>OY720452.1:30146990-30439490 GCA_963082715.1 Harpalus rubripes | reverse complement strand
CATTGTTGTGGTATGTTATTTTATATTATATTATAAATTCATATGTTTGTGATAGTAAAATAAAAATCCTTTTTCCCAATACATTTTATGTCTTAATTTAAATAAGTTAAGGGTCGTATTCATAGTCACTTCAAAGAAATCTTAAATTTTGTTCTCGTCAAATTACAATGGTTGGAACTAACGTGGCGGATAACTTGATAAATATAATATTTGTTTGAAGTTTACTTGATCCGCCACACTTTTCTTAATTTTTCGCGTGAGTTGTATGGTTCAATTTTAATAGGTAATTAATTACATATGATTCCATAAAATTTGTTTCTGACCTTTATACGCTTTTCTGAGATGTTTACTTATAGTGTTGTTATTTGGGAGAGCTCGAATTGCAATCGAATGCAATTTCGAGGAATTTATCAACGATTTCTGTTGAAGCGACAATTTCTGTGCGTCCATAACGGGAATTATTTATTACGCTCGTTCGGCCACGTTTAAATTCTGCATCCCATTCTTTAAATGATTTAATTAATGAATGGTATTGTCCATATATTTTTCATATCACTAAAAACTTTACTTTGAAATAAACACAATAGTTTATTACCAAACGGTACATAAATTTATTTTATCTTCGAGTGCTATGAAAAATAGACATTTACGCTTTCATTTGTCACCGTAGAATTGATGTTTTTCGAGCAGTGAGCAAAAAAATTCTGTTTCGCGCGTTTCCCATGGCAACCAGCCTAAAATAACTTTTTCACTCGCTCGCAAAATATTTTTTTTATTTAATTATTTAATATAAAAAAATTAATTGTACACTTTGAATTTATAATACGAATTCCCGAGCTTAATATTATGTTAGATAAATTTTATTTTACTTTTGCCAGATTTTTTAGAAATATCGATATATGTATAGAACGAACGTAAAAGAAATAATGTGTGTGTTACGAGCGTAAAGTGTCATTATCGCTTTGCGCTCTTAATACAAAAATAACTAATTTTTCAAATCACAGTATGGTCCTCTCTTATACAGGCAAAACACAGATTGACTCTATTAACTTAATTTTATACTTATTTATTTAATTAATTAAAATTTTAAAAACCATTTAATATTCTTTTACGAAATGTGGTATCTAGAGGTTTTGCGACATGTCCGTTTTTTTAAACGAATAATTCATTTAAATTTAAAAATGGGGAATTTCATTGTCGATTATTTTTGCAGATTATAGAAATTAGATTCCATTCTGAAGATATAAAGTGATAAAATGTTGCCATTTTTAGAGGAAAAATAAATAAGTTGAATTACGTCGGAAGTGGAGATCATATAATGTTAAATTTTCTGCTGAATTCAATGGTAAAATAAAAAATGTAATATTCTATTTAAAATAAGAAAATTGGGGACTACTTCCGGTTAAACTGAAAGTGCAACTGCGTTGAAAATATTTTAATTGAAATGGGCATGTCGGAAAACCCCTAGATACCAAATTTCGTAAAATAATATTGAATAGTTTTTAAAATAAAAGCGTAAGCTCGTCCTGGGACTCTTTATCTTACGTCACAAATTTTTCTAATGCTCATCAATACAGTGAAATTGCAAATTTATATTCATTTTTATGTTTGATGGTTGATAAGAAATATTTTACGTACCTACATTGTTCGGTAAATCACTGTAGTGCGTTTCACGTAAGAAAATAGCAGAACATTTATTTTTATATGCATTAAATAAATAATTTAAATTCGTGAAACTAAATTTTAACAGTAATGAAGTTCTGAGGCCTGCGGCCAGATGTTAAATTATTGAATTTTACGTATTTTTAGAACATTTTAAATATACCACCTTCTTTTAAGAACTTTAAACATATACCGTAATGAAAGTTATGTAACAAAATAAATTGTTTTTAAGGTTCACCTTTTTTTATTTTAATATTACATCCGGCCCGCGAAAATGAAAATTAATTACAAAACTGTTGGCCATGTATGATATAGTATATTGAAATACAAGTACATATTACAATGATCCTTATTGTAATACGAGTACGGCTTGCGTAATCGAGCCGTAGGCGAGTTACGCAAAGTACGAGAATTACAGCTGGACATTGTAATATACTATTTTTAACATTGTTTATTCTGACAACAGTTACTTGTTAGAAGTTATGCTAATTAAAATTTATAATTATTATGTTATGAATCTACAAATAAATACTTAATTTAATAGAGTGCTTTACTGTTTAATGTAATTATTATTATTATTATTTTAATTATTTTACTTGAAAAAATATAATTGCAGTAGGTAATTTTCCATTAGTAATGACAAGTAAATACAACTAAAATGAGATATTTATTTGACACTTACAACAGTTGTACAAAATCGTTCATTGTAACACTGTTTTTGACAAAATTAACTATGTGAACGCAAAATAGGAAAAATAATTTTATCTGCACAAATGTACAATACCTACCCGTATATTTAAAATTACAATCATGTGGTCCGGATGCGGTATTTCGCTACCAAATATCGGTCACTTCAGTACTATCTAAGGAGTGAGAAATATTTTTTGTAATGTTTTATATATTTATTGTGTATTAATTATTTATATTATGTATATGTTGTGGACACGAATAATAATAATAATAATAATAATATTTTCAAAATTAAATCTGGCGCTTTTATTGAGACATCTTTACAATATTCAAAATATATATATATATATATATATATATATATATATATATATATATATATATATATATATATATATATATATATATATCAAGCGTGCAACGAGATTAGAAGAAATATGGAAATAAAAAATCAATTATATTCGAACATATATTGTTTATTTCATTTCAATATATAGCACAGTAATAGTATTAGCTATTTAAACAACAAGTGTATTAATAATAACAATAATTAATAATAGCAAGTAAAATAACCGATTAACGCACGAGTAATATTTTTTGTGCAACCGAACGTGACAAGCATTTCGCAGTGGAATTGGATTTAGCGGCTGTTATCATGGTAGCGGCCGCAAAATTGGGTAAGTAAACAATCACTTTGGCACTTCAGAATTGACGTGTTTTTTTTTATCAAATAGCCACCTTGAAAGCCAACTTTCTATTTATAAAGAAACATACAGTAAAATTTTTGAAAGATATCCGATCAGGATCATCTGTATCATGAACGAATTAACAAATTGTCATATATTTATCTCTCTCACAAGAAGCGCGTGCGATAAGGATGGATATAACACGCTTGTCTTTCAAAAATTCATATTGTTTCGACTAAGTTAGGACATTCCATTTTAAAACGATGCTCGTGTTCAGATATATTACCTTGATTCATAGCTGTACGAATAACATTATTTCCTGTCAGTATCACTGACATGGGCGCCGGCAGAAATTTTTGATAGGTGGTGCATTGCATGCGATACATGGGAGGATATACAGTTGCTTTAAAAAAATGGTCGTAAATGTTAATCTTTGCAACATTCGATTGACGGTCGATTGACGGTGTTTGTTGATATGATACTACTTGTAATACTCGTATACAGTTACAGATACCTATCTAACACGGAATAAAACATCATATTTTTTGGAATACAAGATATTTGAAAAAATAGTGACATTTTGTTTATAAATCAATCAGGGAAAATTTGTAATTTACAGAAAAATGAAATTAACGACCACATTTTTATCACAACTGTACCTACGCACCTATTTAGAGACAAAAAATAATCATTGTTTAATTTTGATATTTTATTAATTTTTTCATTCAGAATACTATTTTACATTATTTAGATTTATTAATAATTTAATAAAAATAATAATGTAATTTTAAAATTCATCTGTTTATTTTTTGTGCAACTGTATGTGAACTAAATATTTCGCAGACGCAATGTAGTCCGCGAAATTCAATATCTTTGACACTTGAGAGCTAAGATGACAGATAATAATAACAATGACAGTAACGTTTTTAAAATATAATAACAGCATAAGTTTCTTAGTTTGTTTTTTAAAATAAATACAATAAATATTATCAAATAGATATTTTAGAAATTATTTAATCTCTTTTCAACAATTTTTTACAAAACCAATTTTTTGTTTATCAAAAATGTCAATCCCATCACAATTGCCTTTCTATTTCAATAAATTAAGCTGTTTAAATACAATAAAATTTGTAATTACATACTTTTTACGGTTGCGCAAAAAATAGTGTGCATGTACACCTTGTCCGCGGAATCCTTTAGCGCTCTTGAGATTGTCCTGCTTCAGCCGCAAGCGGAAAGCGGCCTTGGCTACATTTTTTCTCTCAGAGGAAGATAACGCAACTTTGATATACAAATAACTATGTATTAATTAATATACAATAGAACTGTCTATCCATACGGGCTACCCTGATTCTTATGAATCTCCCTAAAAAATTAAATAATCCTAATTCTAAGTTTATATTTTAGTCAGTATTATATTTTGAAATGATATACATATTTATTCTGTTTTTTATAAATTACACAAATTATTTGTTTTTAAATTTTTTGATTCAATATGTGAAAGTATTAAAAAAAAAATTTTAATTGAAATTCAAAGGTGGTGCTACTTATTACCTTGCACCATGCTGCCGGCGCCAATGGTCACTGATACTGACATTTGGTCAGTATCTTATTTTTCACATAACTTGGTTTTACATTTGCTAATAAAACTACCAGTTGACTTATTTTTGAATGCTTTTACTGTAACATATTTGTAACAGTAGTTTCTTATACACCCTCATAAAAACTAACTAAACGACATTACTGAATTTGACAGAACAAAATCTTAATTCATACAATTTGCAGATGACCTTGATCGCACATCTCTCAAAAATTTTACTGTACCTAGGATTGACTGCATGAGTATCATAACAGTCACAGATATCAGTTTGATTTTAAGACCTATACGGCATGTTATGATTCATAACATTCGTGTTTTGTTCAATAGTTTATCGGTTTCAGAAAATGAAGATATTATTAATAAATTTAATTTTTTGAAATTCTCTCGTTAATGATGCTTTCAGAGTGCTATGATAAACAGTACAATTATTTTGGCATACATATGTCACCATGACAAATATTCAAATTATATGCTTTATTCCTCGTTTATTATTTTAGTATAAAATAAACCATGTTAAAGACGATACACAACAATATCTGTTTGTATTAATCCAGAGCATTATACCTAGTTACCATCCTACTTTTATACTCATGTAAACATATGCTTCATGTGCTGAAACCGGTAAATAAAATTTATTACATATTTTTTACGGTTGCACAATAGTTATTTGTATCACTTGGCCAGAAACTGAACATTTACGAGATCGAGTTTATTTTGACAGGCCGAGCTGAAAGCAAGGCCTACAAATACGAGATCTCGCAAAACAGTTTCTGGGCGTGTGATACACAAGATTTTTTGTACCGATTTCTCCATTAATTCTTAGAATATTTCTCTACACTTTATTCTATGTTTCTTAACCTAAAAAATGAACATATATTTTTATCGGTTTTACATTGCAAGCTTAATTATAATTACTTACATTTGATCTTAAAATGCGTAATTATTTTACATCTATTGATAATATAACATACAAACAGCATATTATTTTTATGACAAAATTTAGTTGTTTATATAATCTTAAATTTACATATCACCAGAACAGTAATGCCAACTCCTTTTGCCGGCCTAGGTCAGCAACAGCGCATTTCAATTCTGTAATACTAGTCAAAATGGACGGAGGTACGAGAAAAATATTGTGTATACCTCAAAATTGTCCTGCCCTGGCCGCAAACGGCCTCGGAGGCAATTTTTCTTTTGATACACTAAAGAGCAATTTAGCGGCGTTGATATACAAATAACTATTTTGCGTTGATCATAACTTGTGCGAAAACAGTTATCTAATGAAAATATTTTACCCAATCTCTTTCTCATTGCCGAAAGTAGGAATAAATAACAATAAAAGTCATTACATATCTATATTTATATGAAAATTAACTACACTATTGAAAACAGCTAATTTACACTAATTATGGAACAGTAACACTTTTTCACAATCTATAAAAGATTTATGCCAAATAATATATACATATATATATATATATATATATTAATAATTGCGAATGTTTATAAACGAACTATAATAACGGAACCTACGTCTATTTTGATTTATGCTCTTTTCATAAGCTAAACAAGTAATATAACATATTACAAATATTAATAGTTTTTAACATTTCAATTACAGCACTGTTGATGAAACTAATTCGTTTACTCGTGTGCAAAACTGACACTCGCGTGGGTAAAATTCTTAGTTTCTTCAATTTTATTGTATATATACCATGAACCATTTGACACTTCAAGTTTAGACAATAGTTGTTATCGGTGATAGGTATCTATGGTCAGTTATACTAGAATCGTTTATTAATAGAATATCATTCATTAATAGGGCTCATTAATAAACAATTTTGTACACATTAATGAAACCTAAAAATAAACGATCGACGGAAAAATATTTTAACTCATAAGTTGGTGTATTGGGAATGTTAGTTTGTATTTAAACAGTATTGATAAGAATATTACAGAAAAAAAAGATACCAGACATCAGACATCATTACTCCTTTCTGTTTCCATTTTTTTTAAATAATTTCAGAACAAATAAATCGCTGCTTAAATCTTATTGAACTTAAACTTCTTGAATTATGAGAAAGATGTAAATAATTTAAAATATAGTAGTACCTATATATAATATTGTTGTAAATTCTAATGAAAGTATTTTAGATGGTTGAAGAATGGAAGCGAGAAAGCTTGTAACAATTTGCATTGCCTCGGACGTCGACGTCGGACGTTGGAGAGTGGAGCTGGAGTTGGGGGAGGCGGCAGCGTATCCTTGCGCGTCGGACATGCGACGTCGGCTGCGGGCCAATCGGCGTCGCCGGAGTGTCGGCGCACGCACACGTGACTCCCGCCTGCCGCGACGCTCGCAATGGCAGCGTCCCGGCGAGCAGTCACCCTCGCGCTTGGCCGCTCGCCGTCCAGTGTACCCCGCGCCACGCAGCCCACGCACACTGCTCTCCACGTTGCCCACGAGCATGGACCTCATCAGGAATAAATAATTCCATAAACACGGACATGTAACGATATGGTCTAGTTCTAGTTGTAGTGATTGAAAGTGATCGCGCGATTCTGGACTGTCGTGACGTGACGTGTCGTGCGAGATGTACTCGCCGGACAAGATGATGGGCGCCAAGGGCGGCCCGACGGGCCTGCACGGGCCCATCACCACGGCCGGCGGCTGCTTCCCTGGCCGCTACTCGCCCACCTACCGGTCGCCCGAGCCTATGGCCCGCAGATGTATGCCCAACCCCTCTGTAAGTCACTTCTCTTTGTTCTAAAACACAACGATAACGACGCCTTCTTCACCACTAACTTTATTTATAACTCTTTACAACTAAATATTAGTTTTTTTTTGTTTATTAGAAAACGTATTAAGCCCATATAAAAAAGGAATGAATTTTTGTTCCAATATTGACGTTATTTATTTTTCAAATCAGAAAAGCAGTATGATACGTTTCGATCCTTTACGCGAATTACAAAAACTAAATCACATAAAATAATTACTACTTTCACGGATGCATAAGTACTTATATTCATATGTTTATTTTACATTTCAGCAGTCAATTAACTAGTAATATGGATCAGAATATAACCTACTAATTTTATACCTAATGTATAAAAAAACAAAAACAAATAAAATCAATATTGGAATAAATATGGATATCTTATTTATTGTTTATTATTTTGTTTGTAAAATTTAAATGAAACTCGACCGTATATTCTAAATATCAAATTTTGTAATAAAATATTAATAGTAATCTTCTATAAATATGAAAATATGTAATAATAATTTCATATTTAAATTCTAAAAAAAGAATTCTGTGATTATGGCTTTATATTCAAATACATACATAGGTAGAATATTTGTATCTTGTGTTTATTGTAATAATACAATTTATTACTGAACAAGAATCAAAAATGTTTGTGTTCTCAAATTAATATGAGTCTTTACTCTAATAATTACTTTTAGTTACACTAAAATATTGTCAACTTATATATGTAACTATACCTATTATCAAGGAGTTTGTAACTTTGAAAGTTTGTGCATCCATAACAATAGCATTCTTGTATTTTAAAAAATTATTATTATACTCGTATAAGAAAATAGAAATTTTAAAATATTTTCAGTCATTGAATTACTGATAGCAATATAACATCTTCCGACGGCATTTGTAATATGTGTTGTGAATTCGCTGTACATTTAATGCCATTCATATTGTATACATTATTCTATAGTTCATTATTTTATACAGATAATAAATACACCGCATATTTGTTATTTTGTACAATATACTATAACCAATATTGACAAAATTATATTTCGTGTATTTGTTTACAAACATTGATCGATTAATAATGAAATAGATTAGATAAATATTTAAACAAAATTATTAATGAGTTATTATTTTATTAACAATATTATTATGTGTATATTTATATCCACTTTAATATGAAATTCTGTTTAATTGATATTAACTGATTTTATTGTGATATCTCATTATTGAATTTGTTGTACCAAGAGTAATATACTCTTCCAATTTTAAATTGAATTTTTATTTAAGGAAAAGAAATATCATTTTAACATTCATAGGATTTTCTGTATAAATAAAATAAATATAATAAATTAATAAAATATATTAGTTTTGTTTATGAATAGTATTTAAAAAAAGAAAGGGAAAGGAACTGTTAATAACACTTTTAAAAGTGATTACTACTTCAGGACAATCATGTCTTGTACAGCTCATTGATATAGTAAAACTGACATTTACACAAATATTAATTTATTATTTATGAAGAAAATTAACAGGTAGTGTTACTTACATATTTTCATAAATTTTTAAGCATCAAATACTTTTCGTCAAAGATAATTCCAGAGATAAAATTGATTGAAAACAGTGTAAATGACTATGATTGTGCAGATCGCGTTCAAATGTTTTAAAAGAATTAACCGCAGCCCTCGTCGATCCTATTCTGTTGACATCGATTATTCTTTACAACTTCGCGACTGTAAAAGAAATCGCTTGCTGAAGATATTGCATTACTGAATATTTCACAACGTTCTCCGCTACGTTAAGAACGTTTGTTCCTTCTTTTCACTCGGTTATCCTTTTTCTTCTCACTTTTTTTGCCAATGAGATTACTTTATTTTTTCAATGAGTGTATATTCATATAGGTAGTAGATTAAAATTAACTTGGAATATTAAATGTCCATAAAACGTTTACTGAATTAGGTATTAAGATTTGTATTTTTTAATTGAGAATTGTAATACAATATGAATAATCTAATGATTTTAAATCAATTTAAATCATATAAATACATAAAATACAATAAGAAAATATTTGTTTATTTCATGGTTCAAAATAAATACATAGACATTATATTTTTCTTTCTGCCTATCTCATAAAGGAGATTATTGCTATTTTTTCTTTTTAGAAGATTCGACTGTAAGTTTTGGTGAATAATCGAGTTTTAAGGTTCCTAGAATATATGTAACTTTGGTATTTTTATGAAGAAGTCTGAATCTTAGTAGGTACAGTTTTCCAGCTTTAATAACAGTTTCTACATCTAAGCTATATGATGATTAGTTTGGATTATAATTAAACAAGCGGTAGTTTCGTGCTCATACGCAAATATTCTTGAAGAAATTCATTGCAATTTATGTTATTACAAATTTTAAAGAAAATTTCTAGAACAATAGATCTATTATATTATAAATATTATATTATATTATAAAATAATTTTCGCTCTTCATAAAACTTGTAGTTAACGTTTTAATTTACTTGAAAGATCAGATGATATTTTTATACGTTTGTAATTGTAACTAATAGGGAAATGTCACTGTCAAAAAAAAATACAGTAGTTAGTTAGAGAATGCGTGAAATATTTTACTGAAATGTGTAACACTCCAGAAAAATCTTATTTGTATAAAATATAATTGACAGTAAAGGACAGTAAAGTTCTGGCCACATCAGATTTTTTATATTTAAATAAATGTATCATCACAGATGCATTTCTGGTCTTGCCAATCTGCTTTTATTTACAGGATACGGTAATGACTACCTATATTAATAGGTATGTAAAGTTGAGGACGTTTACCAAGTGTCACCTCACAAGTGCTCCAAGCTGTCGCGAAGACTGCGCGCGCCACTGAGGTCACTTTTGTGTTTGGAAATAATTTTTAAGTTTGACTTTGGGTGGAATTGAAACCGAATCGTTCGAACCACAACCGGTCACCATAATGCATACTCTTATTTTAGATTGAAATGGAATAATTTTAAAGTTTACGGAAATTTAAATTCACATAGTCAGCAAATAAGTATTGATATTAATTTTAAAAATCCTATTTTATTGATCATGTTTATATTAACGATTATTTAAAATCACTAGTAAAGTTAACAATACCAAATCTAATAATTCTATGGTAATAGGATAATAAATTATCAATATGAGATAATGTACCAAAAGTATATTATGCTCCCAATAAATGCCAAGTGCATTATAATAAATTTGAATTCAAGTGTAAAACATAGTTAAAACGTTGAACAATCCCATACATAAAACAGAGACGTTCACGTTAACCAGCCCAACCATTGTACCGTAGGCTGAAAGTAATCATATTACAGGGAAAATTTTCACCACAGGTGTGTGGCAGCGTACATTCTCATTACGACAAATACTTGGCGTTGTTGTAGCGCATATCAGAACGGCGCGGCACTTAGCCGCGTTTTAAGGCATCGCCATCGCGCATCGAGTGAGAACAATTGCGCCCTAGATGAAATAAATTAGAAGGCTCATCTCAATAAACAGCGAAGATTACCCCGGAACCTCTCCGCTAACAATCTTTATTACTGTGCTTTGCTGAATTATAATGCTAAACGCTCTATAGCTCGTGCTAAGTGGATGTTCGTTTTAAGTTCGCGCTCAGTTTCTGAATATACGCACTAAGTGATTATTTAAAGTAGGGGAGCGATGAAGTTTTCAACTTACCTTACTTGTTTTCTTCTTTAATGGGGAAATTTAAATAGAATTTTGTCAAAGAATATTTGATTCTGCTAATTCATTAAAATTAAATGCATTAGTTTGTACCGAGTAAAAATAAAAATAAGTAAGAAATAAAACTTTTTAATAAAATATTAATTAACTCTTTTTCCCTAGGTATTTTATTTTGATTTGATTAATTTTAGTGAATAATATGAAACTAATCTTGTTAGAAGTAAAAAATAAAATAAATAAGTAGGAAATAGGTATGTAATGTAGAAGATATACACATACCGAAATATAACTAAATATATAGTATAGGGTCGTGTGTCTGGATTATGTATGTGATCGGTTATGGTTTTGACGGCCTACGTTCCAGGGACGTAACTACGAGGGGGGGGGGGCTGGGTGGTCCACGGCCCACCTCATTGATATGTTGGCCCACCTGCTGGCCCACCCAAATTTTTTAAAGATTTTTACTTTATTTTATAAAAGAGAATAATTTTAGAACGCGTAATACAATTTGTGTGGTTGTAAAACGTACATATTGCAAAATAAACATTTTAAATTGTAGTTGATCCTACTGTCAAAAATAAGAAGGGTAGTATGTCTGCCCGTGGAGAAAAAAATGATGTTACTCTTGCTTAGCAACATTGTTATAGCAAGTAATCAATAATAATTGCAAATACTGAATAAACGATTACACGTTACATTTATTTCTATTAAAATTGATTACAATTTTCAACAACGTTGCTAGGATTTAACAACTTTCTTACAGAATTGAGCTGAATGTTGATTAATATGTAGCTAATTAATTTGGTGGATGATACCATACTGGACACGCCAAAAATATTTGTAATATGGAAGTGTATAAGAAAAGTATCTGGACTAATAAAAGCTATAATACCATCTATTTCTGATGAATTCACAAAACTGAGATTATTTTACAAAAATTAAAATATGTTTAATTAGCGTTTACGACAAAATTTATATGGAATATAGTAAATTGATAATTCCTTTATTACATTATTTATCAACATTGAAATAAAATTAAGTTATATAAAAAAAGATTTTTACTCTAAGCAAAGACGAAGTATTATGACGAGAGGCTCGTATTCAACACAAAATTTGGAAAATGATCACAAAACTTCAATAAAAATTGGTTTGATATTTTTAAATTGTTGAATTATACTATGTATTTCTGGGCGCTGCATTTTACACAATGAAAACTGAATCTGAATGTCGCAAACATGAAATAAGCATAGAGTACCGTAATTCAATGAGGAGATGTTCTTCATATTAATATGTCAAAAAGTAAAAGAGATGATAATTTTTGTTACGCACATTTAAAATTACTTTATAAAAAATGTTTCCTTTTGCTAAGGATTACACAAATTGATATGCTAGCAGCAGAATATAATTTACTTCCCAACACAATAAAATTGTACGAAAATTAATGTAATACTGAAATAAAAACAATAATGGCCCTACTAGTTTTATAACATATTTATGAATTATAATTTCCGGGAACTTTAAATTAATAGTCATTGTATTAACAATTCCAATTTTCAGTGCAATTTCTATTATTAAATTTTAATTGTTACTTAGAAGTTTTTGTAATTTTTGTTTATTTTGTTTTACCGTTTCTATATTGTTATCTATAATCCATATATTAAGGTGGCATGTAATTTATTTTTATTGTAATACTGTTCTTATGATATAAGTATGGCCCACTCAGATTTTTCATTGGCCCAACTTTGGCCCATCCATAGAAAATAATCCTAGTTACGTCCCTGCTACGTTCCAACACGACCGGAGTCGACTTGAAAATCATTTCCAGTTTTAACATAGAACAAAAGACACTTTGACACGACAACTTTTATAGGCCGTGATGTGCCGTACAGATAAATCGAAATTATAAAAATCTGCTAATACTAGTAATAGCAGATTAGTACGCCGAACAATATTTATTGGTATTGTACTCGTATATAGCTAACTAAAAATAAACTATAATATAAACAGTATCATTGAAATTATATATTATAAATAAAATAAATAAATACATCATCACGGCATATTACCCATTGCTGGGTGTGCCAATCTGCTTTGTACGCAGACATCGGTAATGATGATGACATATTTGTACCGTGCGGGCGTTTACCAGGCGTCACCTCACGAGCACTCGTTGCTGGCGTGGAGAGTGCAACACAGGGGTCAATTTTGTGCCATTTAAAATTGGAAATATTTGGCGTCGGTCGGGATCGAACCCGGTTCCCCAGATTCGCGACCTGACGCTCAGGCACGCGGCCACGAAATCCCATATATAATTATATATTATAATACGTATATGCTGCCGTGTCATAATGACAACGTTATAGTTCTCAATTCGAGTATTCTCATGTATTTCAGTATAGGCCAAGGACCATAATGATTCCATTAGAGTACTTAGTACCATAATGAGCTATGGCAACTAGGTAACTTGATTACAAACAAATCGAAAACAGCATGCGTGATTTTTCAGATTATTATTATTATTTTTTTTTGTTCAATACCAAATACTTTATTTTAATTTTTCATTAAATAAATTTTTGTATATAATACGGAGCGTAACTAATAATATGGCACACGTCGTGTTATCAAACTCGGCTTCGCCTCGCTTCATAATCTTCACGACTAGTACCATAATAATTGACGTTACGATCCTTATAACATAAATAACTATTATTGTATTTAAAGTAACAATGAACTTATTAAAATTGATGTATGGGAGTGACTTTTTTGCTTAATATTTTGTAACATTTTTGTTGTATGTATAGTTAAAAATGTAGTTAGCTAGGCATTATGGATGACGGACGCTAGTAACCGATTGTGTATTGTAAAATAACAAACAGTCTGAAATAAAGTGTCATTCGATGAATACCCATGTCTAATTATTTATACAAATACACCAAATATTTGGCGACGAGGTCATCAGAAATGATTTATAATAAATAATACTGAAGTTTTCCTGTAAAATAATGAATATGACTATACAACCCATCGGAAAATAGACCAATCAGATAGCTCAATTTTTCTTAGTAACGCTGTATAACATCGGTTATTTGTGTTGCTAAGTTGTGTTTCGCGAAACACAATTAGTGGTGTTTCAGTCGCAAACAAATGAATCATATGTAATCATATCATCCATGGATATAAATGAACAAGTAATATTTTTAACATTTCGTAAAAATATAGTTGGTTGATTCGTTGTATAGTCTTAACATATACCTACAACTCGATTAAAAAATACTGGTTGGACTTGCATTGTCTTTATTATATAAATATTTAAAATATAACAACGTTTCGACTACTACAGATCTACAGTCGTCATAAAGTTATAAAATAATAATAATAATAACAATAACAATAATAATAATAATAATAATAATAACAATAATAATAATAATAATAATAATAATAATAAGTATATATCATAAAATAAATAATATAGTTATTTATGCAACAAGTGTGTAAAGAAGTACTTTTTTGGTCGAGTGCGATGTGCGGAAATTGTAGCACGAGACGAAAAATACTATTTTACACACGTGTTGCATACAACATTTTTCCTATATCCGAAATGTTAGTGATGTTTCTCATAATACTGAGTATACAGGCATCCAGCATTTTCAAATATTTTTAGTGCTCTTTGTCATAATACTGTACAAAAATGTAATTTAACACTTGGAAGAATCTCAGACAGAAGTGGGTTAGTCTTCCATTATTGTACAAATTTTACAATTAATATTAAAAATTAGGTTAGGTTAGAATACACGTCAAAAAAAATGTTAATGTTCTTAAAAATTAGATTATGTTTAAAGACGGCCGCACATTGGTGGAGAGCGAACCACGCTCTGGTCGGCCATCAACATGCCATCAACATGCCGTAATGACCAGGGTTAAACAATCACCAAAGAGTACTACAGGGATGTCCTCCGTCGCCTACGTGATGCTGTGCGGCGCAAGATACCGGAGTTGTGGTCTACAGGAAATTGGCGCCTCCATCACGGCAATGCTCCAGCACATTCTTCGCACTTGATTCAGACTTTTTTGGCGAAGAACAAGACTCCTGTGGTTCAACAGACACCTTACTCTCCTGATATGGCCCCCTGCGACTTCTGTCTGTTCTCTAAACTCAAGAGGCCATTGAAAGGAACGCGACTTCAGACAAGAGGGAGCATTATAGCTGCAAAGACAGCCGAGCTAAACTCCATTCCGAAATAGGCTTCCAGCAATGGCGGCACCGCTGGGAGAAGTGTGTGGAGTCTTAAAGAGACTACTTTAAAAGTGATTAGATTTTCAACGCTTCAGGTATGCCAGTTTTTCCACCGGCCAAAGGTTGGATAATTTTCTAACAGACCCCGTGTAGTAGAATTTCGGAAATTAGCCAGTACTTGTGTGAATTTCACGATGAAGCTCTGCGAGATAGATTTGATTGTGGAATATATTCCGAACATATTCAGAAATGATTATTGTCTGAAACGAAATTGAAGTTCAGTAGCTCTTGTCAATTAGCTTTAGCATCCGAGATAGCTAAAAAGTAAGTCAAAACGTTATCTGATAATCGCATGTCATTATTAGTAAAGTTAATACCGTACAAAAGTATACAAAACCGAAGTTATCAAATCAATCAATTGATATTATGCAATGTAAAAGATGTGTAAAATGGAAATGTTTTGGTTGCGGGAAGTACGGTCACAACAAGAAGATGTGCTTATCAAAGAATTTCTCATCGGTAGCTGAGGGAGCAGAGCAGACATCGTCATCAGTTAGTGCAGTTACCAAGCAGATTTCCATCTCTTCATTGTGTGACTGTACCAACGAAGATGTCAACGAAGATTTGTTGCAGTTAAACTTGTTTTACACTAGCATACGTGCGCATAAGATATGTTTGAGTGTTGAAAATAAATCTTAAGCATTTGAAGTTGACATTGGTGCTTGTAAGTCTGTGATTTCATATAATATTTTTAAGAAATTGTTAAATTTACCTTTAGATGCTATCAAGTATTAGTTAAATGTCGGTGAATGTTTAGTTAATGTACAATATCGTACTAGAATTATAAATTAATGCTTACATTGATTGAGTCAAATAAAGAGTTTACACCATTACTTGGTAAAAATTGGATAATGTTCTGTTTCCTGGCTGGCAAAGTAAATTTTATATAAATTGTCATAAAGTTAAATAGTGGAATACTACTATAATAAATAAGTATAAGCACCTGTATAAAAGTGTTTTCGATTTAAACTTGTGTTCTCACATAAAAAAATTTGAAGTAAAATTTAATATTAATAATGACGAAACACCAGTATTTAAAAACTTACCCTACTTTTTGTACGATTGCTTCAACAAAAGAAGTCAAATTTCGAAAATATTTTGCCTGCGCTGTCAAACAATTGTTAAGATCAAATGTCAAAAAAAAAAACGATCACAGCGATCTATTAAAAATTTATCCGTGCTAAAAAGTATAAGAACTCTTGTGGGCTTAGTGCGTGAAATAAAAGTCCATAAGAAATGCATTGCATTTTATGCATTGCTATTAAGAGTCAGATTTCACTTACTACCGTAAAGTTACTTTTTTACGTATGGGAGTAAAACAACATTTCTTTCTAATAATAAAAATAAAATATAGCGGAATTATTTACAAATGTAATAAACTATTACTTCTGATAGGGCCGCTCCTACCACCTCTATTTAAATTGACAGGTAGTTATAACCAATAGTTATGTTGCAAAATTGTTCTTACCATGTTTGGTTGGAGCTAACTGGAAGTTAAAACTGTTGTTCGCATCGCTTCTAACCTTCAATTTAATTCTTAGTTACTTAATGGTTAATAAACTGTCACTTTAAGAGGTGGTAGATTTCATGACAAATAAGAAAGACCGCTTTGAAAATGGCTTAATTCGAGTCGTTCACTTTGTTCATAGTCTGTTCGAATGTTGTTAAATATATTTATTTATGGCTGCTATTATCGGGTCAGTATAATAGCAGGTCTGTACATAATTTAAATGGTCAGTATTACACCGATTAGTACAAAACGTGTTGGTATTTTATTTACGCACAACTGTATTGTAATTGTTTGTACGTACTACGTAGGTGCACGGACGCACAAGCACCCACAGAAAGTAAAAGTGTGGGTGCACAGCACCCACAATAATTTTGCCCTAACATTTTAATTATATATCATACATTGTAAAAATGAATTGTCAATCTTCTCAAGTTGTTTAAGAGTAAGCTGACATTATTTAATCGTGTCATAATAATGGCAGTAAGCCGAACAAACGGATATGTTAATAATTATAGTATATTGCCAAGGAAATTATTGGTAACCTATAAATAATTATTACTGTCATTGCTAGATAAAATTTATTATAAAAAATGCAGTGTGCAGTCACTCATAATTTAATTTTTTCTGCCTAAATCGTTACAGATATCATAACGTACACAGAGACCGAAAAGTTTACCATTGAATGTATCATTGTCGTGACACCTAAGTTTCATACACTAGTGGGTCACTAATAATAACAAATATCATCTAAAAAGATGACATATCCATATGGATTATAGCAAGTTTCATTCAAACCTGACAAAGCGTTCACTCATTATATACAATTTTTTTTTTATAAACGGTACACTTTCGTTTTTCTGATATAGGTAAATTTAGGTAATCGTGTTATACTGACCAGGAATCTGTGTTTATGCCATGTCTACGTATTTTAGAGATGCCCTGTATATAAATATTATTATTTCTTTTTTTGTAATAGATATTTATTTTTATTTATGTTAAATGTACACATAATTTAATATATGTATAATAAAATAAGTATGTTATTTTACTGTATTATTTGCATTTATAAAAACATATAGGTACCCATATTTAAAATAAAAATAGTGCACCCACAGCCAAAATTAAAAGTTTACGCCTCTGGCGGGCGGTAAAGTGTAACGCCAAAGGCCGCCGGGCGGTAAAAAATATGACAAAAAAACAAATAACGGTAAATAATATTTTATTTGTAGATATTTATAATACAGTTGAAAATATTCAACGAAATTTTCTCCAAATGAATTGTCTCTGAAGATTTCTTTAATTGGAGATTCAACTGATTTCTGTCTTTTTCAGTTGCAGAAATGTCAGATAACAGACCAGATTTATCATGGTCTTTAGTACCAATAATCAGTCGAGCTGTTTTATTTTTTACTTCTGCAGAATCTTTCAAATAACCTTCTGCGACTGATGTACTTCTCCCAGCGCCGTGCCTTTTCAAGGCGGTAATATCAGCTATCGGCCAATAATGTCGCAGAAGTTCTTCTAAATGTGTGGCCGGTGTAACGCTCCGGGTTTGGAAGTTTCAAATACTGGGCAATAATTTTGGGAATAGTACCGAATGTATTTTTTCCTACGGGTTAGATAGTACACTTACTATTTCTATATTGTAAAAAAAAACGGCGATGGCTCAAATTTTCAGGCCGCAATGCAATATACTCGTATTTCATGTAGATCGCCAATCCTTTTATTACGTCATTATCCACAACGGTGAATACACGTTTTCTACTAGTTTTTGTTTTCTGCACAGTAATGACAAGAACATAACCCCTGTCTTCTATACCGTCTATCGCCATATTCGTAAGCTCCTCTCTCCTACAAGCTCCAAGAATTCCAAATAAAAGAGCAACCTTGAATTAAAAATAATAGTGTTTAATCATATAACTATATAACAACGTACTAATCATTATCGTACCTTTATCATTAAATATATCTCATCAGGAGATTCCATGATAAATTGTACCTTATTCTCTTTGGACAGAACCATGACTTTCTTTATTTAATAAATTAATAATTCGTCTTTTATTAATGTTTAAAACAAAAGAATGTAGATTTTTTATGTATCATTGAAAAGCTTATAAATTAAGCATAAAGAGGAGACTATTTTCAACATAGGTTTCCATTTAAAAAATCATAAGTTTATGTTATATCTCGAGAATTACTATGGTCTCAAAAAATCTAATTACGCCATTTTATTCTAAATAAAAACAGTAAAATTTTTGTAAAAACAATTTTCTCTAACATAATAAATAAGATATGATATATTTTCAAAACGAGCGAAAAACGAGTTTTTGTCTGTAGCTCAGAAACAAAAAAAGATCGAAAATTCCTGTGATGCCCATTAAACTTTTCTGGAAAAGTTGACCCTTCGTATCTCTTATAGTTTTCAAGATCGCAATGGTAGCACCTAAAAATGAACACCATGTATATATCATCATCATAATCACATACTACGAGTGCTGTGCTGATGCATTCGTACTGTTATAAGAGACAAAATGCCCTCTTCTGTGTTGGTTTTCATTATTTTGGTAGTGTGTTGCATAGAGTACTCTGTGTGTTGGCTGAATCTGTCATTATTTGTTATTTCCTTATTTCTTTCTTTTTTCCATATTTTGTTTGTCCTTTATTTTTTTCTTTTGTTTACTAGTCTATTCCTCCTTAAGTTTCGTTTTCTATCTTCAGCTTATCTTCTTAGGCCGATCGGAATGTTCTCTAAAACGTCGACTACTTCTTCCTCCTGGTCATCTGATGGTTTTTTTCGGGTTTTAGGTGCTTTTAAAAGTATTTCTCGGCAACTTTATATCTCTTATAGTTCTTGAGATCGCAATGGTAGCCACTTAAAAATGAACAAGCTGTATACAGGATATTGACCGCGACACCGGACATTTGACAATATATAAAATCATACATTCGTAATATCCTACCTAAGTATTTTAGGTAAAAAAGCTTCAAAATAAAATTTGTTTTCCAGCTCTATAACGGCAGAAATTAGTTATGAAAATGTGACAAATCACCCCAACAATAGCGATAGCTATGGAATTTAAACTAAAAATTACCAAATGTTGGTGATTTTATTATTACCTATTTGTAATTTCTGTTAAAGTGTAAAATATTTATTTAAATTGATACATTATTGTTCACTTGAACACATATTACAAATAATACCCAATAAAAATATATTAACCTAACTTGACAGGTAAAACGTCAAATATTTGTTAATTTATTTGTTTCATTTCCGTGGCTATCGCTATGTTTGGGGTGATTTTCGAATTTTTTTTACCTAATTTCTGCCCTTACAAAGCAAGGAAATAGTTATTTGTATCACTAGGCCAGAAACTGAACTTTTGTGACAGCGAGTTTGAGCGAGTCCTGCAAATACGAGATCTCGCAAAACAGTTTCTACATTCATAATATTTTTTGGCCGACTTTTCCATAAATTCTTCCACACTTTTATTCTATTTTACATAACCTAAAAAAATGAACATATATTTTTATCGATTTTGCATTGCAAGTTTAATTATAATTACTTACATTTGAGCTTAAAATGCGTAATTATTTTATATTAATTGAAAATGAATCATACAAACATTATATAAAGGCTATCTCACAACTCGCGCCCCAGAGCGAATGAGAAAACATGAGACTGCACTCGGATGTGTAATTTCGAAGAAAAAAAAATTTAGCTTAAAAGATATTCGAGAAAAGACGTCTTAAAATTGACCAATCAGAGACCTACACCTTTAACGTGTGTTTGCCGTAATTTTACGTTACTAGAGTTTTTTACAAATCAAATCTTTAAAATGTGTGGGCGACTGTAGTTTTCGAAAAATGTCAGTGTCAAATTAAATTTGACAAGGCGAATAAAAAAAGGCAAATTCTTACCATGTATTCAGCCGCTGATTACTTAGAAATGATTATAATTTTCGGAGAATGTGGACGTAACGCCAGAGATGCAGCACGAGTCTATTCCGGGTGACACCTTCGCTAACCTAAATTTGTAGACAGTGAAAAGTCAACTCTAATGTGTCAAAATTACAGTAAGTCAAACAAATTTTGTAACTCACTAGTAGTATTTTTAAAACCTAGCAACCAGTTTTATTTTGTAATATCATCACACCTCAAGATATCCTTCCGGGATTGGTGGATTAAAAAGTCTTGTAACTCCGTTATGCAAGCAGCCGCAAATTATTTTCTTCTATTTGTTGGCAACCTATTGTGCCCGTGAGGTGACGCCTGATAAGCGCCCGCACGGTATCATCTTTACTGATATCTGTGTACAAAGCAGATTGGCATACCCAGCAATGGATGATATATTTATTTATTTATTTATTTATTCTATTGTCGTCGGCAAGTGTCAGTTTCGTATATATATATATATATATATATATATATATATATATATATATATATATATATATATATATATATATATATATATATATATATATATTAAAAAGCGAGCCATAAGCGTTTAACATGGGAAATCAGTTTTTCTACACCAGCATCACTAAACAGATTTAGTTTTGCTTGTTTACTAACCTGTAAAATCCAATTTGAAATTTATAAATATTGCTCATTTGTAGTGATAGCCATGAAATTTAAACAAAATTACAAAGAAATGCATATCGTTTGAATGGGGTCCAATACAATTTTTTTAAAAAATGTTTTTTTCTGTAAGAATATTATGAACTAAGTATTATAGTGCAAACGCGACCTAAAAATTTTACGTAAGAAGCGAGATATGAATTTTTAAAGTTAAGAATTTGGTGTGTGACGTAGCTGGTACTTACAGTGGTCGACAAACTGTTAGTTTTAGAGAATACAATTATTTCATGTTCGCATAGCTGAAATATTTTTTATATATAAACTTATATGTTATATTCACGAAGAAATTATTATTATTAAGCTTCAATAACATAAATAAAACATTGCAACAGTTTGACCATTGTTTGACAATATTGTAATACAAACTATGGCGGCAGATGACGCTAGTGTTAGTTCGTTGATGTTCTCACGGTAGGTTAGCCTGAGAAGCGCGCAAGTCTCGTTTTTAAATTCAGGGAACCAATCAAATTGCAAAGACCTGAATACCTGAAACGACATCCTAATTATTAATCTACTTCAGTCACTTGTAGTTTGCGAACTAGTTACTATTTAAACAAAATTCTTTCACTAATACTCATTAATTTACGTATATTTTCGCATTTTTATCTAAGATAGTTAAAATATGACTCTGATATAGTACCCCATTGTCAGAATTTCGATTTTGCAGGTTACAAAATAAATAAAATGTAATCAATAATTTAGATGTAGATTATAAAAACAAAATATTTTTAAGGACTTAGGATAGAATATAATTAGCAGGAATTTTTATTTGAAAATCGAGTTTCTGGCAATTCAAACGATATGCATTTCTTAGTAATATTGTTTAAATTCCGTTGCTATCACTATATACATACATACATAAAATCACCCATTTCCCACTTAGTGGGTTAGCACAAACCCGACTACAAATGAGCAATATTTATAGAATTTCAAATTGGATTTTACAGATTACTAAACATGCAAAATAAAATCTGTTTAGTGATGCTGGTGTATAATTTAATTTTCTACAACTTTTACTTTTTTTTGTCTAAAATTAATTGGGAGTTTTTGCGCAAGAAATAACTGATTTCCCATGTTAAACGCCTATGGCCCGCTTTTTAATTAACAGCCTGTATATATTTTCACATATTTTCAGTGGCAGATGTGGAAATTCATAATTGTATCACGTAAAGTTAGTTGTAGTTACAAAACAAACTAGTGCTATAAGTTGGAACTTATAATTAATTTAAACGAGATGACAGCAACGACAGCATATTATTATTTTTATGACAAAATTTAGTTATTTAAGTTACAATAATTAAAGATTAAGCCCTAAAATTTGTAAACATTTTGCTAATTCTTATATTGAAAATATTCTTAAATTGACATATCACCAAAACAGTAATGCCAACTCCCTTTGCCGGCCCAGATCAGCAACAGCTCATTTCTGGACGATTTTGAGTTCTGTAGTACTAGTCAAATTGAACGGAGGTACGAAAATTAATTTTGTTTATTGATTCCGAAGCTCCGCAACTTTTATTTGCATTTTTATCTAAAAAAATTCGGGAAGCAAAAAATTATGAAAATATGATTATACCTGTTAAAGTCCTATGTTCGCGGGTCGCTGTCTACATCCTGTATATTGTCATTATTTTTATACTAACAAACAAATAAAAAATTTAAAAATATAAAAATAAGTATAATTACTCAAAAAATGTATTGTCCATAATTGAAAGCGTGTTTCATAATTTTTGAATATTTTTACGTAAATTATAGAATTTCAATTTAGACTAATTATGAATTTGATAGTATAGTAACTTTAAAACATGTGTTTTTAACACAAATGTCACTATGCGATTTTTAGCACAATCCCCATATACTTACCATAGAACTTACGAAAGGTGGAAGGGTGAATTAATAGTTATATATGATATAAGTGTTAAAAGTGACATTTTATTTTGTGAGAAGGAAGTTTCCAAATCCTCGTACAAAAAAAAAACAATTTAAATTTATCATATACTATTTTTTGTACAAACACTATTTTTTCATTAATAATTTTTGGCATATGTCAAAAATGTCAATTTGTTGTTCCATTCGTCGTTACCGAGGTAACTAAATCGCTTTTGACACTAGTGTTAAAAGTAACAATGGTCTGTCACTTTTTAACTCTAGTGTAAGATAGAAGATTTTTACTTGTTACTCATCGTATATTAAAAAATAAATACGTTGAGATGGATATATTAACTTTATCATCGTGTTGCACGCGAATGTTTAAAGAAATATAATCATCAGAGGAGAAAGAATTATTTATGCAACTTATTAATTTATAACTAGTTTATTGAACGCTATTTTTTTATAGAAGTAAAAGAAACCAATAATATAATTTTGTATTAACTAATATTATCTAATTAATTACTTACTAACCTGCAATTAATATGTTGTTTAAAAATTAAAAATATCGTGATCGAAACACTAACGATTAACTGTAGATGATTCAGTATATTTTTAATTATTTATAACAAAGGAATGTATTACAGTAGAATGGAATTAGTTTCAAGTAACTAAATATATTTTTAATTAATTATTAGGAGAACTGAACAGATAGGAATAATGTAATGAGGATTTCATTTGCTCTATATTCAGTTTTATTATTAAAACTGAAATATTCAGTCCAAATATTTACCAATGAATTATTAACTAAATACAAATGGTGATTGCTGTTTAGCGAGCAAAATTTTAAAGACGGTAATTAAATTGTAGCGTTAAATGATTATTAACAAACATATTTGTAGTATTAATAAACAAGAACATTAGTATTTTATATTTATCAAGGAAGGTTTTAATATTAGCCAATGCACATTACTAACAATAAATAATTATATAATAACTTAATTAAGAAAACAATAATATATAGATAATACCATATAATATACTTTCTCTATTACCTAATTTATGCATTAACGTAATGAAAAAAATCTCATAATAAATTGTTTGATATGTACTTATTACAACTTTTCATGATAAAAAGGTTTTATGTTTATTAATACTTAATGTCAAATTATAATGAAAAGTTGATCACAAAATATAAAAAAATCATAACCTCTTAATTTGAGGATAAAATAAACTTTTTATCTTATTTTTTTGAACTTTTGAACATAACGGTAAAAATTTTATGTAACGAGCAAGAAAAAATATTGCTAAATAGTAGAAAGTAAAATATTTGTGTTCTTTATTTTACAGAAATAAAGTACGTACGGATACGGAAATGTAGGTACAACAAAGAAAAATTATAGTCAGAAAGGAGAAAAGATAGAATTCAAATGTTTAAATATATGTACCATATTCCTATTTATAATAAAAAAAATAGAACAATATTTTGTTTCAATTAGTTAATGTCCTCTGCACCTATGTCCTAAATTTTTTTGTAACTAGAGTAATGTAAGAAACGTTTCTTTGTATTATTTCAATGGGAACTTTCCAGTTTAGACATTTCTTCGATCATAAGAATGAAAGCAAAGTAGACGACATCGACAATAGGTATATTTACCAATTTACAGAAGAGTGTATTACTTATTGGTGTTCTTCGTAAATATACCAACACATATTTATAACTATTTCTCTAATTTTACTTAAGGTGGTTCTATAAGCATTTATTACAGTTTTTAATGAAATTTAAGTATGTTATTTATCGTGAGATTTTACGATGTATGCAAATTTTAAAAAGGTTTACCACCCGTGAACTGATATATTTGAAACCAAAATAAAGCAAAAATAGGTGCATTGGAAAAGAATAGGGTCTCACAAGGAAGATTTTTTTCGTAGTAACTTACATAACAATCGACTGACTTGTACAAAAAACTACCTTACTGCAGTTCAAGTGACAATATATGAGCGTTATAGTTATTCTCTTCGAAAGATGAAAATTTTGTAATTCTCGGTAGAATTTTCGCATTTATTAAAATTGTTAGCAATGTATTTTTCTAAAATATACTAATGCTTATATTCATGAACACTAGTAAAGTTTTAAAACGTCTCGTTACAATTTTTGACAATTTTAATCGAATTTTACAAATTACATTTCGATTTTTCTTTCTGTGTCGACTGTTTTTATTATATAAAAATTATAACGATCCGTTTAAATTTTTACGAGTGTTTATGAACATGAGCATAATGTTTATGTAATATTTACAACAACAATTAAATTCTCTTACTAATCCTAAACTATTAAACATTTCGATTATGTATTTTTATAAATTCTTTTACTTAGGAAAACTTTTGTCTCAGACTGTCATGATAGAACTACTTAAAGTTGGCCTGTATGAATATCTGATTCTTACGGTCCTACAAGGAGAAATCCCGAAGAGGCGTGGCGAACCAATTAAATCACGATGAGGCGTGGCTTACTAGAAACGATCGGGACTTGTGCAAAAAAACGCGGGACCATTGTTGAACACCTTATTTAGCTTGGTACATTTCCAAGCATTTTATGTGTTAGGTTAAATATGAAAATATATATAAAGAAATTGCGTAAACCACGCTTATTCGGGATTTAATTTTTTTCTAAACGATCCCGCGTTCGGGACTATAGACATTCATTAATTTAAAACAGATCGACATTTTTACAAAATAAATATTTAAAAAAATGTTATTTATTTCATACAATAATTATGATTCTTCAAATGAATTTTTCGTACCTCCGTCCATTTTGACCAGTATTACAGAACTCAAAATCGTCCAGAAATGCGCTGTTGCTGACCTAGGCCGGCAAAAGGAGTTGGCATTAGTGATCTGGTGATATGTCAATTTAAGATTATTTTCAACACAAGAATTAGCAAAATGTTCACAAATTTTACGGCTAAATCTTTAATTGTTGTAACAAGTAATTAAATTTTGTCATAAAAGTAATAATAATGCTGCCATTGCTGTCATCTTGAATAGATTAATTATAAGTTCCAACTTTAGGACTAATTTATTTTGTTTGTTTTGTAACTACAACTAACTTCACGTGATACAATTGAGTTTCCGCTATCTGTCATTGAAAATATGCGAAAGTATATAATATATATATATATATATATATATATATATATATATATATATATATATATATATATATATATATATATATATATATAACTAATGTTTGTATGATATATTTTCAATAAATATAAAATAATTACGCATTTTAAGCTCAATGTAAGTAATTATATTTAAACTTGCAATGCAAAACCGATAAAAATATATGTTCATTTTTTTAGGTTATGTAAAATAGAATAAAGTGTTGAGAAATATACGAAGAATTTATGGAGATGTCGGGACAAAAAATCTTGTGTATCACACGCCCAGAAACTGTTTGTCAAAATAAACTCGTTCTCGCAAATGTTCAGTTTCTGGCCTAGTGATACAAATAACTATTTTAGACAGCCCTAGAAATAATCTGAGATTTGTTGGTTTAGTTCTGAATTTTGACCGAAGGTAGTAATGGTCGGAAATTTTGCGATCTAACTACACTTCGACTTTCGCTGAAGCATAAATATTTATTCTTCAATTATCATGTTTCTTAAATAATTTGTTTTTATGGTAAACATTTTATTATCTAAATTATCTTTCGGTCTTTTAATGAAAGTGAATTGTAAATATTTGTTAAAAACATTCTTACTACAAGTATATTCTTTTTACATTGGCTGGAAGACCATAAAAAAAATTCTCAAGACATTTGACGCGCAGCAAGCACATCAATTTATCCCGCCAACCCGTCGTTGCCGCGTCCCTCAGCAGTGAGAAACACTCTGTCGTAGGCGTGCGTTCCTGTAAATTGCAATTCGGGTTTCGCGAATGGGAATAATTCGTTGTTTTTATTGCAGCAATTCTATTGAGTCCGCCATTAAACGGCGGCGCGTGCGACGTGTAGTTACAAGTTGAGGGCGGTAAAGGAACGAACATAAAGAACCGCAGGATAGTCTTGGCGGTAGCGAGGGGCACAGGGGGGATGCGTACGTGGTGATCGGTGAGTGGAATGAACGACCGGATAGGAAACTTCTACTTTTATTTCCTGTTAAACAAATCTAAGAAGAATAAAAGTGACCTCTACGTTACGCGTATATGTATATGTGTTGCTTTATTTTAACGTGAAATTAACGTACACACATTAATTCAAAGTCAGTATGAAGTATAGAGATTTTGAAAACAAAAAATAATTTATTATTACTTAAGATTTCACGGCCGGCGTCAATGATAGGCTGGTTCTTTTCTTGGTTGTTGGGCCGTGGTCTAATAGGTAATTTAATTAAACTCATCAAATATTGAGATTTTTTTACTGTTATCGTGTAAGAAAAGGATTTATTTCCTACACATTCCCCCGATATTATCAACAGATATTTAATTTTAAATGAGAATTTAACGAACAAAAACATATCGAAATGATATTATGTTATACGAGATTTCTAGTATTGCAACTTTTCGATGTGCTTATTTTTGATAAATGCGCATTTAAAACTAAATGTTTGTTAATAATACCGGGGGTAAGAATCTAAATCTTTGAATATGCCCAACAGAATGTAAAGGTACAGTTAGACTAGCGAGAAAATATGCGCGAGTTGTTGTCCGACACTGCCGTCGCTAGTCTAAACAGCCCCCAAACAGGTCGTAAATCACGTATTAGACCACGGAAAGCTGGGAAAGAAATGTAAAAACTATATTATTCAGAACGTCTCATTTTAGAGTTTTTTACGCATTACAGGGTCAATTTTTTAAGACAAGTTTTTTATCGTCTTTTGTTTTCGAGCTACAAGCTATATTTTGTTGCTTTGATTATTTTATAAATAATAAAGAAGAAATAAAGAAAAAATGTATATCTTGCATGTCTACATTCTTTTGCTTTAAACATGAATAAAACATGGATTATTAATTTATGGGGGTGAAAAATTTAAAGTGATTAAGTAGCAAGCTGAAGTCAATCTTATGCGATGGGAAATAATTTTAAATTTTCAATGGTCGAATTAATGTCTATACTTTGTAAAAATGACCGAATACAAAACGCGCACACCTTTGCATCCGAAGAAAAAAACTGTAAACATACTACCTATACTTATTCGTAATTAATAATTACAGTGCAACCTCGGTATACGTCACTAATCCTTTCCAGATCCTTGGACGTATACCAAACGAAACGCGAAAAAACACAATATTATGTACAAAATTTATAGTTATAGAGCCAGTTGTTTACTGATTAGTAGCAATAGGAGTATTGACGCTCATAGGCTGTGATTACTGGTAAGATTGTCTCGAAAAAGGTAAACAAAGGTAGTACGCGCGCAGTCAAACTCGAGTCGTATTCCAAACAAATTTTGTATATCAATCAAAAATTTTCGCGTCTAAATAGGACGTATACCAAGTTAGACGTATTTTAAACAGTCGTATACCGAAGTTCCGTATTACCTTATCAAATATATGTTTTCTGTTTCTTAAAAAAATATTGACTGAGTATCAACATAATTCTGTCAGAATATAAATATCACATTTTTTTAAATCTTTATAAAAGTATTATGTTTCTTTTATTAAAAAATCTGATGTGGCCAGCACATTACCTTCGTCAGTTCTATATATATATATATATATATATATATATATATATATATATATATATATATATATATATATATATATATATATATATATATATATATATATATATATATATATGTATATGTATATGTAAGTTTGACGCCTGGTAAACTTAGTCACCTAGACGTTGGCAACATTGGCTCGTAAAGGTGGCTGAGAAAGACCCACTAAAAGCAGCAGCGACCATTCGCATGTTATCCGTCACATAGGTTAAGTGCTGTATGTAAAACTGTCAATACCGTCAGAACGAAATACCGACAATTGTGTTGATTCAGGTACGGTATTAGATTAATGTCATGTTAATATTTACATAATGTTATAAGTCATTTGGTTATTTATTGTGGTTTAATAACAGTAATTACTTGTTGCAACTACACGTGTTGAGTTATTTCTCCAACCCTCCTCGATTTTATTAAGTAAAATTATAACACATACATACTGTCAACTGCACTTGACACTGACTCCTTGCAATCAGAATTTTCTTAATACAGCAGCTGTTTCCAGAGTTATAGCATAGCTGGCTAATGTATGATATTTAATTTCTTTATAATTTTTTAACTCTATGTCCATTTAATATGGAGCATAAAATGCATTCAAATCGTATAGAGAATAAAATATTCTTTAATATTTATATAAACATTAAAAGTGAAAAAATGATATTTAACATCGTTTTTTCAAGAAATACTATTAAAATCTTCAAATGAGGGTACTTTCGGTTGACCAATCATAACTAAAATCTAATCAGCTCTTCACATGTATGTAACAAAGAGGAATACGAAAGAAATATAATTTTTGGAATTGTAGTATTAGACAGACACACACACAGACATCATCGTAAAAATAGTAAAATCGTATTCTAGGGACCCTAAAACGTGCTTATTCATCAAAAACTCATCCCCGAATTTTTTGACCAAAGACAATACCTTCCTTATCTAAAGATGACGGAAGGTACAAAACTAATTATTATATGACAAAAACATTACAAACTCTAGTTAAACAATTTGAACAATAAGAAAAATTCCTTTAATAAATGTATAACTACAAAAAAGGTAAATTATGGTATATGAATAGATGTATTAGTTGCCCTCCACTTATTTTGGTAAACGGTTTCTCTACGTCTTCATAAAATTTTCACCTTTTGAAGATAATATAGTAAATATTGTGACAAGATGAGGGAAATATTTTGTAGATCTAATTACTTTGAACACGAGTTTAAAATTTTAACAAATTCTTGACGCTCCATATTTTGAGAAATAAGTCCTTGGAAAATCTCTAATAATCTTCTTTTTCTTCTTTGCGTTTGTTCCTGCGACTTTGCAAAGTCCGTCTACAACTGACACGATGTATATGCGTCGGTCTGCATTAAATAGGGTATTCTTGCTTCACGCCAATGAGAAAAAGTCTACAAAACCATGGCAGAAGAGTGGCTTAATTTGTCGCTGATTGCTACCTGCGGAGGTTCCCATTCCATTATTCGCTGTACGCCGCATATTTGCATACACATCTCGAACTGGTGCGATTTAAGGTGCCTTCTAAAGTAACGGTAACATGAATTATGTCTTTTCTTCACGTAGCCTCGTTGGATACTCCAACGCTTTAGAAATTTGGCCGCTGTTGGGTCTATTTTTTTTTCCAGCTCTCTGCAATTGTTTACTGATGTTCGTCCAGATCTTTCGTTTAACTACAAATACGACAAAATACGCGAGAAACCAAATAAACTCAATGGTCATCAACATGCAATTTTGTAAGATTCATAAGCTGATTCGACACGAGATATATTTTGTGAAACCTCATTACACATTATATACAAGGACAAACCTGATTTATTTATATATAATATCATAAGTGATAAATTTTTGCCAGAAAATTTTTCAGATTGTTACGAAAGCTGGTGGCCTAGCAATTTATTGAGTGGCATTGACAAAAAAAAATCACGAGTGAATTTTGATCAATGTCACGAGATAAATTAGCAACAGGCTCGAGTAAAGCAATCGGAAAATTTATCCAAGATAAAATTTAACCACGAATGGTATTCGGATGACTATTTCCAAAATAAAAATCAGGTAATCATTTATATATTTTTTTTCTTGACAAAAATCATCTAATTTTTATTGTGTCTTGAGATGATTATATTTGAGTTTGCTTTTTCAACGTTTTCAATAAATTCCTGTCCGAATCGGCTCGTTTTTAATAAAAACTGATAACACTGGAAATATACACACTTTGACAGGTATATGTAAACAATATGTTTCTAAAACGTCAAAAAAAATCGCTTATCAAAACTCACTTCTTTATAAAAATCTTATTGGCTTTAAGGGTGCGAAAAAAAATTTGTGACGGTGTTTTGTCGAAATGAAACTTGGTTACTAGGTAGAATCCTGAATTTGGATTGGCTTATAAATTTATTAGTGAAATAGTCTATTAAAAATTATGTTGAAAAAACATAGAGGTGAGCAGTTTCATTACCTTCGTATGTAGTAAACGAACATGCGTTCAACGGTAACAAAATACTCTGGTTACCTGACGCCATTTCATCCATACTGCATTTAACCGTGCTCCTGAGTTGCTGCTCGTAAAAGGTAGAGCAAGACCAACGTCGTTGCAGATGCAAATAATTGACCGAAGGAATTTAAACTTGAGAACCTTGTTTAGATCTTCACTATCAACAATTTGGAAACTATTTGTTTGATTTAGGCCCGCTCCTACTACCACCTCTAGTTAGTGCTAACCAACGGTTATATTGTAAAATTAAAGCGGCTCTACAATTGCTCTTGAACGAGAACGTAGACGAGAACTAGAACAGCAAGGAAAATGAATAGTACATTTTTAAATGTTCACATGCACAATCAGATTCCGGGAACGGGAAGCTAAACGTCGCCCGTGAACGAGAATGGTAAAATTTGCCAAGATTCTTTTTTCTCGTTCCCGTTACATTGCAATAACTCATAGAAAGTAAGTCCCTTGATCTGAGAGATGAAAATTAACATGAAACAATATCTAATATTCTAACAAAAATATTGCACAGCTGAAAAAACTACGAGTAAAACAAAAATTAAGGTTATCTGTCAAGTATTTGTATTCATTCCCGTTTTCGTTCTCGTGCAATTGGGCATTTCATAGCGTTTTTTGCTACCGTTTTTGTTCTTGTTACGTCTCTGTTACCGTTCCAGGGCAATTGTAGAGTCGTTCTTATTTTCACCACCTTTGGTTTAAGATAACTGAAAGTTAAAACTGTTGTTCGCATCGCTTCTAAGCTTCAGTTTAATCCTTAACTAGTGGTTAATAAAATGTCACTTTAACTAGAGGTGGTAGGATCGGGCCTTATGCATTTCAGTTAGTCCGTTTTGGTTGTTAAGATGTTTTTCATAATTATTCAATATCTTTTCCATAACTTGGTCTTACATTGGAGTTGTTTTCATAGAGTTTTAAAGTCTATAGTTTTAATAAAAATTATGTACGTATAAATTTTCTAATTCGGTTTTATAGTTGAGGTCTCTGTTGAAATTTTCTGTTTCTTTTTTCAGAATTTTATATATCAAATAAATTATTTTAATAAATTCAATGAATTAATTATAGTTGTAGAAAATTAATGTGCGACTAATATAGAATATGTAACTAATATTTACTTGGAAACTATTTTATATGAGGTTAGGAAGCATAGTAAAGCATTATCCTCTCCAATCCTATAAAGCCTATTAACTTGTATATGTTCTCGTTAACCAGCAAACAAGTACTTCCTTCCCTTTGCTGCCCCTTTTCCGTCCGATTACCGTCCACTCGCATATTTATTTCAATTTTCCGTGTTAATTCGTAGCAGCAGGGAGTGTAGGGTGCAGAGCTATAGGACGCTGTCGCGCTGCTTGCTTACTTGCTTCCTACCGCTGCTGTGGTAATGTCAAGTTGGCGTGCGTGAGGGTGCGTCGCCGCCGCACGTGCGCGCACGTGTCACTCACCATGTGGATCATGTAAATGTGCATGTACAGGATAACTTATGAATTTTGAGTGGAAGATTGATGTATGATTCGTATATAGTATACTTTGAATCGGTGTACTCTAAAATGATCATTTTGATACAGTAGGGAAATTTGAGTTTTTTTTATAAAGAGATACTGTTTACTCCGGATATTTTTTTTAAGTTAATATCTTGGAACTGCCAGCTTGAATTTTATTCTGGCATCACTTTTAAGTTTGTCTCATCAAATCATTAAACTTTTATGTGAAACACTTTTTTATGTCTTTTACAATTACAAAGTTATTTGACATTTTCTAAAATCGCAATTTTCAGTTCTTTTGAATAACTTTCAAACTGTACAAAATTTTAAATATTTAACGGAATCTCGATCAGCACACAAAACTGCACAACATTGCCCATTCAACCGACCTCGTAGCTCTTATAGTTTCCGAGATCCCAAATGGTAACCCAATTAAGTTAATGTATCTTGACAATGTCAATTAGCCTCTTCTGACAGAGAAAATGTCAAGCATTTGTTTATCTTTTGTTCAAATTTGACATGGCTATTGCTATTAATAGAAAAATTAATCATTTTTAAAATTAATTAATTGGCCTAAAATATTGGATAATTTCCACATATTTGATATTTTCGGATGGGGAAAATATTATCTTTCTATTGACAAACACAACCATCGCCGTAAGTTAAAACGGGGGGCAACGGTTTGCAAAAAACTGATTTCCCATGTTAATTTCCTATGTACACCTTAAAAATATCACCCATAATAAATTTACTGTAGATAATTATGTGGAAAATTTTTCGACTATGCTATAGATTAGGAGTTAACATTTACTCGTAATCTCAGTCAAACAGTATCTATTCTCTTACACAATCGGCTGTTATATCTTTATCTGGGTAAGTAATCTTTCAAAATTTGATTTATATACATGTACGTAAAATACATTTGTTCTTTACATTCAGTTTTTTCAACATCGTACATACCGGGTGGTGAATTGATTTATGCAATATAGGAAATTCATTCCTATTTTTTTCATATGGCGATATTTCGTTCCCTATTTATTTTAGAGCAAAATGATTGAAATAAAACTTGTAGATAATTGAATTCTGCATCCAAATGACTCATCACATTTTATTTTACACTTTTTGTAACGCGTATGTTCTCCCTATGTACACGAATGAGTTCATATAACCCCGGAGAAAAAAGTCTAGAGGTTTTAAATCAAACTGTCTGGTGATTGGTGATCAACTTATATCGCCGTTTTGTGAAATTAGGCGTCCAGGGAACTTTCCCACTAAACAGCGATTAATTCACCATTTTATGGCACACAGCGCCGTCTTGTTGAAAAAAATTGTATTGAAGATTCAAATCAAGCAAAAGAGGCCACAAAACATTGTCGATTGAGAGGTTGTTGACGCGCGACGGAGGAGCGCGGCATTGTCTCGAAATCGACAATGTCCATTTGCGCTCGAATTTTTTCTACAGTCGTCACAATGGGGTCCTCCACCATAACAAAAATTTATTTGTTTCAAGTACACTAAACTAAATTAAACTCCCGCCAAACTTTTGCAGGTGGCAACACAACTGTTCACACAATTTATTTTATATTTAATTTTAATTTATCCTTATTTTCCATTTTTCTTGAGCTATTGCTTCAATCTAATCTAAGCATTTTATACCTTCGTTTTTGTAAATGAATGCCTTATTTTATTTTCACAGCAGTGCGACTTTTTATTTGGTTATGTAATATACCGACAGAGCAGTTATAATATGTCAGATTGACTTGTGTTGTGAAGATGGTAAATGTGTAACTACATTGCCATTAGTTCCTAACTAAACGTTTCCAATAAGAATGTAGACAAGTGACATTTCTCACCATTGTATAGTTAGAAATTTGGACAGCGAGCGTTTTTTCTAGTTTATCGCGCTAGAGCGGCAAAGTGACATTTTGCGTTGACAAATGGCTACTTTGTATATAGACTGTAGAAAAAATCATTTATCATTGCTCTGTATCTCTCTCCAATGACGGTCAATGCTCAGACCTCAACGGTTTCAAAAAAGTAAGAGCCAATTATGCATCCAGTCCATAATCCGCATCAAACAGTAACTTTTACTAAAAGCATGGTTTTGTGAATTATTTTCAGCCCATATACTGCAATTTTGTTTCCGTTCAGTCAAAAATGAGCCTCGTCACTATAAAAATGATTTTTAGCCGAAATCACAAATTACAGAACGCGAATTTTTATATTTCTGAATAAATTCTATGCTTGTTTGGACTGTGAACTTTTCCATAATTAATTGTCAAACATTAATGATTGTTTGTGTCAATAGGGTATTCTCTGAGGACTACCAATATTAAAAATGTATTAAAAATATTAGTGTTGATAGGTAAACAACAGGAAGAAAACAAAAAATCATATTATAAATTAATTGTTACAAAAGATATAAAGCATTTAAATTTTGCTGATGTAGTAGATGACCTTCCAATGGAAGACCAGTTGAAATCCCTACTCCATGTTCGAATGTGATAAGACGCCGCATGAACCACTGATAGTACACCGCTGGTACTGTACAACTAGTACGTCACTATCACGTGACACAACAAAATCAAATTTTAAAAATTAATAACTCGTTCATTAAAAGAAATTTTTAACTCGGGTTTTCACAGGTGCTCTTAGATATAACTGTTCTTTAAGAAAAATAAATTTAAAAAAATATGAGAGAATACCCTATTCAAATGTTTGAAAATTCCTAGGGTTGCTGAGTGAGACCAATTTAGAATCCGGACATACGTTGAAAAACCCTGTATGATATTTATTGTACCGAAATATATTTTGAACTAAAACTAAACTAAAAAATAAAAAAATAACTGCTAAGCAAATCTACACCGTTTGCATATCGATGTCAAATCTTGTAGAGATGTTCTTTCAACTTCAGGACGTGTCGTAGATGTTGGAGTTCAAAATATTGCATAGTTTAATTAATTATAATTATATGACAGAGTCAAAATGTTAGAACCACATTTTCTGTAAAATATTTTCATTAAAAAATCAATATTTTAAACAAATTTTAAGTGTAAATAAATTATTTTCAGTTAATTTTATGTGTTTCCTGAAAATTTCAGTTAAACTCATAACCAAATAAAAGTTCCGATGTTTTGGAAGAATTGCGAAAAAATTGCAAAGGGCGTCATTTTAGAAATATTTTTAAAAAATCTTTGTTCAGGCGGTTTTAATATTTGGAATTGAGTTGATTTATATTATAAAATCCGTACAGCACGAATTTAGTGTTAATTTTAAAATAAATTAAACCGCTAAGCAGTTGAGAGCAAAGTGAAAAGCATCTTTTTGGGGTTATATTTTTTTTTTAAATTTCGATCGAGCGTTTATGACACTTTTAAAATATTAATATATCAAATCGACCCTCCAGAATTCATTTTTGCAAGAAATAACGCTATTCTTAACCGAAATGGAGATATTGACCGATTTTTAACCTCACATTTTTAACCAAAAATGTACAATTTTTGTACTCGGGTTTGAATTTTGTATTATATAATCAACCAGGGACCGGAACCCGAACTGAACCCGAACCGAAAACCGTTCCGAACCCACCTTTTTTGTAAACCTGAACTAAAACCCGAACCACCGTTAATTTGGTCGACATGAACCCAAACCGGAACTGAACCCATTATATTCGGGTTCAATAATCCTGGTTCACTGAACCACCGTGTTTTAATACTTCTGTGACACAGTTGCAAATAGAATTAATTTTTTTACTGAAATAATTACCTTAAAACAAAACCTACATATTTAATATTTTATTTCAATATTTGAAGATGAGGATAATTTATTAGAGAGCTACTGAAAGATAATAAAAAATCCCAAGCAGAAATATTAAAATTAAAATAAACCTAATTTTTCAAGAACATAGTTTTTAAAAATTATGAAGACGTCCAAAGACTTCCGAAAACTGCTAATATATTAAATTTTTGGGAGGAACAAAAATTGTTACACTCTTTGACGTTGCGCAAACTGAGATAGCAGTTATAGCTAAACAAGTTAGTGTGAAACGAGAATTTTCTGCACTAAAATTCTGTTTGTTACTTCAACGAGTAAATATGTCTGAAGAAATATCAGATATTTTATTCTTAGATTAAATGTAAATTTTTTTACAAAGTAAATTTATTCGTACGGGTAATTCTAATGTAAATAATTGTATTTGTTTTTATTTTTTTATTGACCTAATAGAGTAATATTATTTTGTTATCATTATTTACTATACTTACTCGTATGTACATTTTTTTATTTCAGGTACATATTTTTTAATTTTTCGAACCCGAACCGTAACTGAATCGGTACCGAACCACCTAATAATATTTTATCTGAAACTGAACCGAACCTGAACCCAATTTTATTTTAATTTCTGAACCTGAACCCAAACCGAACCCATTTTCCTACGGTTCCATTTTCCAATCCCTGTAATCAACGATGTCCAAAAAAGCAGCCTTGTACCTACTTTGAACTTACAGTTTTCGGCTACTCAATCCGCATAATATAAGTTTAATGATAAGTATCCATATAAAGTCCTGGCGAAGTATACAGCGGCCTCGTAAAAGACGAAACTTGTAGCTACTCGTATAATTGAAGTAAAAATGTTACCTACTATAACAATTTAAAATTTCTGCTGACTGACACTTCGTAAGAATATTACAAGATAATTCAGGAGTCCTCAATACTGTTGTGGAGAGGTTAAGTACATTAATTAAAATTTGTGTTGCGTCCGACTTTAAACTAAGTATAGGTTGCCTAATTGTTTCCAGTATCTTCAATATTTTACACACTATATTTCACATACCTAATATACCACATGGAACATCTAATATTAATCGGAATCATATGTAAAAATAAAATAATTTGTTGGGCGAGGTCGGAGTTTGAATTGGCGCGTGTGATGAGGTTTCCAGGTCGATGCTATTCTTGAAGAGACTGAGTTAGTCGAGGTAAAGGTAGTGTAGTGATGTCTTGTTTACCCTATCGTAGATCGCTAGAAGGTACTAGTAAAGCTGTTTCGGCTCTACTACTGTGTTTGAGCCATTGTGATTAGGAAAACCTTAATATTGTTTGGTCACCAATTGTGCTAATTTATTTAGCGTTACCAAGGGTGCACCATGATGAGGAGAACTAACTCTAGCTGAAAATTCTCTTTGACCTCGGTAATTCTGGAGTAAGTGATAATATTCTAGATTGGATATTGAAGATAGTGCCTAGTTGGTTTCTTCCTTTTGGTTTTACTTTGAAGGCAGTTTTTGTTAGTTAATTCCAATCTACTTCTTCCATTGTGTACCATTTTCGCTTTTTGTTGATCTTAATCATTGAATTCCGTCCTGTAGTTGAAACTTATTCAGATTCTTTATTTATGACGTGTCATATTGTTGTCTGCTGTACGAGGACTATTTGGATAAATTCATGCAAAATTAGAAACATGTTTTTGAAAAAAAAAACATATTTTTCAATTTACATAGTCTTTTTGTAGCTGGATATATTTTATCCAACGATTTTCAAGTTTTTTGTTTCGTTCATATATTAATATTTTTTCTAAATTTGCTTTTGTTACTGTCGTTTATTTCAGATAAGTGGGTCTGTGGTACTTTAATTAGCGTGAAAAAGAAAGAAAATCATACACCAAATCTTGTATGACGGTGAAACTGAAAAAAACAAGAATGATTATATTTTTTGTAAGTAGTAATGCATGGTTATCACGTGGCAGTGGTGCTGCATCCTCTCGTTGATGTGTTTGTCAACAGTACAGCGTGGGGCGGTTAGCTGGAGGCTTGTCGCGGCGGATGCATCATTGATGCGGCCACCTGCGACCTCAGCAGCGCCTTGAGCCGCGCCACCCACGACCCCGGGCCCCCGTCCTGCCGCTGTCTCATGCATTAGTCAAACAGATCGAGTTAGCGCGCATCAGGCCGCCGGATTTCGCCGCGACGCCGATTTACTTGTCGTTGTCGCCAACAAGATTCATACGACCCTTGTTGACATGTGGCTTCTCACGCGGACACCACCAAATTCATAATCTTATGGATTTTCAACTATCAACGTTTAAATCTTTTGCATAATATTTCAGAAGCGTTTATGTGTTTTAAATTTTAATATTTACGTAAAATATTTGTTATATACGCATAAGTGGTATTTCATTTATCTCCATTCTCTCTTCAATATGAGGTAGTTGATTGAAACTAAATTTTATGTCTTTATAGTTTTTGTATTGATGAAATAAATGCCACAGTAATTGTAAAAACTTGCTAATTTTTAGGAACTAATAATAAAAACGAATTTCATCCTAAACGCTCTCATGATTGATGTTAGTTCTGTAACACGTTAATATTAATAAATGACGTAAATCTAACTTAAATAATTTGGAATTTATAAAGGAACTAAATGATCCAAATTACTGGTAAAATAACAAAATAATATCCAAAAGAAAGTTAATTAAAATTTGGAACAAAACACTAATTTTATGGATTCTGAGCGCAAGGTAATAATATAATCAAAGAGCAATTCTTACAAATAAAATATATTACATAAATAGGAAAATTTAAATTGGAAATATGACAATAAAATATGGTACAAACAAAAGATAACCACAGCAATAAAAACGTTACGAAAAAAAGCTAATCAGAGTGAATAGAAGTTTACGATAATTAATAATTAAAGGTTCTTAAATTTACATGATAAACTATTTACACTTCACTTTTCTATCTCTTCATGACTCGATCTAATATCCCCGGACACCTGTTTTAAATAAAATTTACCCTACGTCGAATTTCATCCATATCAAGGTTGGTGCCAAACCCTCTGTCTATGTGTCTTGGTACACTTTTCCATTCCCATTAGTCGTTATTCTGGTCAAAAGTCGATGACGTCACAATTAGCCTCGAACCCAAGTGTCTTAGATGATACAAGTCAGAGAAACTAGATGACTCGTAGCGAAGTGAAAACGAAGGATATCTTATTGTTTACTGTCAAATAAAATTTGGAAAAGGATTCCCCTTCAAGGTTTATACCAAAAGGAATTGTTTGCAGGAATATACCTGACGGACTGGCTTTCAAAATGTTAAATAATATAATGACGTAGAATTTTGCCTTGTTATAGTTCATTATCTCCAAATTTAATATATTTCTGGATATATATATATATATATATATATATATATATATATATATATATATATATATATATATATATATATATATATATATATATATATATATATATATATATTTGATTAAAGTACATATTTATAATTTAAGAATTGTTTTTAGAGATGATAAATTTAAAAAGTAATAAACCCTCGTTTTACTCAAGTTTATTGTTCAGGTTTGCGCGGTATATATTTTCACAACAAAGTTACAGTTTACGCAAAAAAATTCCAAATATCGTGTTTTGAATTAAATTTTGATAAATAATAAGGTCTAAGGTTAAATTATAACTAAAGCAAATTAAAATTACCCACTTAATCTTAAATAAATTTTTATCAAAACTAAATACGTATTTCGAGAACTAAGTTATTATCAGACTTGTCATAGTTGAGAAGTTGAGTAATCTTAGTTACTCTGTTTAATATTTTTTTACTGATAATGCGAACTTTGTTCTCGAAGTAGATATTATAAAAGTATTTTTAAGGTTAAGGAGTAATTTTATTTAAATTTTAAAGTTTATTTTTTACAGGAAATAATATAAATAAAACTTTGTTAATACATTTTAACTTTATTGGCAAAATCAATTCCATAGTCTTATTGTACAAAAAATCCTTACATTGTCGGCAATAAATAATAGACATTAAAATTTACATATATTTATATAAACCTAACCTGAAAACCTACATTGCTGACTGTAAGGTTTAAACTGTGTTATGAGAGAATAATTTGCTAACTAAATTACAGTTTCTGAAATAAAACATACATTTATTCTACTCTGATATATAGCATTTCAGCAAAAAAATAAATTACTTAACTCATTCTCAAGTTAGAATTTAACTTGATTATAATAGTACACCTGGGATAGTGGATAAAAATAGCGGTAGTTTCTCAAACATCGCGTTATTTACCGCGTTGGCCTGAGCCCGAGCTGGACGCTACGGAACTTCAGGTCCGCACGGCCTCCAGAGACCCCGCACTGCTGATTTGTGGGTTGCGGGTAAAACTCCTGACTTGCTAAATTAATTTATTGGTAGTGTACGTCGCACTGGTCATTACGTGCACATAAACGTTGTTATTTATCTCTCAAGATCTCTTACAAATGGCCACTATCTGCTACATGAAATATTTTCATCTTTATACTAATATTTCACCAGGATTTATAAAAAGTTTCAGTAGCAAAATAAATAAAAAGTCGTGAAAAGTAGCATGATAATTTTATATAATTTAAATTTTATTTATATTTGCGAAATTATCTGAAGTAGGTACCTATGTAAGTTGGACTTTCCAGATCGCCTAGTAAATAGCTAGTGTCAAGCATAAAAATAAAGATATTTCGTATTTGAGTATAATTGAAGTTTTGATAATACTTTGTTTAAAATGTGGAGCAAAATCAAAGGTTATTGCGTGTGTTGGGTACTGTAAATGTAATTATAAATCAGCAAAGAAATAAATGATATTTGTCAAGAGAATGTTGGTGTTTCAGTTTTACCTATATGCTATATGAATGTTAATTATTGCAAATCAGAAAACGAGGATCAGTCAAATATAAACCAGGCATTTTCAAGAACTATTTATTCAGTTAAAATATGTGTCATTTATATACAGTTCTGTAATGGGCAAAAGGCGGCCTGTCAACTTTACTTGAGGTTGTCTGTAGTTCTCCTTGCTGTCAAAACGAGTTTCTCGGGCGCCAATCGATCGATCGATAACACATCACAGGAGAGGCTTGAACGCCAAAAGGAGTTCGGGTAGCTTAGTGGAGACAGAGTTCGATTTTTTTGACAATGAAATCAAATGTAATGAGTTTTAATATTTTATTAAAATATATTAAAACGAGAATAATAACAAAACAAATGAAACTAGCAATCGCTAGCATATACTCGGCTAAAACAAATGAACCAGCGATACTTGCAGGATTTGTTCAATTAAAGAAACAGTCAATAATGGACGGGCGTCAATGGTACATACCAAAGTTGTGGGGACCCGAACGGGTAACAATGGCACACACCAAAGTTACGGGACCAGGGCACGAACGGTCAACAATGGCACACACCAAAGTTGCAAAAAACAAACGGTAACAGTGTTGTCACTCGACAACACTGATCAACAATCGCGATTTCGGAAACGAAGCCGTGTTGACACACACCAACGCTCATTGACAATCGCGATTACAGCAAACAATGGTAAACCCCACTGTCTGGAAACACCCGGCTACGGCGGTATTCGTAGTTGTACAATGCACTTTCTGCACTCCCTCACGAGCTGCCGGCACACACCAACAGCACTGAGTCAGAGGCAGCCAAGGTCTTACCAAACTGTTCGCCCGACACTCACCAGGTTCGTGGAAGACGACACACCGTCTCCCCGAGAAAGCACACACTCTCTCTGCCTAAAACTATCGTTCGGGCCCGTACATATACCCCGAAAAACCGTTAAAAATACAAAAATAAGTTTGAACAAGATTCTAATCATCTTGCAAATATTTGCTATTTTAAATAAAAAATACAAAATCGTATGGGATCGAACCCTCCGAGCGCGCTAATCAAGCATGCTCCCGAGCATGCTAGCCACTCGACCGTGTAGTACCTAACAAGTAAACAACAAATTTATAAACATTAGCAACTATAAACAAAAATACAACTATACATTTTACAACAAACAATATAAAAAACAATTACATTTTATGCAAAATTCTAATCAGTACAAAATAATAAAAATGTAAAACAACATTTTTACTGGTGGGATTTGAATCTACATTTGAATTTATAAACTTTAGCAAAAAAAATACTTGGTAACCACAAGACTACAATGCTAAACACGAAAATTAAATCCAAATCTAGTGACCATCGTCACACATATAGTTTAAATTTTTGCACATATTTCTTAGATCAGGACGCAAATTATATACTATATCACACAAATTTAATACGAGTAAAGCATCGATTTACGTTGGAATATACAGGAAACCCATCTCGACGATATTTTTCAAACCTTGATCCAAATAATCTAGGACACAATGATATAACTTATCCCAGTCTTTCACTGGTTTTGTTCTTTGTCAACAGCCGGTCATGTTCAATAAGGCCGTGAATTTCTTCATTTTTGTTTAGTGTTACTTATTTTGGGCGACGTGGATGGGTCAAATTTTGCACGTCATTACATCCACAAGCGGAAGCTTTTAAAAACTTTTGTGTTTTATAACGTTTGAATACAGGTTATGTTTCTTTCTACATATTTCTATTTCTAAACGACCGCAAGATGCTTACCCTCTCGTGCACAGTACATCCACTTTTTTCGATAGCTTCCCGACTAGACTTTTTTGTGACGGACTTGTGTAGCTCAAGGCACACAAAACAGCAAGTTTGCTGTTTTCTGTGCTCAAGGGAAACTTTGATGATTCAAAAAATAATAATATTAATGTACCAGATATAGTGCTTAGTAAGCACTACTCACTATGAAATTAAGGAATAATTTTATTTTGATTTATGTTTACCACAAATTCTTTAGTTTTCAAATTAAATTTAAGTAGAGAAAATTTTAAAAAATATACGGTATTATTTTTAACAAATTAAACGGAAACAGTAAATCAAGAGTCTTGCAAAACCGAATGTAAAACTCTTGGTCTAGAATGTTGCAATGTTGCGGTATTGGTATTGGTCTTAATTTTCTGGCATGATTTTTCCTCGAGTGTTGATCTTGATTTTCTTACGACTAATTCCAAGACTAGTAAATAAAATTTCTGTGTGTGCCAATCTTCTTTATCCACAGATTTCGGTAAATGATGATGACATATTTGTATCCAACCTACAACTACAATTTTTGTTTCTCTCACTAGTAACATATAAAGTAGGTATACTTTATTTGTTTATTTGTTTAAAATTATTACAGTAATACTAATAGCGTTATTATTAGAAAGTATTGGATAAAATGATTTTAGAGCAACCCATTTACTAATTGACACCACAATTTAAAGACATGTTTCTATTGTAGTACAGAGTAGCAATATAAGTTTTCAGTTTTGTGAATGGGAGAAATTAAGTTTAAGAGTACGAATATACTAAATTCACAAACACACATTCACGCTTGTAACATGACACTTTACCTTCAAATGAAAATATATAAAACAATCTATACCGTAGGTAAACTTAAAAAAATAAATAATATTTCTAGATAATACTGTATAAAGCTTTTATTTTAAAACTTTTGTGAGAAAGACGTATCTTAACAATAAAAAAATTCATTCAAATAAGTGTGCATTAATTTTTGTTGAATTATATTTATGAAAAGTGTTTATTACATAAACAAATATTATGCAACTGGTAATTTAATTACTAATTATGAATCATATTTATGAGTATGTTAATTACATAAATTATTAACACGATTTTCATTATTATTCATGATATTTGTACAAACTTGAAAACTTCATAAAATACTTCACTAATAAATTGAAAGTTACGAAGTTTAATATTTGAAATTAAAAGAAAAAAGTTTTCTAATTAATTATAGCGAGCTCTAAATATGAAAGATGAGATGTAAATAAGGAAAGCTTCCACTAAATTATGTGTCACTTGAATTAAAATCCGGTGGAAGTGATCTTACGAAACTTAAGAGATTTCACTTTATGTGATTATTTGTTCATGTGTTGGAAAAATAAATATTAAATAATTTATGTAATGTAATATTTTTTTGCAATCAATGAAATGAAAACGTTAGCAAATTATGTAATTTATAACCAATACTCTATTCTCTTTTTAAAGTTAATAGACATTTAACAAGAAAATGTGTTAAATGTTATGTATATGTTATGTTTTTTTTCTTTTTAAGTAGGTTTGTTGTTTACAAATAATAATGATTAATGATATACCTACGTATACTTACCAAGGCATTTTAGATCATCTTTTCACCATGAATGTGGAATAAACCCGAGAATAAACCATATGACTTAAAAAACTTCAATAGCAAAATGCATATTAATTTAATTTTGAAATATTAAGAGAAATTATGGCATTTGTAGATTATGTACACATTTTGTTAGATTAAACTATCACATATTTTGTCTTTTACTATAAATATTTGTCTTTTCGTCGTCTTCGAATCAGCGTCGTCGTGATTTTGGCCAGGACAAAATTCCATCTGAAAAAACCCACATGATGGGAAAAATGTAGGTACATAAATAATTATTTGATTATATAATTTGTCAAAACACAAGTACATACTAATAAAACTCGAAGAAAATGAAAATTGACTAGATCACAAAAATGAGATATATTGTGTAGGTATACAAAACTTTGTAACCCGGCTTCATGTTATTTTTAACTAATTTGTCAACTTGGTCTAGTTTTTCGGTGTTATGGATTGGTCGAGTGTTAGCCAAATGTATATTCCAAACTTGAACTGAAGTATACCTCAGATTCGATAAGAACATGTAGATACATATGTAGAAACCCAGCATTTTAATGCGCATGGCTCATGACAAAATAATATAAAATATAAATTTTAATATAAAATCTGTCATATACCTTATTTATTGATTAAATTATTTTATGTATTGTCATTACAGATTAGATTATTTTAAATTTTATTGTTCATTATAACATCATGAATTATTAAAATCCATTCATTGAAGCTAAAGACATTAAAAATTTATAAACAAAGAAAAAGTGTGCAACTTACATAGAATAGATAACTGTTAATTTTGTATCGGATGTTGAAAAAGTTTCCCATTTAAGAAGTTTGTGACTTATCGCCCCCTCCCTTTCTGAACACAAGACTAATGAACTAAATAACAACTAAACAAGTGGCCGTTAGAAAAACATGAGAGCTCAGAGTAGCGCACGGCACGCTACTCCATGAAGTAGGCGGCGTGGCAAGCGACCACGGAGCGACAGAGACGACGACAAGGACCGAGTAACTAACTTGACCCAAGTAATAATTATCTGTTAACAGCACATTAATAATACGGTTCGTGTATGAAGAGTGATATTATTAGAATCTTCGAGCACCGTGAGAGCGTCGCAAGTGCTTCCATCTGATTATATGGCAGCGAGACGCCGCCACTACCCCGCGGGGTTCGACACTACCCCGTGAATGTAGCATCACGTAACTCAGGTTATACGTGCAAGTGAACCACCTATACATGAAAACTTCGCTGTAATTACGGCTATTACGTACACGATCTACAATCAAAAATTGTTCATGCTCTTTTTTATATACTAGCATGAAATGATATTAGTTTTTCAATGAGTACCATTGATATATAGCAGTTTCATAAACTATTTTAGTTCATTTTTAGAACATAAATTAATCATTTTTATATATAATGACAACCAAATTAAATTTATACATATTTGTATAAAAAAAGGATCGCCGTCGGCTCTCTGATTGCAAAGTAATCACATGTTGTCGCACGAATTAAAGATTCTAACTGCACTAGGAATCAGTCACGAAATAAGTAACTACAGTACTTGAAGCCCTAGCCCTACAAGAGCTGTTGTGCCGTAGATAACGATGAAATAAAATAAAATTTATGTTCCTATATTCATGTTTGGTAATTAATTTTATATTAATATCTATGTATTAAATATGCGGAACATAAGCTAAGACAATTAGTGATTGCTTTTGATTCTAGTGATTCGCATTTGAATTTCATCGCATTAATTTCTATTTAGGACACTAAAATAAACCTGAACCTGATACTCGATGGAAAAATTATTTCGTTGTTTTATAGCATCTACGTATGTGTTAAGGGCAAGGGTCAAAATAAGGGAATATCGTGATGTGCCCGGACAAATCGCAAAAAGATAACCAAATTTGGGTTCATTGAATTTAACCCGATCATTTCTAGATGTGCCCGGAGAAATCATGAAGGAACCACATGAAATAGGCCAATACAAACTAACTCATTTTTCATAATATTTCAACATCATAAAATTACCTTATGTATACGTACCGATATTTCGCAAAATTCACAATCTGGCTGAATACTCCAAATTTGCTCGGTATTATTGGTCCCACCGAAATTTGCCCGAACAGATATAGATATGATCGATTTCCGATTTCATACGTAACATATGCATATAATTCCCTTAACTCATTGGTGGAGGGCGGGGTAGAAATTCTATTTGTTTCATTTACATTAATTATACTTGCATTTTGATTGTAAGGGTTGTCAGGCTATAATAGACTCCGCTGTAGTAGACACGAGGGACTTACATACGTTCCAAACCTTCAGATATAGACGATTTTTTTTTCTTTGGAAAGTAGACTACGTTATCTCACTCAATAAGCGAATACCTGCCCGTCTGGCATAAAATGATACAAAGATGTGATTTTTCTTGATCATAGTTTGTAGTTTAACTTATAACAAATATATGACATATATGTAGTTCTTTTCTAGGGTAAATTCTGCCCTACATTAATAAACTGTGTTCGTAAAGGTAACCATAAATTTAGTAACACAAGTATTTAGAGATAAATACATACACATCATTAGCCCTGAAGAAGAGTTACACAACTGAAAAAAGTTAATATTTTAGGAGAGCAAATTGTAAAACTCAATTCCTTGAAATTAATCCTGGCCAAAATTTTGAACTTGTGTACTTACATCTGGTAATGAAAAAGTTACTTCTAGCTGTTTGTTTAACTGACAGGTAACGAATTAAATAAAAATGTGACGCCTTTCTCCCTATAGATGACGATTTTACTTCAAGGACACTGTCAGCAATGTTAAGAACTCGTTTTTTTTATTATTCAATAAATACTTAGCTTCAGTAGAATTCATACTCGGGTTTTAAAATTGCATCGTACAACGCAGTACATACATCCACGTACTTCATAAAATAATTAAATAATTAAGTAAAAATTAAATTAAAAAATAGTATACCTCCGACATGTCTGATTTGTCAAGCTGTTATGCTACACGTAAAAGTTTGTATTCTGTAGGCAGTTAGAGTAAGTTAAATTATGTTACTTTGATATCCCAAAATCTTAGGCCGCGTTCACACTGGCGAGCGTTTAACGGTGACGTTGAGCGACGAGCTGTAAGCTGTAAGCGATGAGCGGTCTTGTGTGTACATAAAACGTTGATGCGTTAGTTATCTTCCAATTACGACAATATTGTTCGGTAATAAGAGAAATAAAAAAATATAACTTCATAAATTAAATCAAGTTCGTCTCAAGTATGAAAAATATCATGTTTATACTCTGGACTACTTTTTTATATTTCAAATTTTGACCATTCCATAGTGCAGGTCTTGTCTGCACCTCTGATATGAATGATTCTCGCATATCTTTCCAGAACACATTTTGTGCATTATACTGCTTTTACTAACTATTAAACACTCAGCGATACCGCTTGCAATTCAAGTTAACTTAAGATGAGCAACGCCACGTGGTGCTATCGCTCAACGTTTATGTTAATGTACACACTATCGAGTAAAAGTTATTGTTGATTTTTTTCGAATGAAATTCTCCAATTCAATATATTGTATATTTGTATATTTCATATCTTTATAACAATGTTACAAATTTAAATTAATTAAATGTACATCAATTTTATATATTTCAGCTGTGGCCTGATGTTGGCAATATAAATAAAGGCCGAAATTGATCGCCTCTAAGAATTTTAAATAAAAATTTTAAAATACCAGATTGCTTATTTATACCCAATTATTTATTGTTGATTATTTTATTCCGCTCGCCGCTCTTCGCATACCGGTCACCGCGTACCGCTCGCAAATTTGTCAGGACCTTAGTCATAACAGTAAACATTTGTTCAAATGAAAGTTACGTTTCACGAAGAATTAACACATTGCGTAATACGAGGGTCACGCTTGAATTGTTGAAAATAAGAAAATCACGTAGGCCATGGAAAATAAAATTTGTTCTTTAAACTTTAAACAAGTATACATGTCATTTGAAATTAAGTTACAAAAATTCAGTGAGTTATAATATACACAACCAATTTTTTTAAGTATCATTTGAGAGGGTATATTTTTCAATATTTGGCGAAAAACGTACAAAAGCAATAGAGCACCCGCCATTTTCCGAAGAAGAAAATGATGTTACAATAATTACTTTGGACATATTTAAAATAAAATTACAAAAAATATGTCGTATTCTCAATAATAATTGCGCTACTGTATGTACATTTTTTTGTACAGCGGTGATGACGCTTAGTTTTCTTCCAATTACGAAGATGTTAACGTTGATTCAAATGATATTGTATTAACAATCTTAGATTCTCGAAATTAATTTGCGAAGCAAGAGAAATAAAAGACAAGAATAATAATACAATCTTTTAGTTTATGTATGTATACAATTAAACAGCAGTGTATATATCCGAAACGTTGGGTTTTAAAAAAATATACAGAACATAAACTAAGAGGTTGTATTATTATTGTTGTATTATGATTTGTAAATAAATATTTTTTTTTTTAAATTGCATAGCAAACATTAACTATTTTGGTAACAAATAAGAAGGCCACGATCATGTAAAACATTTTATATTTAAATTAAGATAATTTCCCATATCTGTGGCTGAATGCAAAAACAACCAATGTCTCTTTCTAGGTGTCTTTATATTTATATAGGACGTACGCTGTTGTTTGTGCACAAATATAATAACTTTTATCAAGTGAAATAGAAATTTGTTAATTTTTTAAAAATTAAATTAAATTCTTTAACATTTGTGGTCATAGTTTTCGTACAATATATTTTACATACCTTATGTAGGTTATATTTCATTTTGTAAGTTAATAATTGATTTTACAAATTCTAAGGTATTACGAACCTATTATTATAACTAGAGTGCTTTTATTAACGTTTAACCTCCTTAGATTATAAATAATAATAATAATAATAATAATAATAATAATAATTTATTATCCAACAGAAAATATCCATTTACAAGGTAAATAACAGAAATAAATACATATCAGTAATAAGTGATTCACAATAAAAATTAAGTCAAATTCAAAATAAGAAATTCTAGTGGAACGTAAAGTATACAGTGTACAACAAAATATATTACATGAGGTACATATTTGGTTGTAATTATCACAAGTGAAAATAGGCGACTTGAGCATTAAATTAATTTTGGCAATATTGTTGTAAAAAGTATTTACTTTACGTGATGCGTATGTAGGAACTGAGTATTTAAATTCAGATAATAACGCGCTGCAGTAAATGTCACTGTGTAATAATTAGTGTAAAAATGAAAGGGTGTTTAGAATGAAACGTGTTTGTAGTGTTATAACACCAAATGATGATAATAGCAGGCTATGACTAAATCCTCTTTTTGGATACACATTATGTTCCTTAAACCAAAGATATTTCAAAAATTTTCTTTGTACATTTTCTACCTGTTGTTTTTGGTTATTGTATACTGGATAACAAACAATGACGCAGTATTCTAGGATATATCGCACAAGAGAATAAAATAGTGATATTAATAATGCATTGACATTTGTAAAATATTTACAATTACGTATGATGAAGCCGAGTATTTTATTAGCTGATTTTATGACGTGAATTTGCACATCGAATGTAAATTTAGGGTCGAAAATTACACCCAAATCTTTTACTTTGTAATCCCTGCTTAATGGTAAGGTATTTATGGAATAGTTATGTAAAATTAAGTTATTCTTGCGGGAATAAGTGACAATTTTACATTTATCAATATTCAAAACTAGTTTTTTTTCACACAATGCAAAAGCAAACTTAACAATAGCGCTATTATTATAAGACATCTACATCTGAATTTGATATCATTTGTCTTACTGAAACTTGGCTTAATGAGAGTGTATATAATAGTGAACTATTTGCATCATCTTATAATGTTTACAGAACTGATAGGATTTTTTCTAGAGGTATCAAAAAAATGGCGGTGGTGTCTTATGTGCTGTAAATACGATATATCTTCATCTACATTTATTTACATTATTGTTACCTATTGTCCTCCACCTGTAACTCTTACAAAACTTAATTTTATATACGAATCCATTGTGAATTTTGTACCATTCTTTAATAATAATTTTTTAATTATTGGTGATCTTAACATATCTGCTCTTTCTGACCCTTCTTCATCAAATAATTCTATCACTCTTGCTTTTGAATTTTTTTTAACATTATTAAATGCCTCACAGTATAACAACATTTTAAATCCTAATGGTAAACTACTTGATACTGTTATTTCGAATATTAGCTGTGTTGACCATCACATTGGTCCTTTTGTTTATGAAGATCGACATCATCCCTCTCTTTTTATCACTCTTAATATTCCTACCTTCAAAGTGACACATAATGCAATGGTTAACAATATCGCAAAGTATAATTTCTCATTAGGTAACTATGATTTACTGTATAATTCGCTAATGCAAGCAAACTGAGAAGAAATTTATTCAATTACTGATGTTAATGCGGCCTAAAAAGTTCTATGATATACTTTACGATATTCTTGACATGTGTATTTCCGTGTTAAACCTAAGCCTTCTCCCTATCCCCCGTGGTTTGATAAAAAAAATCATAAATGATCTAAAACTGAAATCTTATTACCATGATCTTTATAAAACATTTAGATCAGTTTATATAATTACGAACAAGTATAAAAAAGGTATTAAACAAGAATATGCAAAATATGTGTCTGACATTGAGGACCAGATTGCTAAAAATCCCAATAAATTGTGGGGCTTCATTAATAATAAGAAACGCGTTACCAGAATTCCGGGACTAATGAAGTTGAATGATTTAACTTTTAATAACACCAGTGAAATTGTAGAAGGATTTGCTGAATATTTCTCTAATGTTTATACTAACGATTGTGAGTCTATTGAAAATACGAATAATATATCTCCGACCGACTATAACACGGTAAATATAACTCACATTTCTGAGAACGATATTATTTGTGCAATAAAATCACTTAAATCGTCTTGCAATCCTGGCCCTGATAATTTACCGGAATATATAATAAAAGAATGTATGAATACTTTTGTTAATCCTCTTTATTGCCTTTTTAGCTTTTCCATTTCCCAACATATATTTCCTTCGTGTCTTAAAAAATCTTTTATTACGCCTGTTTTTAAATCTGGTGAAAAAATAATATTTCTAATTATCGTCCCATTTCTATCCTGTCCAATATTTCCAAAATATTTGAATCTGTGCTTCATAAGTCTATTCGTTTTTAAAAAATAAAATTTCAATTCATCAACATGGATTCATGACTGGCAAATCAACCACAACTAATCTCATGAATTTTACTGTATTTACATTAAATACATTTTCCGATAATGCACAAGTAGATGTCTTGTATACTGATTTTTCAAAGGCATTTGATCCTGTGAACCATAATATATTATTACATAAATTGAATACTCATTTTAATTTCTCTTCGGATCTCACGGAATTCTTTTCTTCCTATCTTTCTAATCGCGATATGTCTGTATTTTATAACAATTTCAATTCTAAACCGTACATTGCTACCTCTGGAGTTCTCAGGGTTCCAACCTTGGTCCACTACTGTTTTTACTCTTCATTAATGACATAGTAAATTCAGTTCAGAAGTCTAAAGTACTACTTTATGCACATGATATGAAAATCTTCAAGTCCATTAAGTCATTCGAAGATACTTTATTATTGCAGACACATATTGATAATACCTACTCCTGGTCATTATCATCTACATTATTTTCTAATTTTAGTAAGTGTAAATTTAAGTTTAAAGATCTAGGTGTTTTATTTGATTCAAAACTAAATTTTAACGAGCACATATGTTCTGTAGTGAAATCTGCATATAAAAACTTGGGTTTCGTAATGCGCTGTTCTCAAACAGTTACTAAAATATCTACGATAAAGAAGTTGTATTTCGCTTACGTACGATCAAAATTGGAATATTCTATTCAAGTTTGGAATCCAATTTATAATATAAATATTGATTTAATTGAATCTATCCAACGTAAATTTATAAAATATTTATATTTCAAACTTCATAAGCGGTATCCTACTTTTGATTATGATTATAACGCCTTACTTTTCGAAGAACATCTTATATCTTTGGATACTCGTAGAAAAATTCATTCCTGCATTTATCTATACAAATTAATACACAACATCATATCTGATCCAGTCACTCTTGCTTCAATTTCTATATCTATACCCAGAATAACTTCTAGAAACACCAGTACATTTTACTGTAGAACATCACGTACAAATTATGAGCAAAAATCTCCTATAAAAACTATGGCCCGTATTCTCACCTTTTAAAGTAGCGCTGTTTCCGAAAAATCGCTACTTCAACTGTCAAATGTCAAATTTAATATTAAAAGTTAGAGAATTAAAAGTAAATTGAATTATAAATACCATTTATTTTAAATATTATAAGTTTCATTTACAAAAATATGAAACCCATTATTATCTATTCATAAAATAAAATAAAATTTAAAAAATTGAAATAGCGTTATTTCGGAAGTAGCACTACTTCAAGAAGCAAGAATACGGGCCTATGTTTTCTACTCTCAATTTTGTATCTAGTACGCTTGACATTTTTGGTGACTGCATTGCTAAGTTTAAGAGAGGCTTAATTCAATTTTTTTTAGTAAAGCAATAAATGGTGTCTTTTGTTTGAGTACTGTTTCATTAAGTAATTACTGTTTATGATCTGTAACAACATATACTTCTCTGATTTTTGTATTATTTTTGTGTCTATTATGTGTTCATTCTTGCTTTTGTTATTATTGTGTAAAACCGACCTATAATTGGGATCTTAGTATCCTGTTGGTCTTGGTTGATAAATAAATAAAAAAGACTGCGTTTGTGATACGGGCCTTTTATTTTATCTACTTGGAGTTGATCTATATCCATATATACATTGAGAGTATTATTGAAATCGTTTGGAATGTTGTGGCTTCCTCTTTATTGTGTGTACTTGTATTTGCTTTCTGTGCTTATGTGTTTCACAGTTGTATTGCTGGTTCCTATCTCAAATTGGTGGGGTTGTTTTCTCGAATATATATTACTAATCTACTTAGCATTTTTGTTATCCATTATCCATATCCTGTTATTTGTGACTTTATTACTTTTTAAATTATTATTTTTTTTTTTTTTAGTATGTAAATGTAAATTACCCTATTTGTGTTCGTTGCTTCCTTGGCATTTATAATTTTAATTAAATATTAAATTCGTTTTCTTGGAAATTATATTAATAAAAACATGATGAACTACGTATATATATATAAAATGAAATATTCTTTTTGTCTTTGAAATTATGCTAATGTTAAAACTGTAACTTATATAGCTCACTAAATTGATCATTGAGAACAATATTTTTTACTCTTCGTAGAAAATATTTACTCTTGGAAAACCGATGCTAACAAACATTATTATTTAATATGAAATATGTATATTTTAAACAAAAATTTTATAATACGTTGCACTATAAAGATTTATTTTTAGTAACAATTTTCGTATAGATTCAGTTCATTTTCATTTTCTTGTCAAAGCTTGTCTGGTAATTTATGTCATCATAAAATTAACTTTGATACTACTATATGCAAAATTTGTTGCAATTTTCTATAAATTCCAGTACAAATCATTGGGCTATTTTGTAATCAAATAGTCAATACTCTAAATGGATGCTATCAACATAATATGTCTTGATAATGGTACTGGCAAATGATTGTCAAGAGTCCATTTCTGTCCGAGTGTTTTTCTTGTGTCGTGCGTCAGGCAGGAATAAGTATAACGCAAACAGTTTTAGTTGAAGGTGCGCGAAACACGGCGTCGCACACGACACTACATGGGAACCACACATGTGTTCCGGGCTGCCAACCAACTCTTACACACGTGTCACTGGGAGAAAATAAGATCAATGTTTCATGTCACATGCCATATGCGCTATCTGACTGGGTTAGATTTTTCTGTTATGATATATGATGATGTTTCCGCATCTGATCAAGAATTGTCCACTTACAAATATCTAATAAAATACCAGCTGTTATAAATAATATTGAGAATATGTGTTGTTTTATATCAAATTCTTGTTTCCTCTAAAAGAAACGATAGTAAAGACGGCAAAGACCAAAAATTGTGAGCTCACGGTTTCTATAAATAATACATTTTTGACAGTATTATTTTTCAACACCACGACAACCTACCCTTACTTTTTCCTTTCTAGATTAATTATACGTATATATATATTATACATTGTTGTCAAAATTGTCCTTTTTTGATTAAGGATCACTTAAAATTTAAGCCTTGTTAGTGCAAGTGGTCATTAGCCTACATCTGTTTTTATTTATAAGTAGCCTAATATATGTCACTCCTGTCAACAAATAAGATAAAATAAAAATAGAAAAAAATTATGTAGTAGCTACACGAACATATGTAAGTAAAATATAATATGCATTTGTATTGAATTCATGAAGTCAATATAAATGATGTGCTTTTGCCGATTGACATTAAAAATGTGATATTTTGAAAGCTAACAAGCCTGTAAAATATCACTTTTATTGCCTGGGCAGTAAAAATATTTTTACTGCCTATGACATAGTAATCGCTATACAAACGCAAATAGCAACATAATTTGATGGCGATAACTTTCAAAATAGATACTATACATAATCACTAAAATCGGAAAAAATGTGTTCAATACGATACTAAACACAGATTCACAGCTTCGACATCTTCTTCTGTAAATCTGATATTTTAGTACCCATTAAACAAATATCTATTGTACTTTTGTAGTATAAAGGCTGGATTAGTTTTCGGTTTTTAGTAACAAATAGTTAACCAAACGTAGTACTTTACTTGAATCTCTTGACAGTTTTCTTCAAGAAATAAATACTGTTTCGTAGTGTTTATTCCAGGGCACTGAATCCAAACCTGCACTGAACCGAAACCGGAACCAAACCATAACATTTTAGCGAACCCAAACCCAGAACTGAATTTCAGATATATTTTTGAATTGAATCCGAGTCGGAACCGAACTGGGTATTAAAATTCGGCTTTAGGGTGTAGCTGCGTTTCTGCCTGTGTTGACTATACATGAAAATTGTGTTCGTGTTCTTGTTTAGCGTTGCATTTTAAATTATTACTATATAACAATACTTCAAGCCGGAACAAAGCCGCAAATTTTATTATTGCTTGAACCCAAACCGTTGAACCGTACACGAATCCATCTTTCAAAAAACAAATTAACTTGAACCTGAACCGAACCCAGTTTTTCGCGGGTTCGATGCCCCGGTTTATTCTACGATACAAATTTTTAAAAAAAGAGCATCGTAAGTTGTGATTAATTTTTTTTTCTATATCTATAAAGATTTATAAATTAAATAAATTTAAAAGAATGTTTTATTAATTCTGCAGCTTTAACTTTTTAAACCCAACGTTTCGGCAGCATACATTGCCTTCTTTAGGGAAAAACATAAATAAATAATGACAAACCAATGACAACAAAGGTAACATATTATAACATTATTATTATTGTTGTATTATAAGTTCTGAAAGATTTTTTAAATAATTTAAACTTATTTATTTAATTTTTTGAGAAAATATTATTGACAAGAATTATAAAACAAATTAAAAATCAGAATATATTCTATAAAAATATGCTTCGAAGAAATGTCACACAGTGAGAGTGAGAATTAATAAAATAAAAATTAAAAGGGCGGAAAGTAATATACAGAACATATCTTTTTACTTCTCGCCATACCGAAGGTAAGAGAGCTAATGTTTTTGGTCCAAATATTCCATAGTGAGTTTCCAGTGAATTAGCACGAATTAGGGTCCTCACAACACGTTTTTACTATTTTTACGATGATGTCTGTGTGTATGGTGCCTGTGTTACGTTTTTCCTCCACGAGAACTCTTATAACAAACTTCAAAATATTTCCATTTTCCGTATTTAAGCTTTCTACATTCATATAAAGAGTTGATTAGATTTTGGGTAAAATTGGATAACCGGAAGTAGTACTTTACTTAAAATACAAAACGGTTTTTAATGAAAAACTATATTAAAATATAATACAAAACTTTTCGGTTTTAGTATTTAAGACTATTTTGTCAAAGAAAAAAACATATTAGATTTTGGCTAAAATTTATTAGCCGGAAGTGATACTTTACTTGAAGCTCTGAACAGATTTTCTTGAAAAATATATCATGTTATACTCCAAAACTTTTCAAATTTAGTATTTAAGGCTCCTATAATAAAGGGAATAGTATATTAGATTTTGGCTAGAATTGATAAACCGGAAGTAATACTTTACTTGAAGCTCTGAACAGATTTTCGTGAAATATATATTGATATAATCCAATACTTTTCAAATTTAGTATTTAAGGCTCCTATAATAAGGGGAACAGCATATTAGATTTTGGCTAGAATTGATAAGCCGGAAGTGATACTTCACTTGAAGCTCTGAACAGATTTTCGTGAAATATATATTAATAAAAACGACATATTTAATTTTTTCTACAATTGATAAACTGGAAACAGTACTTTACTTAAAGCTATACACAGATTTACTAAAAAAATATATTAAAATATGATCCAAGTTTCGTTTATATGTGTTGGCCACATCAAATTTTTATTTTTCAAATATATTTCTGGAATTCTTAAATCAGTCTATCTTACATTGGGTTTGTAAAACTAATGATACTGTAGATTTTTTTCCCTTATTTTTAAATGTAAAATGTAAAGTATAATTTATACCTAGTCTATTCAATTTTATTATAAGCTAGAAATTATTTAATTTTCAGAAATTGTTTTAAATAAAATTATCTATCTTTTTATAAAATTATGTTTAATACACACGGCGGGTTAGCATTAGTGTAATGTTGGACTTGCATATGAAATATTCAGTACCTACTTGTATAGAAGCTGCACATATCTTTAATAATTACCAATATCAAATAGTAGAACTATTATAAAATAATGTTATTATAAATGGTAAATATTTATTTTAAACTGTTTAAGTCCAAGAATTATTAATATAATATACCATTTTAAAATATAACTATATAGCTATTTAAAGCTGTGCGATCTTAAAAATTTGAAATCGACTTTCGATATTTTGCTAAAATCGATTTGTCACGATTTATCGATTTGATCGATCAATAGTAGAAGATCGATATTAATAAATGATCAAAAATCGGTTTTAATAAAGAATCAAAACATCGATTTTAATAATAGATCAAAAATCACAAGATTTTTATTGATATGAAATTTCTACTACGCATACGCACATCAAATTACGAAACAATTCACGAATAACATCTAACACGCGTGAAACGCCAAATGCTTGTGAAATCAAGAGGTTTTTCATTTATCTTGGAATAAATATTTTAAAAAAACGATCTTTCAGAATCTAGAAGATCGATATCTTTTAGAAAGATAGATTTTTCGGAATTCGGATAAATGTTCTTTAAATGATCGATCTTGTTGGAAAAAATCGATTTTCCAATTGATCAATCCATTTGAAAATAATCTATTTTTCAAATAATCGTTTTTTTCAATTGATCGATCTTTTCAAGATAAAAGATCGACAATCGATCTTTTTCGCAGCCCTAGTAGCTATATTAATTTTTTTGAACGGTATTTTATGTTGCATCTACTAATGGTAAATTTTAATGAAATATTTTATTACAAAAATCATAATTGACTACAAATATTCATCCCAAAATCGAAATAAAATCTTTGGTTAATGCTAATACTGGGTGAAGTATTTTTTCTATAACCCTAGAAAGATACCCATTCGTAAATTTTACGAGGAGCCATTAAAAATGTGTTTTAGTGAATAATTTCTACGACATAAATGCCTATATAATATTTTTTGCTTGGCCAAATTAGGTCTAATTTTACAGTGTTCACTCCAATCTGTTATTGAAGATATCATCAAGGAAAAACCAGTCAACGAAAGACTTGTCCATGGCCTTTCGAAAAGAACCATAATCCAAATCTGTCCGTAAAAAAGACAACCAATTATTGCGAGGTGTGTGAACGCTGTATCTGCGCAGAATATCGCACGTTTAATTACTTACTGTCAATGTTCACAATTGATAATAAAGTACTATTGTATTATTTGCTAAAGTAATTTAATAAAGTTTTCGAGTATACTGACATATTGTGAACTTGCTTTTATTAAATTTCAATACTTTGAAAATAACAAATAACATAGGGTAGATCGGGGTAATTGGAAACTTGGGGTAAATGGAAACTGGTTTATAATACAATTTAAAATTGCCGTCTTTTTCTTTTAAGTGGTGCAACAATGAACTACTGACTCTTGTAGTGGAGTTCATTCATAAATTTGATGCTTGTGCACGTCGGTTGACAAGGTAAGTTAAAATGAAATGTAAATTGTAAAATATTTTAACAGTCACTTGTAGTGTGTAATGTGTCTTATTTTTTTTGCTGTTAAAAGAAGGTCTTCTAATTTATTGGAACTAACTGTGTGTTGTATTAATGTTGTAGTCGCATGGTACCAGTCAGGTTATGTCGTTTATGTTAGCGTGGTCAGAACAGTTTGCTGTTTCCTTTTACCCCAAGTAAAACACCAGCTTGGGGTAAAAGGAAACAATAATTTGGGGGAATAGGAAACTTGTTTCCAATTATCCCTTTGCTTAAGATAATGTTTAACTATCTCTTTTAGATGCCACGAACGTATATAAGGAAGAAACCTGCACCAGACTACACCGAAGAGGCTTTAAGAGAAAGGCCGTGGAAGATATTTTGACAAATAATTCCACTTATAGAGAAGCTTCTGCGAGATATGGTATTCCAGTTAGCAGCATTTTTAACAGAATAAAAGGGCGGAATATTCCTGAAGGAAAGTTTGGTGCCGGGCGAAAGATTACTTTGCCACCTGAAGTGGAAGATGATATAGTGAAATGCCTTTTGGAATACAATTGCAATACAATTGTTCCTAGTGACTGCCATAGTATGAATCATCCTAAAAGATTCCAATACAAATCACAAATTGTTCTTTTATAAGAGAATTTCCTGTTGTATTATCAGTTAATAAATGTTTCATTTTTTTCATTTAATAATAAACCATTATTTTATTTTACGCCCACTGACTGCTAAACCTTGTAACTTTGTGTCGGTTGTAACAATTAAAAAAATAAAAATACCGTAACAATTATAGAATAAACTAGCTTGTTTCCATTAGCCCCATTGCTTATACATTCAGAATGAATGCGAAATCAAGGATTGTTTTCTATTACCACAATTGTTGGGGTAAATGGAAAAATTTGTGGGGTAATTGTAAACATAGATTTTTTTTACTTTTTATCCTAAGTATTTGAAGTAAAGAGTTATTTTCAATATGATGTAATAGATTGTGGGTTGGGGCAACCCTACCACAACGAACATGTTTAGATTATTTTCAGTAGTGAAGTTACATCAACGCAAAGTCAACTCTTCTAAAATCGTCTCCCATTACCCCGATCTACCCTACTGTTGTTGTCTTTGAAAATTCTATATTTAATATAATAATAATAATAATAATAATAATAATAATAATAATAATAATAATAATAATAATAATAATAATAATAATAATAATATTAATAATAATAATACTAATAATAATAATAATAATAATAATAATAATAATAATAATAATAATAATAATAATAATAATAATAATAATAATAATAATAATAATAATAATATAAACTAAAATGTAATATGTATTGTACGTAGAACTATGATTATTGTATATACTTGCCTAAATGGCCGTATATATATATATAAATAAAGTGAAAATAAAGAATAATAATAATAATAATAATAATAATAATAATAATAATAATAATAATAATAATAATAATAATAATAGTTTACTTGTTACATAAAAATATCTCTACAAAGCGATTGGAAACAATATATAAAATATTAAATATATTAAATTATTAATTAAATAACAATTCAAACAAGTAATAATTAGAATACAAAATGAGAAATAATTTATTCGCATAGTATAAAAGCTCTTATTTTCAATGCAGTTTTAAAGTATTTAAAGATATCCCAACTATTTCTTTTTGACGCTTCTGCTAGTAGAAGTTGGCTGGTATGGTCTGCGTTGTTAGAAGTTATGTAGGTACTTATTTAGAAACTGAGATCGAACTGGATTGTACATTGGACACTGAAACAAAAAATGTTTGATACTATTGTCTTTGAATAGGTTGCAGAGACTGCAGATATCTTCTTCATTAAAGTTGAGTCAAAGTCCGTCCTGGTATATATGGAAAACTTTAGTGTTCGTTGTTCTTAGTTGTTCAAAGATTTTTAAAGTTCTAAAAGGAATATCTAAATTTAGATAGTTTTGGCTTGTATTGTAGAACTGGTAATTTGTATTATAACTTGAAGCTATTATCCTGGAAGTGTCTTTTTCATATAGTAATTCTTTGTATGATTTAATCATATTATCTATTTCTGATTTTAAATGCAGGCTACTTTGACTATTCCAAACTTCCTCAAAGTTGGTTTCGGTAAGAATGCTTTGAAGTTTCCTTATCCAGTTATACTTATTTTTTCTCTCATTTGATATAGTTGTTAGGTTTTCCGTTTAGTACAAGTAATATTTTATAACATAAGCTAACATATCTTTCTTCTGGCATAAGTAAGATCTTATACCAAAAACGAAGGACTTTTTCAACATTTTTTACTTCTAAATTACTTGTGTCGGTTTCTCTTCTTATCACATATCCGGGAGTAGCTTTTTGCCAACCATAAATTGTTTTGAAGTAGCTAGTTAACCCTTGTTCGATATTATCATACTGAAAAGAGCCCCATACTTATAGTACCTATAGTATAGTAATGCTGGTACTAGTACGGAATCGTATAATTTTGTGCCGTATAATTTTGTGCTAGTTTGCCAACAGAAAATTTTTGCTGTTAGCATGGTATTTTTGATAGTTCCCGAATTTCTTCTACCTGAACTTAGTTTTTCGGCGGTGTTTTCGTTGAAGAGACCAGAAGCGTAACTACTAAATATTAATATTTCGCGGTAAAATGTATTTCCTTTTTTTGACAAGAATGTTTCATGCGTTTCCTGGGGGGTCATCCTACATGAAAGTGTATTATTTTTGTGTTTTATGCGTTTATTTTTAGTTGATTATTACTATAGTATTCGGTAAGAGCGTCTAGTTTCCTTTGAATATCGAGCTGAGATTTGGCGAATAATATTATATCGTCGGCGTACTGTAATGTCAGGATGTCATTTTTACTATTGATAAAGTATCCCATGAGATTTTTTCCCTAAAAAATTCTTCCAGGTCTGAAATAAAAAGTGCAGAGTCAAAAGCCCTTTGGAAATCAATAAATATTGCATAGATTCCCTGCTTGTTAAAGAGGTCTGAATGATTGAGTTAGCAACGAAAATATTGTCTATTCATGATTTCTTTTTTCTGAAATCTGCTTGCGTTTCGGGTAGCATATTCTTGCTATCTACCCACGTCTGCAGTCTTTCATTTAGAATATATAATTTAGTGAATGCGTTAATAAGGGCTATAGCTCTGTAGTTACTTTCAATGAATCGGTCTCCTTTTTAAGAAGCAGTGTTAGTTTGATGGTTTTTAGGTTCTGATGAATATCTTGTTTATATTTTTTCTTTGACTGTAAATACATATTGAGTTTCTCTTCGGTACACCCGTGGTTTTTTCTCTTAAATATTTTCTAGCCTCTTTCTTGAGTGTGTTACATGTTTCGTTAAATCATGGTTTTTTTCTTGAAGTGTTAGGGTTAATTTTCGATATTCTGTTTTTATGTGTAATATTAATTTTATTGGAAACTTCTTTAATTTCAAACATTAAAAAATTATATATTTCTTCAGAGTTCATGTCATGGATATTACAAGTTCTCATTTCGTTTTAGGCATAGTAAAAGAGCAGTCATAGTTGGTTTTGTTAATATTAGTTTTATTGATGAGATTTTTAATTTTCACTGAACATATAAAATGATCAGATACTATTATATCTTCTATTACAGATCAATAGTACTTTTACCGTTCGCCGACTTGAAAGTAAACTTGGCTGGAGTATCACTGCTGGATCTACCATTGAGAACGACGAAATTTTCTTGTTCAAAAGTTTGTGTTAAATCTTTCCCTTTTTTGTTTACTGTTGAATCTAATACTGTTCTTGTAACACTCCAATTGTTGAAATGAAAAACCTCATTGGTAATCTGATTTAACTCTCCAATTCGTGCGTTGACATCACCCCCTATCAAAAAGCAATGATTGAGATACTCATTTCTTATATCATTTAAATTTTGTGAAAAAATTTAAATTAAAGTAGGATAATCGAAAGACGGAGAGAAGTAAGTTACTCCTAAAATAATATCCTTTATACTGTTGTGATAAATAAGGGATATCCAGTGTGCTCCTTTTCCAATTATTGAAATACTGTTCAATGGAGTCGTTGTAAAAAGTAATATTCCTCCTATCGCTCTGCCCATACTAGCTTCTTTTGTTGCTACTTGTTCGAAATAGTTGTAATTCTGAAAAAAACTAGATTTTTCTTTAAGTTCAAAGTTTAAACGCGTTTCCGTTAAGCATATGATTTTGTGTTTTTGGAGTAACCTTTCTTCTTGTGTATTTAGTTTGTACATGTTTCCATATCCTTGCATATTCCAGAATAAGACGTTGCTAAAGTTATTTGATGCATCATTTATAGAGTTGGAGAGTTTTTTGGGGCGGACTGAGATCGGAGTCTCGGTTGAAAATACATGTTTAAGGGTCCTGTTTTCAACTGGGTATCCTTTTTCTTCTGTTGACTCTTTGGGGTTTGTGTTGTTTCCGGTTGAATTTTTTTTTCTGCATTAATGTGTTAATTGATTTTTCCGGTTTTGTTTATTTCTGACTCATCAGGGATTAACGGTAATGAGAATGATAGTGTACGAGTTTTGGTATTGGCTGATTCCGACTCCATTGCATTTTTCGTGTCTTCCTCGCTACAATTACTGTTGATAAAACCTATTATATTGAATTTTTTATCGTTCGCTTAATATTGGTCTTATGTTGTTTTTATTAAATTTACCAATTCTGTATACATTATCTAAGTGGCCAGTAGTAATGTTAGGAAGCTTTAAAGTTTCATTCAACACATGTAATATTTTATGCTCAATATTTTTTCCTTTCTCGTCTTGAATTCCGAAGAACAATAAATTTTTTCCCGAATTTTCTTTTGCAGATATTCAATTTCTTTATCTTTTGCCTTTAAATCTTCTTTTAATTTTTCAATTTTCGCCTAAGTTTCTTTTTTTATTTCAGAAACTTCTTTGGGAGAAGTGTCTAAAGTTTTTTGTATTTTATTCATTTTAGAATTAACAGGCCCCAATAATTTATCTATCTGAGCAACAGTAGCCATTGTATAAATAACTTGCGAGATATTGAATTTTAGTTTTAATACAGTTGAAAACACTGTTGTTTTAAAATGATCAACTCGTCTGCGCGCGTAAACTTAATTACTCTGCACTTTGCTCATCAATGTAAATATGACCTCCATAAATAAGATACAAGCACAAAAATTTAAGTACGAATTATTAATTTTCATATATGTAAATATACATTATTTTTAATTAGAATTATTAAATGTAAAGATAAAATACTGATAGAGACACAAAAAAATTTTAATTATGTAATTATAGAAAAATGTATATTTATTACTATTATATTCTGAATTACTACACGCATTTGGGAATATTAAACACTGGAAGGAGAGATCAAGCATACTCTGGAAAAGAAATGCAATAATTACGAAGATTATTTTCATTATTTAATTTTTATACAGAGCGATTATCTAGAAGGTACTTATGGTTACATGATAAACTGTATTTCATTGGTATCACTAGGTAATCCTAATACGGTTAGTAGCGGTAATGTTAAATAACTAACCACGGTGGTTTGTACAACGGTTACGTACATTACACGGTGTACCAGTATTTTATAATCTCGTATAGGTACGTTTCTATAACAAATATAAAATTATAATGTTAATTCCAAGATATAATATAGTGATTACATTATATTGAAATATGAAAATTTAGAATCATAGCCAACTTATCGACGACACGAATGTGTAAAAAAATAATAATTGAGAGTTGCTGCACCTAGATATAGTATTTTATCTCATGGATAGTATGGCAATCTATTTCGTGCATTTTGACTCCAATGAATTTTTCATCACTCTTAATGCTAGTCTTAGACGAGTACACCCTCATTTCGGAGCATTGAGTACTTATCAGATAGCGTTAAGTTGGTACGACATCCTACTAGCAATAGGAAGGTCCTGGGTGCAAATCCCAATGAAGTCCATAAATTTTTCACAAAAATCTTTCTTCGTATTTAAATAATGGAATTATACACGGTTCTAAATTTACACTAATAACTGTATAACTGTTTAATATAGTTCCTGGGGTGTCGTTCCTAAAACACCAAGTGTGTCGAGCTGTCTGGTAAGTAGGTATTTAATATTCCGAAAGGAAGGTATACTGGTCTAAGACTAGCATTAATGCGAAGAAGTGAAAGATTCATTGAACTCCGAGGGATTTTATAACTTAGTTGATACATCCTACTAGCAATAGAAAGGTCCTGGGTTCAAAACCCAGTGTCCATGAATTTTTCACAAAAATCTTCGTAATTATAAGGATTGAGTGATAATTTATAGCTCCATTATTCTTTATCAGATCACAAACTAGTATCTTGTACCAAATGCAATCTTTTTTGATTGGTTTAAAATGACATGTCGCTAGATGGTAGATATAACTATTTAAGTATATCATAAATGTTTTTGCAAATCTATTCAGTTCGAAAAGAACAGTTGGACAACTTCCTATTGAATAGTCGTAGATAATTTTTCATTACCAATAAAAGCTTATAGTGAATAAAATACAATTATATAATAATACTATAACTTGGATTTTATTTTATATGTCCTAAGTTTATATTATTATTAATAGACAGTTCAGAGACCTATTTGTTTATTGATTTATTATTCATCAAGTAGATATATTTTTTATTCAACCTTGATATTAACATTAATCTAAAAATGGAAATGACTTTGATTACACAAGTTTTCTTTCCCCTATTGCGATAGCAAATATCCAACATATGCCATCTCATTCTCATGACAACACTCCACAACAAAAACAATGACAAGAGACCCTCAAGTTCAACAATGACAAGAGACCCTCAAGTTCTCTTCTGAAACTCAAGTGGTTCGTGCTGCTAAAGCTGAAAGCCGAGGGTTGAAGAAGAAGCCACCGTTGCGTATTCCTGAAATATGAGTAATTGAAAATCAATAACTGAGTCGAGAGGCTAGGGAGGTACTGGACACTCGCAATGTCCGTATCATGTGTATTATTACAGAGCTGTTCAAACAGTATTAGTCAGACTATATAATAATAGTATGGAATGAATACGATGGAATGAATACGGCGCGGCGTACGAATCTACGGCTCTGCACGGCCGCTCCGGACGTCGTTGTCGTTGTTTCGCTTTGTACGACAATGTACACACTACTCGAATAGGTGAACTGGACGTAAATGGGGAATTGATTTTTGTTTATAATGGATTAAATTTTTAAGAATTCAAGTATGAATGAAGTTTAGAATACTGTAGTAAGTGCTGTATTTGAAAATTTGTATTTAAGATGCTACGTTACTCCAAGAAAATTATAGATTCAACAAAAAAAATCGTCTTTGGTTAATCACTATGAGTAAGGACCCTTCCTACCACATCTAATTAAAGTTACTGTTAACCAACGGTTGTGTTGCAATTGTTCGTACCACCTTTGGGTAGAGCTAACTAGAAGTTAAAACTATCGTTATTTTAAGTTCTCTCAAAGTTCTGGTTATATTTTAAGTTATCTACTGTCAGATCTCAAATAATTTTACATACATCATACATAAAAGTGAATATTCCAATTTATAGACAGACTGTTCATTTTAAATGGGACACCATTGCTATCTTGAAAACTTTAAGAGCTACAAAGACGGTTAAGGCTTGATATACATTAGCGGTACAATGAAGGTACAGTAACGGTACGATGACGGTACGATACTTCTTGCTGCAGTGTATTTTAATGGACCCATTTACATCTACGTTCTCGGTACGATACCGGTACATTGGTATTCATTGATTTACATTAGCGATACGACCACGGTACAGTATAGTTTTGTTTCTATTGAAAAAATATTGTATTATAGTGACAGCGTAGTATTTGCATACAAGGGGGAGTGAAAGGTTGCATTTGAAGAGTACGCGCACGTCACGTTGACATTCATGCCAAAATCAGCTATGCTAGTAACTGATTGACATCTGACATGTTTTTGACTTTTTGATGTTTGTCTTTTAGTTAAACCAAAATGTAGTTAAAATGAGCTAGAAATAAGAAATTATTATTGAACATAAGTTCTCGGTTTATGACAAAAACGTAAAATATACACTACAGTTTATTACAGTAAGTACATAAAAATAGTAACGTTTTGTGAAATTTTCTGAATTTTTTTCATTTTCTTCTTCTTCGTCAAGAGTGAGGAGAATTAGTTAAATCTGTGTTTGGCACATTTTTAAACATTGCAAGATATTTTCTACTTTTGATAGAAATATGACATATGTACCACAAATCGTCATAATACATAAAAGACAAAATTATGTTGTCATGGTATTTTATTATGTTCGTAACGTCGTGGTATCGTGTATAGTAAATGCCTCGTGCAATTGACATACCGTCATTATGCCGTTATTGTACCGGCATCGTATCGCTAATGTAAATCAAGCCTAAATGGGCAAACAATTTCTATTTCCCAAGACAAATTTAAGAGAGAGATAAATTATTTTTCTGGATCAGTGGTACATAACTATGTTTTTGGGAAAATGCATCTAAAGATTTAATGGTAATATTGCCAATATATTTGCCCATTTTATCTGTCCCCGCCTGAAAGTTCATGAATAGACAACCCATTTTAGTTTTCATAAGTAACTTGGTTTTTTAATTTTGTTTTTTTTGCTTTTACCTGGAGTAATTATTCCATTTAAAGCAACTAATAATTTACACGAAGTGGGTAGTGAAATGTATTCTTTTACCTATTCATAAATTTCAGGCGAGAACAGATAAAATGGACACCTGTATATAGACGGTTCCAAAAGAATATAAATTTTTATGAATCTTTAATAATTTTTTTGAATTTTTCAATTTTTGGAAATGTTAGACTCTTTACACTATCTTTATGGAACTCTGCGAATTTTATTCGTCTCCCGAAAATTATTATTTTGTCCATTCTTGCCGCGACTAATATCCTCGTAATAGATAAATGAGGAAATACAAATGAAATTAATCAAAGTAAATCTGCATTATCCAAAACAAAAACAAAGTTAAGTTTAACTTATATTTGAAAATGAACAATACCGTAGGATCTAATATAAAATATGTAATTTAAAAAAATAAGTAATTCTTTTTACATATTCTAAAATAATGAAATTATCATTTACTGGTAGGCATAAATTTGCTAGTTGTAAATAAAGTTCACCTATAAAATGAAATATTAAACATTCATGAAAACAAGTATTATTCCTATATTGTTTTTGGTATTGATATTAGTATATTAACGGACATAGATGAATTGAATCTTATGTTAAACGAAATGAATCAAAAAAATGCAAAAATGTAAGGAAAAATGTAGTAGAGAAACACTCGTAAATGTATCGCGAACGACGACGAGCTTCAGCTCTGCATTTCACCGTAGTTTGTGGTGGAGTAATGGAATAGAGAAAGGTATTAGCAATTTCCCCCACATTTAGTATTATGATTAGGACTATTTACCCTTACTACTCTTCCGTTTATCACACAAGTTTACTTTATGGATAAAATAACACTAGCGAACTAGTTTCATTACGAAATTATATTTTATCCCCAATATTTGCCGCAAAATTGGCTTTACATTGATAACTAATGAAAATACTTCAAAATTAGTTTATAATTGTTTTGGCTGGTTTACTATAAATTGATAATAAACTATAGTGTTTTGCTGATATATTATTATCAAATATTATGAAACTAATATCTCGTGTAATGAAAAAATAAAAAATCTGATGTGGACACCACACGACTTCCTTGTACACAAGACCAATATGAAGTATAGACCCAAGTATAAAATTCCACGTACTTGACGTAATTTGACATTAGCATCTATTTTTTATTTTTTTGTTATTTTTTGTCCTAATCCATAGCAAGCTTCATTACAAAAACCAAAAAGTAAATAAATTTTTAAATATACATATCTCGCTTATACAAAGGGCTAATTTAATAATATTTGCTGTGCTAGACACAGAATTTAATTCTAAAAATTTTATTTGAAGCATTTATTTCTAAAATCAAATGAAACCATTTTATTGAAGAAAAACTGTTAACAACTTCGGGTAATATGTCACTTCCGGTTAGCCTGTTTTAACCAAAATCTACTATGTTATTCCAATTGACATAAAAGTCTTATATACCAAATTTGAAAAGTGTTAGATTATATTTTAAAATAGTTTTTCATTAAAATCTATTATAGGCTTCAAACAAAGTACCATTTCTAAAAATTATGTAATGACAAAAAAGGGAGGTGCACAACTAGATGTTATAGCAGTCCTAAATACAAAATTTCAACTTTCTACGGCTTACCGTTTTTGAGTTATGCGAGATACATACGCACGTACGTATACGTACGTACGTACAGACGTCACGACGAAATTAGTCAAAATAGATTCAGGGATGGTCAAAATGGATATTTCCGTTGAAATCTGAAAACCGAAATTTTTCGCGATTACAATACTTCCTTTACTTCGTACAAGGAAGTAAAAATGCTGTATGTAGGAACCTAAATACCTAAAATTCTATTAATTTTCGTTGAGAATTTAGAATCACTTTATATTATCTTTTTGTTTCTATAAGTTGCAAATAATTTAATAATCTCATGAATATTATGTGCACAATAGGTGCATATGTTTTAATTTCTAATTTTTTCACCTACCCTGAAGTATTGAGAATCGTGCAAACATTTAAACGGTGTCATTTTTATGTACCAGTACTGTGCACGCTTTATGGTCCTTGTAAATATGAAATATTGGGTTGGTGCGAATGTACTAACAAAAAGAAAATAGTTGAGATTTTAGAAGTATTTAATATAGGTAACTTTTAAATAGCAAATTCAGTATCGACGGTTATTGTATTTGAATAGTAGTAGATTTACTAATAAAGTTTTCAATTGACCAATTTTGTGTTATTTCAAGTACTTCAACCTCTTGTATTTTAGTAACTAGAAGGGATAGGATCTATGTTCATATGATATTTGTTACTCAAAAGGACCTCAGCAATAAGCTGTTAAAGTTTGTTACACTAGTCCTGAATCACCTTGTATTTTGGTACCTGTACCATTTGAAATTAGGGCTATATTCTCAATTTTCACCGAAGTAATATGCAATGAAAATTTTTTATATTATTACTTGGAGCTATTCTCATTTGAAAAGTGATCTTATATAAATGAGTAAGAAAACAAGAAAATACGAAATTGGTGTGCGTGTTTTTTGACATTTGACAAAAAATATCATGACACTGGAAAGTGATATGATATAAATTTATCATTTCATATCATATCACAATGGTGAAAAATTGGGCCCTTAGTCATATAACTTTGGTAAGGGAGGTACAGGGATCGTGCTAAAAATCGCATATCGGGATTTTGGTAAATGACCACGTTTTAAGGTTCCTAGAATCCAATTTTCACATTTACTTTGTGTGTGTGTGTGTGTGTGTGTGTGTGTGTGTGTGTGTGTGTGTGTGTGTGTGTGTGTGTGTGTGTGTGTGTGTGTGTGTGTGTGTGTGTGTGTGTGTGTGTGTGTGTGTGTGTGTGTGTGTGTGTGTGTGTGTGTGTGTGTGTGTGTGTGTGTGTGTGTGTGTGTGTGTGTGTGTGTGTGTGTGTGTGTGTGTGTGTGTGTGTGTGTGTGTGTGTGTGTGTGTGTGTGTGTGTGTGTGTGTGTGTGTGTGTGTGTGTGTGTGTGTGTGTGTGTGTGTGTGTGTGTGTGTGTGTGTGTGTGTGTGTGTGTGTGTGTGTGTGTGTGTGTGTGTGTGTGTGTGTGTGTGTGTGTGTGTGTGTGTGTGTGTGTGTGTGTGTGTGTGTGTGTGTGTGTGTGTGTGTGTGTGTGTGTGTGTGTGTGTGTGTGTGTGTGTGTGTGTGTGTGTGTGTGTGTGTGTGTGTGTGTGTGTGTGTGTGTGTGTGTGTGTGTGTGTGTGTGTGTGTGTGTGTGTGTGTGTGTGTGTGTGTGTGTGTGTGTGTGTGTGTGTGTGTGTGTGTGTGTGTGTGTGTGTGTGTGTGTGTGTGTGTGTGTGTGTGTGTGTGTGTGTGTGTGTGTGTGTGTGTGTGTGTGTGTGTGTGTGTGTGTGTGTGTGTGTGTGTGTGTGTGTGTGTGTGTGTGTGTGTGTGTGTGTGTGTGTGTGTGTGTGTGTGTGTGTGTGTGTGTGTGTGTGTGTGTGTGTGTGTGTGTGTGTGTGTGTGTGTGTGTGTGTGTGTGTGTGTGTGTGTGTGTGTGTGTGTGTGTGTGTGTGTGTGTGTGTGTGTGTGTGTGTGTGTGTGTGTGTGTGTGTGTGTGTGTGTGTGTGTGTGTGTGTGTGTGTGTGTGTGTGTGTGTGTGTGTGTGTGTGTGTGTGTGTGTGTGTGTGTGTGTGTGTGTGTGTGTGTGTGTGTGTGTGTGTGTGTGTGTGTGTGTGTGTGTGTGTGTGTGTGTGTGTGTGTGTGTGTGTGTGTGTGTGTGTGTGTGTGTGTGTGTGTGTGTGTGTGTGTGTGTGTGTGTGTGTGTGTGTGTGTGTGTGTGTGTGTGTGTGTGTGTGTGTGTGTGTGTGTGTGTGTGTGTGTGTGTGTGTGTGTGTGTGTGTGTGTGTGTGTGTGTGTGTGTGTGTGTGTGTGTGTGTGTGTGTGTGTGTGTGTGTGTGTGTGTGTGTGTGTGTGTGTGTGTGTGTGTGTGTGTGTGTGTGTGTGTGTGTGTGTGTGTGTGTGTGTGTGTGTGTGTGTGTGTGTGTGTGTGTGTGTGTGTGTGTGTGTGTGTGTGTGTGTGTGTGTGTGTGTGTGTGTGTGTGTGTGTGTGTGTGTGTGTGTGTGTGTGTGTGTGTGTGTGTGTGTGTGTGTGTGTGTGTGTGTGTGTGTGTGTGTGTGTGTGTGTGTGTGTGTGTGTGTGTGTGTGTGTGTGTGTGTGTGTGTGTGTGTGTGTGTGTGTGTGTGAGTGTGTGTGCGAGTGTGAGTGTGTGTGCGTGTGCGTGTGCGAGTGCGAGTGTGAGTGCGTGTGCGTGTGCGTGTGCGTGTGCGTGTGCGTGTGCGTGTGCGTGTGCGTGTGCGTGTGCGTGTGCGTGTGCGTGTGCGTGTGCGTGTGCATGTGCGTGTGCGTGTGCGTGTGCGTGTGCGTGTGCGTGTGCGTGTGCGTGTGCGTGTGCGTGTGCGTGTGCGTGTGCGTGTGCGTGTGCGTGTGCGTGTGCGTGTGCGTGTGCGTGTGCGTGTGTGTGTGTGTGTGTGTATTTGTGTGTGTGTGCGTGTGTATGTGTGTGTGTGTATTTGTGTGTGTGTGCGTGTGTATGTGTGCGTGCGTCCGTGCATGCGTGCGTGTGTGATGCATGTGTGTGCGTGCGTGCTTGCGTGCATGCGTGCGTGTGTGTGTGTGATGCATGTGTGTGCGTGCGTGCTTGCGTGCGTGCGTGGGTGTTTCCTGTTTACGCTATAACTTAAATATTATTATTCAGAAAATTCTTAATCTTGTATTTATACCTTATTCTAATATGGAAAGAAGCCATTAGATTTTGGTGTAAATCAAATAACCGGAAATGGCACTTTACTGAAGCTCAAAATAGATTTTCTTTGAAAAATACTTTTAAATGTTATTTTTTCGAGATTTATGTTATTATAAAAATTAAAGATTATTAGATGCGGGTTTGCATTAATACTTTTTCTATATGTTTTATGGATGAATTTATAAAATTATCTATAATTTAAATCCCGGAGCATTTTAAACAAACAGCAAGCAATTCCTTGGTTATACAGTTCACATCTCAAATAATTGTCACTAATTGATAAATGTCACTGAAAAAGAACCAATCATTTCAAATTAATACTAATGATGTTTATTTTTCGAGTTTGTACTAACCCACTAAGTGGGAAATCCGTGATTTTATGTATGTGTATATGAAAATAGTAAATAGAACCATAGTTATATGGAATGGGAATATAAGTAAATATGCAAGTATGTATATTTGATTAATAAAAATTAAATGGCGGAGGTTTTGTGTTGGCCACATCAGATTTATTAGTATCGGACCCCATTTTAATTTGGAATTGTTGAAATGATATTTTTGAGAAAAAAAATCTAGGAAAAACGAGAGAATACAATTAAAAATTAGGAATGAAATAGGTATAAATATAGAACACAACTTGAGATACCCTAATGAAACAATAGCACAAGAGGCAGCTATTCGAAACACGGGAAATAGCAAAAAAGGATAAAGAAAGACTTGGATAGAAGAAGTAAAAACAGCAAGAAAATATGGATAAAAAACATCAGTCAACTCGCATTTAACATCACATCGAAAGATAATAAGTTTCTGGTTTAAGTAAGTTTTTTTACCAATTTGGTATTGAACAGTTTACAACTGCTCCTCTCAATTAAAGTATGCAGTTAAAGTATGACACTGTAATAGCAAACTAACATCTTTTTATGTTATTATATAATCTCGATAAAATTATGTGTAATGTATCAATATAGTGTCATACTATTTCGTGTTTGCAAGCTATCTTAAATTATGTACGATATTTACGTGAATAAAATAAATATTGTTGGCCACACCAAATTTTATGTTGTAGTTAATTTTCTAACATGCTGCACTTTTTTATTACATTATATTAATGTAGGTAGGTACATATAGTAGTCATTTAGTGAACTTCAGTATTCGATGAAATACAAATGTCATATATTTGAGTACCTAGCACTTAACCAGAAATAAGTTGCGTGACGTTGACAGTCGGTATACCAATAAACAGGAAAACACAAGTGACAGAATATTACTATCTATGAAATATACAACACACGCAAAAATTTTGAAATTTTCATTTTCGAATCGCGAAGTCGCATGCACATTATCACTTTTGGTAGACTTGTGTAAATGTAAACACACTCAGCACGACACAACGCCGGCTTGTAGCATGTAGCGCACGAGAGTACAATGTCGTGTGCAAATATTAAAATTACACTTTTTTCCTTATTATATTTATTTAGTCTGTTATAGTGTTTCTGCAGGATTTAATTTACATTACTACTTTTCTTCACTTACCAAATTTGTAATATAAAAATATGTAGTTTGAAATTAATTTGATTTCGTTTATAACTGTTAATATCTTTTGTAAAATTAGTTTCTATAAAATTAGTTGTAATTAACATAATCTAATTACATAAAATACAATAATATTTATTTATTATATGAGTGTGGAATGTATCATATTAGTCACGAAAGAAAAAGTTTAGCCACGTAGCCCGTAGGGTGAGTGGCTAATTTTATTTATTGACTAATATACATGCTGCACGAGTGTAATAGAACCTTTTATCCAACAATTTTTAAAAAAAAATTCTTAAATCATTTTTATGTTTTCATTAATCGTTTGACACTGACAAGTTAATTAATGTATTTTAAATTACAAAGTAGCCATTGAATTCACTTAGAACCACAAGTAGCATTTTCGAATTTAATTCCGAAGCAAGTAAACACTAACTCGATTCTCGTTTTCGTTTCATTTCATCAGCCGTACATGACAGCTGTCATTGTGTAAAGATAAGTAACGTATTTCAGCATAAATGTTAATATTAATTTAAATAAATATGTTTCATAATGTTAAATTATTTCAATAATAAAATAACTCTGTAAAAATATTTTTATTTATATTAAAAAACACAGGAATCAGTAATAATTCCTCCGTGACTTCTAAAATATTCTCTCACGGAGTGACTAATGTTGTACATTAGTTATTTCAAATAACCATAGTAAGAAGTATATAAGTCAGTGTTGGATAAAAAATTATAAGAATTTGTGGCAAGCTAATCTAGTTGCCTGGTATGTTACTCCTAGGATAATAATACAGTTTTGTGGGTAGGTAGTGAAAAACTAACAAATTGTGGATATTAGAATTTAGTACACGAAAATAAACCATATTTTTGGGCTATCGCTTATCTATTTTGTTTTATAAGTTTTAATAATACCATACTGTTAAATGTGCTTTAACAGTACTCTATGCTCTACCAATACATGCGTCAAAACAGCCATGGCCATTATTTTTTATAACAGTACAATTATTAATAATCAAGTCTTTCTAAAAACAATCGCAGCATCATGAAGTGTCATGAGCTGTCAATAGAATTTTCAGAAGATATTTTATGTTGTTATGAAAAATAATGAATGTCGCATTGCCGATATACAAATAACAGACACGGGTGATTGTAAAATCGAGGCGATACTCGAAAACAAAAATAAATGTTTTTGTTTTTAAATTATTGAATTGTCAGACGTGGGCAAATGAATACCAATATTAATTTTTTATAGCAAGTTGAAAATATGTCTGTACTTGTTGTACATAAACATTATATTTCGTATAACATTTTTATACCCATATTTTTGTCAAAACTGGTGGAAATCTATAAAGTGTAATATATACCAGAAATTTAACGAATGAAACGTTATCCACAGTCCATGCGTTAATAAATATATTTTTATTAATTTGATATTTGAATTTGCAATTAATGTACATTTGTTATTATTATCTAATTGCAATTAAGTTTAATATAATGATATCAATTATTAGATGCATAATATGTATGCATAGTGCATATTTTAGATTGAAAGTGGTATATTCGTATCGTACTCGTAGGTAGCGGTAGTCGTATAGAGAATGAATATTAGTATAGAGCCATTATTGTATTAGTCCTAATTAACTGATATTTCATTAGCGCGTGCGTGTCGCAGGCAGAGTATGCTATGTTGGCTGCAGTAAACGCCGCCACCGCCCGCATATGTTTGTGAAACACACGCAAATTACACCGCGTCACACACAACATCCGAATCATAAAACAAATCTATTATTGTTTATCACCAAGCAAAATCTGATAACACTATTAGTCAAAATTACTCAAATTGATTTTCACTAAATTTCTCTTTCATATGATCAGCGTTGTTTTCTCTTTTTTATTTTTTTAAGTTGGGTACTGCAACTGCTGAAAAAATGGACAGCTGAAATAAATTAACTAATTCATAAGTTATATGTAGAATCAAATCAAAGATGATTCATTTTGTTATTTTAACTGTAGAATCTAATCAACCGAAAAGATTTAAATCTCATTATCATAATAGTTAACGTTTTTATGGTCTGTAAGATCCCACTACTTAAGCAGGAAAATAGCTTTAATGGCATGAAAGTGAACTCTACACGCCAGAAATAAGTGCCCGTGAGGTGACGCCGGATAAATGACCGAACGCTACAAATATGTTATCATCATTACCTATATCTGTGATAAAGCAGATTGGCACACCTAGCAGTGGATAATATGCCGTGATGATATATTTATATGTACTTATCATCACGGCTTATTACTCAATAGAGTGCGTATTTGTCTGCTATTCACGATTTCGGCAATGAGAATATATGTACACCGTTCACGACTGGTTTACCAGGCGTCACACGAGTGTTAAAGTTATAGTGGACGTCACCTGCTATTAAAAAAATCTATATCTAAGTTTGATTACGGTCTGATTCGAACCTTGGTCGTCATTATAATACAGTGAGTATAAGGATTAAATAGGTATATATTTTTGATGATCAGCAAAGTGTTCATGAATAAAAATTACATAAGTTAACCTAACTCTAAAATGATATTATTCAACATATTCCTATTCGGTCAAAAAGGATCCGTCAATATCTTATCTAGGAAAATGCTATTTAATATATATATATATATATATATATATATATATATATATATATATATATATATATATATATATATATATATATATATATATATATATATATATATACGTAATAATCATTACAAATAATGTTCAATTTTATAATAAATTCAATGAATGTTTTATCAATCTATTGTATATTTTATGTTTCTTTGCACGCTTAAATGTACTTCGGAACAACTTTAAAAAAAATCACCACTTATGAGTAAGCTACCAGAAAGAAAATTTTTAATTAGTAATTTTATCCTCTATCTATTTTTAAACAAGTAAATAAATGTACTGGAAATGAAATTGACAATTATTTTCATTATAGATACGAAAGAAGAAGAACAATATTTGTACGTCACCTACCCCTTTCTCCTATATTTTCCGCTACAGACATGTCATAATAAATTGCAAGTTACTCATGGCTGCAATTTTCGGGGGTTGCTTGTAAAGCTTCAAATAATCATTATTTAGTTAGCTATGACAAATGGTGTAGTACAGAAGGGTAGCCTTACCAATCACCCCCTGACAGGTAGGCGTACTGACGTTTTTTGAATTCTGATTAGATCCTACGCGCTAGGGTACGGTTTATTGTCATCCTCTTTGAACCCCTTAAAGATTAAGCGAGTATATATGTATACCTAAACAATTTGTATTTTTTTTCTTTTGCTATAAGTTTTCCATTTTTGATTTTCTGTATTGTCTTCATACATTTGAGTGCATTCTTTTCCATTATTAATCGGAAGATGTACATTAGTTTAATAATCAATAAAAATGTATTAAACAAAGAATTGTTTAATTAAAAATTATGTCCGCTGCTTTTATTGGGACATTTATACCAAAATCGGCCTGAGGATCAGTAGTTGTGTACCACGACAAAATAAGACTGCACCGCAATGTCCAGCTATTGCTTTAAAATAAATGATTTGACAGGATTAGTTCAGAATTTAGAATTTTTAGGGCTAGGCTGATAAAGTACTTCTAGTATCTCATTAAAATATTGTTCGCAAAATGTATTACTTATCAGTCAGTTGTAAATATGTTACTAATTATTGAAATCTAATATTTAGAGTTAGAATGATGATTAATATTTAGCATTATACTTCTATATGCTAAAGTTAGGTATGTAAGGACATATAAACAAAATAACGGTAAAATTACTAAAATCTGTGAGCACGCATCAGAAAACAAAATTATCATTATTACAATCAACTCGTAACTAGATATTTACACTTTTTGAATATGAATACAATAACCCCCTACCCTACAGGAAACAGGAAGAGGTAAATAACTGTGATTCGTTTCGAAATGAAATCCAACCACCATCAAATTGCGAAGTAATAAACTCATCCCCATGATCCAGTGCTCCGCTCAATCAGTGGCAGTGGCGCGGAACGGAGTTGCCATATGGCCACCACATCACAGTCACAGATTTCTATCGACATCGGCATATGTCGGATTCACACCTGTGCACTTGGCAGTGAGGGGTGGCTGAGTACCTGCCGTGCGCCGCGATGCGGTAAGGGTGCGTGCGGTGCGGTGTGTCACGCATCACGTTGTTAAAGACGATGACATGGTAATTATCGAAGGGTGTTAAGAGGTTTGTATATAATACTAAATGTCACATATATTTTTTTCTAATTAATTAATGAAATAATTGCAAAACTTTATTACGTGCACTTTATATATATATACATTTTTCACGTATTCCATTTTTCCATCTTAATTTTGTCTGTTAGGCAATACACGTACAATTCTCCTTCATGCGCCGAAATATTAAAATCGCGTAATATACATAGGAAAAAAACTATGTTATAATAAAAAAAATACCCGTAAATTAAATACTTTTTTAGTCTTAGAGCAAAATTTTCAAAATAACGACTCCTTTTCGCACCAATGTAGGAAAATATCGCTGGTCGCTTCCCAAAAACTGACTATCCCTTGATCGTAGAAATAACGATCATAGAATTAATGGAGTAAAATATCATTTTAACTCTGTGTAAATTTCACGATTAGAAATAAAAAATAATTATCCTATGAACATATGTCATTGCGAACTGAAATTATTGGAAAGTACTCGTAGATATACCGGGTGTTTTTTTAGGAGATTAACTTGGGATTGGGAAATCAGTTTTTCACAGACTGCTGCTCCCCGTTTTGACTGGCAAGAATGGTTGTAGTATTCTGTATCAAATGATACAAAACACATGTAAAAATTATGTAATATTTTAGTCCTATAATTTAATTATTAAATTTAATTATGTTCGTATTAATAGTGATAGACATGCCATTTGAACAAAAATGTGAACAAATTTTTGCTATTTTATATGCCAGAAATCGTTATAACCTTTATCTTGCACAACTTTTATTATATTATAATTTTTTAACTTCACCAGTGGGACAAAACCTTTTTGGTGGTGAATTAGCACCGCAACATTATTAATTATATATTATAGACTGTTTTTCTACAGCCCAATGAACATTTATTGTTTTATTGCGGTACCCAATATGTATTATAAAACTTGATTTATTTTTATTTATGTAAACCTTTTATAATCTCCTATAAAACTGTTAAAGAGCTTAAATGGAGAAGTTTATAATGGAGTCTGTGACAAAATTTTGGTAATATTATAAACTCTTAAGATTTATAACATGGAACTGTGGGTCAAAATGGAACCAAAATATTTGTTATATGCTCTTTCATTACTATTTTGTATTCATCAGTCGTTATTTATAAAACTTAAAAATTTTATAATGGTATATTATTCTTAAATGAAGTGTTCATAAGTTCTAAATCATATGGAGTATATATAATTATGTTACAAACAGGCCTGACGAGAAGGGGGGGCAGACGGGGCAAGAACCCCAGGGCCCGGGCCCGATAGGGCCCGGCGCTACCACTTTTATATAAATTTTTGTACTGTTAAAATCTTTTATTATAAATAAATAAAAATATAAAATAATAATATTAGGTAAAAAAAGCGAGTGACAGCACAGTTTACTTTCTGGTCATAATTATTATTTAATTTTTGATAATCCTAGACAATGAATATTTTGAGAAATATTCGTTTTCCGGGAATGGACTGTGTCATATTTTGAGTCAGAGCTCAACGTTTCGCCCGCAGTCGTATGGGGCATCTTTAGGAGCAAGGGGGATAGTACTGTCTTAAACAAGGTTACCCATGAATATTTTGTTTTTATTTTATGTTACCTTGATGAATAAAATATTAAAAAATATTTTACATGAAAAGTATAGTAATTCTTTATTTGGGGGGGGGGGGCTAGGGCCCGGTAGTTTGATTTGCCCCAAGGCCCGTAACGGCTCTCCACGGGCCTGGTTACAAAACGCATTAGTTCGACCGTAAAATTAAAACAAATGTAGTTTAATGTGAGAACTGAGAAAATATACATTATTTTCATATTTTTTATTTTCAAAGTTACAAATAGAACTTAAAAATTATTTTCATTTTTTCAATTTTATATTTTGCTTTTAAGTTTGAGTATTAAAATAAAATTATATATAAATAATAATTATTATTTATTTATTAATATATACTCAAGATGACGGATATTTGTTAAGGAAAAATATGGCGGCACATATTTTAAGTTCGCTGTAAAACAGTTATGACACTAAAAGTTTTATTGTTACAGTGTGAAGAAACTTCATATGAGGTGAAGTCATGTAAAACAATACTATTTAAGTATTATTATAAAACTAATGCTGCCATTATACATTAAGAGTGACAAGAATTACCTAAAATAATAACTTTATAAAACTTTCGGTAACGTTATACTAACAATGGTAATGTTATAAAATTTTCTTTTAAGGTTACCGTACCGGTATAGACGCGCGCTTTGCCTGTCGGTTAACCTAAAAAAATATTACATCCCTTGTATTATATAATTGATATGTCACAGATTGCACTTGAAAGTTTACGACATATCCTTCAAAATTGTGCATAATGTTGAAGCAGGACGATATAGGTAATTCATTACTAACCATAGTGCCACTGCCATGGCTGTGCATGAAAAACAGATGGAAATTTGCAGTGACCGTGTTGCATAAATCAAACAGTTTTCATAAAATTATTAAAAGATGAAAACTCAATACCCAATCAGAAGTAAAAGAAGCAATCGTGTATCAAAAATAGACATGAATTGTGTTTGGAGGAAGCAGAAACTAGTTTATGACATAAATACAAAAGTTTAATAAGACTAACATGTGTCACTTATATAAATGAATCATATAAAACTGTTAAAAAATAATAAATATGGAAGTTTAATTTCAACATTGGTTACTCTTATAAAACTTCTGTATAAAATTTTAAGCTACGGTATACTTAGGTTATATAATGGTGGTAACAGTAACATTTCTGTTACCTATTTATAACATGTCACCAAATGAAACGTTACAAACTACTAATATAAGTTCGAAACCAGTGGTAATACTACATAACTTATAAATAACTTTATATATTTAAATAACATTTATATATCAATAATAAAAAAAATAAAATTGGTGACTATATACTCCGAAAATGTTAGTTGGGAGTGAATTTCCGGAACTTAGTTACCGCGAACTATTTAAAGTATAAATAAAGAAGAAGGATTTGCGAGAAATTCATGGACCTCACTGGAATTTTAATCCAGGACCATCCTGTATGTAGTAGGATGCTCTAACTAACTGAGCTACAAGAACCCATTGATTCTAAAATCAGTGAATCTTTCACTTTCACTTCACATGTTAAAAGTTCTTAAAGTTCAAAAATATGTAGGTATCTACTTGATAGATATTTTCAAGTTATTTGCTTCTTGTACTCGTATACAACAAACTTGCACGTTAACCTGTACGTAAATATCATTTTTAGTTTTCTAACCTATCATTATTTGTAAGTGCAACGAATGATTTGTATGAAAAATCGTTACATTTTTTGTTTTTATAGTTGCGAATTTAAGACTAGATAAATACTAATGAATGTAATTTATGTCATAATCGTAAACGTTAGTTCAGTTAACTCGCTATATCAGACGAAGACTGGGTTCAATAGAAACAACAATCAGCAAAGCGAAAGTATCGCTAACAGCAATCAGCAGCGAACTTAGTAATGAATCCGAATCCATTGAACGGTTCATCTTTAGTTAATATGCTTACCACGGGAGGGCAGCATATTTAATCCATTTGTATACATTTTACATTTATGTATTATATTGCGAGCAAAATTGTTTTGTCAAATTTATAGAAAAAAGTTACAATGAGTGTTAAAAACGTTCATTTTTACACAAATGAAGGTAGATTCCTCAGTATTAGGAACAATTTTGTATTATTCGATTAAAATGTATAAAGTTTTTTTTTAGCTGGTAACATCATTTATATTGAAGAAAAGCGCATAAAATCCAATGAAAATGAATTCAAATTTGATCCGGTTCAAATCATCAAATCCGACCAGGACAAGACGACAAACTTGAAAATTATTTCCAATTTTCAAATAACACAAAAATCACTCAGGTTGTACACTCTTCATGATAATTTTGAGTGCCCGTAAGGAGACGTCTGATTAAACATCAACAAGGGTACAATACAGATATATCATCGATATCATAACGCTGTTTTTTTTTTCAGTTATAACATTCGTATTAAAATTGTGTATGTAAAGTATTAAAATTTTATTGACGAAAAATAACAGTTAAAACTGGCCTTTAAAATGTGTTATACCGATTGTATAAGCACGTGTTCGCAAAATAAACATAGTATAAATACACAATATTGTGAACCATAACCATAGCACTGTGCAACTGCTCTCATCAGGCATCACATGTAACTGCATCACTGATGTAGTAGCAATAAAAAGATTTTCATAAAAATTCACATCAAGATATTCCATTGAAATCACAGATAGTAAACCCTGTTATGAAGAATAGTACCGCCCAGTTTACACCGTCGGCCAATCACAGTTCAGGCTCTATCGATCGCTACGTCACTTCCTTGCCGACTATAGCCGCCATTTTGCTCGATGTAGTCGCGGCAGTACAGTGTGCAGCATAGAGCACGCGACTCGAACGCGTTGTTGTACAATGTAAACCCGCACCAACTGATTTCAGTTTTTTATATGTTTATCACTTGTGTACTACAACACATGTGGGGCACATTTCACTACGTCGTAAATATTATGGCTTTCTATCAACTGACAGCCTTTTTATTTTCTTTTCATTTATTATTCATGCGTTTATTTTATTTGATTTTTGAATTACAATCATTTACATAATTACTATATTATGAATTAAAAATGTATTTATTATTTACTTATGAAATATTGAGAGAAAGTAAGCGTGTTATTTTATTGTTTTATATCAGAATATTAAATTTTATACACAATAATTATAACCTCTGATTTGTTTAAGTTTTAATTCTTATAAGTAGTTCATTATTTCTGAATATGGTGTTAATTGAACAACTATCAAAGTTTCATACTAAATAATCTTTAGTAATTATATATATATATATATATATATATATATATATATATATATATATATATATATATATATATATATATATATATATATATATATATATATATATAAAAGAAAAACTTATCTAATTATAACTATATTAGTTGGTTTTTTATTAGTATTCACATTTTAATATTTATCGAATTATAGCGTATTATATTTTGTTTTCTCTTGTTAAATAATATGTATGCTACACTTAACACCAGAATTCGGGCATTGTGTGAAAAATTTTCTTATAACTAGTTTTCAACTCCTAAAAATGCCCAAATCCGAAATTTGCCACTTCAACGAATATTGCAACAACCACAACGAATTGTGGATGTATCTAAATTTACAAAATCTGATATTTATATGTAATTTTTTTAAACAAACCCCAACATAACCTAACATAATTATTATTATTGTTCAATTATGATTAAACAATATCCGTTGAAGTAGAAATATTAAGGTTTGGGCATATTCAGGTGTTCAATGAAAACTATGAGTAGTTCTGACAACATTTTTCGGACAATGTGCGAATTGAAATAAAGAGTATAGCATATACAGGTTGTTCATTTTATCTGTTCCCGCCTGAAAATTCATGTATAGGCAACCCATTTTACCTTTCATAAGTGACTAGGTTAAAAAAAATATAGTGAAATGTTTTTCTGTGTTGCCTATTCTTAAGGTGCATTCACAAATTTAAGTGTCATTCATAAATGTAAGTTTAAATTACTTGAAAATTAGTTTTGATATGTACAGAAATCGAGTAAATGCTTTAAAAACAAGATTAAAATATCAATAGAGCAGTACTCAACAAGACACCTGTACGCCGTGAAACTATCATTCGCTTGGCATTATTAGTTATATTTCAGCAATTAAGTTATGACAGTCTCCATGTTCTTCTCGCATTTGTGTAAAAAGCCGAATCCACCAAATAGATACTAAATAAAGATGGGTGTATATATCTATATCATTTCAGACTCGTTCTCATTGGTGAAGTTTGTGACGTCAAACTAAATCATAAACCTAAAGTTTGGACCTTCGAAAGTTTACCTTTATGAATTGGATTTAGAGACCCTAAATTCTGAAGTGTAAGTGGAGTCATTACATAATATGCGACCAAAGTCTTTAAATCTAAAGTATAAACCATAAATCTAAATCTAATTTTCGTTTGTGAATGTACCTTTAAACTTTCTGGCGGGAACAGATAAAATGGGCAGCCTGTATATTCTTTTATTTGTTTCGAAATAAAAGTGACATTCTAGCACGCTTATTGATGCCAGACTCAGCTACATTCTTATTTATTTATTATTTACATTTGGTTATTTCTTATTAGTTTGAATAAATTAAATATAATGTAGATCAAATATCAGGGCAATGGATAAAATAAATATAAATCACTGTCATCAATCTACCTATTCTGCCAAAATTTTTCATTAATAGCAATGCTGACCTGTGAAGAGAATTAAATTTGGTATTGGCATTGTATTACAAATTGGTCTTTAAAAACACGAAACACTATTAAAATAAATGTCTAAAATAAGCACAGTACATTTATACTACACCACTAAATTTGGACTTTACCAGCTCCGCAGACCTCAGACTTTGTGCAAAGTTATATTTTAGATTGTGAAATGGTCAGTTCGGCCCTGCTTAATAGAAAGTGTCAAATAGAGATATAATATACGAGTAAATGAAAACAGAAACAAATAAAATAGTACAAAAACAACGGTTACAATAGGCTATTTAAGCACTCATTTCTAACTTCTCGTATATTATGTATAAATTATGTTTTAATACACTGTTCTTGATAGGTAATTTATGTCATTCATAACTCACAATTCGCAATGCACTGTAGAATTATAATTTTTATTACATGTATATGTAAACGAATTGTTTTTAATCAATTATATACTTGTAACCATAGAAAATATCTTGTGATAGGTTAAATTTAAGTGTCGCTGATGTTAGATTTACAACAGATTATGTTATTGTGTAGTTGGAGTCCAAAATCCAAATGTACAAATCTAATATAAATTTTGAGCCACTTGTATCTATAGTTAGTGCCTAATTTACCAGCAGCTTAACATTTTTGATAAAATAAATATTTTAGAAAATATTGTATGTTTCATAAAATTATACTTACCTATATTAAAAGTCGGCTATTGAACAATCGTACATAAACTTAATTTGCAACGTCTTACAACGTTTCGCGTGTATTAATCTGCAATTTGTTTTCGAAATATATGTAAAACCAGTCGCACAAACACGTCAAAAAATGTTGTACGGAAACGAAATGCATGAAGTTGCATTTAATGTGCCCACCTCATCCATGTCGCAAACGTCATTCTCTTCAGTTAGAACTGATTTTATACATAACATTAAATTTTACAGCCATCATTTCAAATAGGTCATTATTATCCGACGCAGTTTGTACACATTTATTTTTTATTTAAACTTTAGATCTTTTGGAGTTTATTTCTTTTAAAATCACTTTGTAGAATTTTTTATTCATGTCATTATCTAATTGTCTAGCCTATTGCAGGCGTAAACTAACAGTAATCTCCACACTTCTCGATCCTCTGCACAACTGATTACGTCTATAAAATTGTCTTTGTCCATCCCTTGCAACAAATTTTCAATAAAATTACATCTCTTTCTACCCCTACTACTGCGTCCATTTAGTTTCCCGGTACAAACACCCCATTCTATATCCTTGTCCCGTATTATATGTAAAAAAAATGTGTATCTTAAGACCGCACATCCGAAGTGAAAACTTATATGCGTATGTTATCAATTAGAAATATGAATCAGTAACAAGAGTTTTTTTTTTTTCATTCATATACTCATTAGATATACAAAGTGTGCCTCAAATGCAGACCCAAACAGTTTATTACCCGAACGCAGTCTACGTTAATACGAGGCCGGTAAAAACAGAAATTTTGTTTTAAAATCTAGCTAAAAATTCTATAGTCTAATCCAGATAAGAAAGGAGTTTGCGGAGCCAGCCTGTTTCATACACATTAAATTTATGGATTATTTGTTTCGTGCATGACATTTGACAACTCGAATTGTTTAAATTTGGAAATTTTCAATTATTTAGTAAATAAACAGTAAGAAGTTGTTAAATAGATTATAAAGTGAAATAGAATAAATAATATTCCTGCTTACTTATCGCTCTTGTAAACTTGATTTGCGTTAAGACCAATCAAACATCTAGAATCGTAAGCCCTATTTTACTCTTAACTCCATTCTTATCTGAAATGCAGGATAGTTCTAAAACCGATAATGAGAGCATGATTTATTCCCGCTGTCATTTACATGTCATTTTTAGACCCGAGTGCTAGAACGTCAGATATCACACAGTTACGTATAACAAACCTGTACATGACGATTTAACGTGCTGGAAAGTATGTTACCCTAAAATGCATCGTGAAAGCTGTGTTACATATAACAGCGACTTCACGACCAGTTACCTGACTATTACGTACTGTCAACCTGTCACATTGGTAATATTTTGCTCGTATGTAATTAGAAATTTCAGAAAACGAAATAACCTTGATATGTGAAACGGATTTTAAGACAAGTTGCAAGATTTCGAAAGTTTTTGCCAGAAATTTAGTTAAAGAACAAGAGTATAACTTAAAACCAGCAACTATGAAAAGTAAATCAATTTTAGCAGAATTACAAAAATATTGCTTATCCTGTTTACGATTCTTGGATACAGATCATTTATTATGTTTGTGCTTTCTTCATTTTTTGTTCCGTGCGTTTTATTTAAGGATTTTTCAAATAATGGTGTCAGATGATTTGCGCATCGTTCGAAGAACTGTGAACCGAATAATTAAAAATAATTTTACCTGAAATAGCCAATTTATCTTTGTATCTTAAAATTATATTTATTAAATGATTTTTCTCGAAAGACGTGAAATTCCTTTCTTTAGTTTTCTCTTATACTTTAAAATAAGTATAAGCAGAGAACTTAAAAAAATTAAATTTTTTGCTTGAATGTAATCTCAAAAATGTATATTTTTGACATATTTGACATTAGATAGTGTTGCCATCTAGTGAATTGTGGAAGAACACATTATATTTCATTGGTTTGTGCCATTACTAACTGATACTGATCTGTTACGAAGCAACAGCCAACATTCGTTTCTGTTTCTAGCACGCCGTAAAAAGGTACCGACATTTTAAGAGGTACCGGGTACCAGGCAGTTAAGTAACACATAGATACCTCTGTGTTTCTAGCACCCGGGCCTAAGACTATCAAAAAATCAATTTAGCAGTTATAGAGTACGTGCACGTCACGTTGACAACCATGTTAAAATCAGCTGAGTATGGAAGTGAACATAAGGCGTTTTTTCTTCAGGTAACCGGGTTACATATGGTTAATCGCACGTAACCAGTGTGAATAAAATATGTCTGGTTACTACAGACGTTTCTGTGAAATTAATTATTTGAAATTTATCAAACATTGATCTTGTTGATAGTGTGGTACATTTAATTTAAAGCGTAATGATGGAATGGAATACAACATATTTTGACAAAAAATGTCACAAATTCCATTTTTACTTTTACTAAAAATTGCCTAACTGCCAAAATTTCAGCGTTTTGACAGCTAGAAAGGGATAGCAATAGTAACCTGACATGTAACCGCCCAGCATACCGCGGTTACATGTTTGCTATAGGTCTTCTTCGTAGTTCGTCCGTCGCTTTGCTTCTAAAATCATTTTTTGATACACAGGACAATTTTTATCAGCTGCTGAATGATGAATACTGAATTTTGTGCTTTGAGTATTATTGGATTAAATGCAGTTGCAACATTTAAAATCCTCTACAGTACAACTTTTAGACTCATGAGAGCTAGCACATTTGGCACAAGCAAGGGATGTTTTTTTGCAATGTTGAGCAACATGGCCGTATCTTGAACATTTGTAGCATCTTATAATATGAAACGAATCTGCACATTTACATCGCTGCCATCACTGAGAGAAGTAGAGTTCTGATTCAAAAAGAATAACATTGATTCAAAATATTTTTCGTTTTCTATATGGCGAAAACAATACCGTTTTCTGTAAAGAAATTTAAAGTTTTAAACACCAAGTTTTAGTTGAAACCGTAAACTACTTCAACGAAAACGGAAAATACTTTAATGTAAACAATTTATTTATTTGACTAAAAAGTATACAGTTTGGTTGAAAATTAGTAAGTTCTTTATCCAAAATACATCATATTTGAAATCAAATGTTTATTGAAACAAAGCGTTTTGTATTGAAATTTTTAATGTTCAATAAATACGAATTAAGTTTTCATATAAATGAAATATTTTTTCATAGGAATCGTAATACTTTTAAATGAAAACTGTGTTCATTTTCATGTAAAAGTCCAAACGCGCATACTATATTTTGAATGAAAACAATATTGTTTTGAAGAAAAACTTTTAAGTTTTAATAAAATAATAGGTATTTTCTCAGAAAAAAATATTTTTTTATATAAATTGCTTATATTTATTTATAGGATATATACAGGTATACAAAAAATAATTTACATTTAATTAAATGTCAATGTCGAAATTTGAACCATTGCACCAGATGAGCTGGTTGAATTGTAATCACTTTCGGTCGGTGTTGTTATATCTGCAGATTCTAAGGAAAGTCTGTCGTTGTGGAAGATTATTTTAATATCCTGCAACTAATTTGAATATAAGTATATAAGTTCCGAAGTAAAAACCATAAAACCACTTGCATGCAAATATTTTGTAAGTGTTCAAATTTCTTAAAAATTTTGCTCTTGGGCCATTTTTTGGAATTATTTCTTTAACCATGTCGTCACTCATTTCAAGTAAACAATTTTCATCTATTTCATGTTCTGTACCAGTGAAAATTGGAATTAGTTGTGAAAATGCCGACGAGGTTAGGAGCTCATTAACATCCATGTCGAAAACACTACTGAAAGAACAAAAATGGTATTATTATTATTATATTTACCGATCAATTCTGCAAAATTAGATTTTTTTACGAACATGTTGCGTTGGAGATTGTATAACGTGTAATGTGCATAGATGATGCGGTTCAAATCTGTATTGTTTGTACTGTTCATTCAAACTGGGACTATATTCATGTAAAACGTTAAGTTTTGTATTGAATATGAAAAATTTTGTAAAAAGAAGTTTAGGTTTTCACCGAAAACGTTTAGTTTTATTTTGAGTAAGACTAATTTTATATAACAAGAAGTTTATATTTTCATTGAAAATGTTTGGTTTTACCTCAAATAAGAACAATGTTGTAAGCAGAAGTATTTGTTTTTATAGAAAACATTTAGTTTTGAGTTGAGTAAGAAAAATTTTATAAGGATAAGTTTATATTTTGTACTAAGCATGTTCACAAGTTCAACGAATGTGTATAAGTTTTAAATTAAAACTATTTTATTTTAGTAAAAAAATATACAGTTTTAATTCAATATTTAAATTTTTTTGTTTCAAATGAGCAAATTCAAATGAAAAAGGCATTTGATTCAAAGTGTTGAATATATTGAAACAAAATATAAATTTAAAACTAAAAATATTTTTTAACAAATTTACTCAAAATTTTATTTTAAAACTATAGTTTTTTAATCAAAATATAATATTTTGAATCTAAATAGAAAAATTGAAAATAGTGAATCTATTTCATTCAAAACTTCCATTTTTCTCAGTGATCCAATGAAGACAAATTTATTTCTGATTAGAGTATTACGTGTTTTAGGGTCTACTTCTATTATAATATTAAACAACTGCAATTTTTCTGACAATTTTTAAATGACTTAAATTATTTATATCAAGATTATTCTGGGATTTGATGTTTTCCGAAATTTTATTATCATCTCCATCTGCAATGACTCCAAAAATCACTAATTTTGGAAGAATCTTTTTTGGTCATGGTAGCTAAATTTATCTTTTAAAGAATTATTAATTTCGGCTTTTAATTTGTTTACAGTTTCAGAATTACTACAATTTATATGTAAACTGCCATCTTTTGTTGATTTTACTTTATTAATGCTCAATGACAAACTGGCGGGATTTATTAGTTTGCGAAATTCTGACTGCAACTTTGTCGGCTCCTGTTCTGTGTTTGTCGGTCAAGTATTAAAATTTTATCAGCTGAGTTTGACTGTAAAACATTTTTATATGATGTTTTACTGTATGTCTCTACGGATATTAATTTATCATTATTTCCATTAAATTTATTTGTTTAAATTTTTTTTAGTTTTTCTTTTAAATGCAAATTTTTTACGTTTTGCAACTTTAATTGTTTCCATTTGTTTTACTAAATTTTTAAGAATACTGTTTTCATTAATAAAAGTATACAGATATGTTATCTCCACATGTGTATTCTGTCATTACATCATCAGATTTTTTTATACTGCCCTTAGATGTTAATATATCTTCCTTATTGTTGTTTTCCAGAGCCTTTTTTCCTCCAATATTGTTTTCCTCGTTTAGCGGAGTTGAATCAGGATTTTTATTCGAGGATAAGTCACAATTTTTACAACACCACTCAGTATTCTCCTGATTTCTCATTTCCTCGACTGTTAATTCAGCACACTTAATGTGAAAAAAACCGAGACACTTTTTCTTACACTGGATTTTGTCATCATAACGACTAATTTTTGAATTACAAATAGAGCACATAGATGCACCACCGCTTGGCGCCATGATATAGATCTCTTAATTATGTTATTAATGTAACGGGAGATAACCGGTCTGTTTAAAAAACGCCTATAGGGCGCGAGCAGACACGTGACTCAAGGAACCTTGACGTGCTTAGAATCAGCTGATTTGTGTGCGCATGTCATTTTGACAAGAACAATGTCATGTTGACAACACCAATGTTTTGACCTATTTTGATTTTTAACTGCTAAAATGTTATTATTTTTAATTTCATTTGATTTACTGCCTAAAAATTATAAAATATTAACATTTAAGAAATTCAAAATCAAAATAAGTCAAAACATTGGTCTTGTCAAAATGACAATATTCTTGTCAAAATGACATGCGCACACAAATCAGCTAATTCTAAGCACGTTAAGGTCCCTCGAGTCACGTGTCTGCTCGCGCCCTATATGCTACTATGTGATTGAAATGTGACATGTTTTTGACTTTTTGATAATTGAAGTAATTTTTTATATTATATTGAGTTTATTTTAGGTACTATATAATTTTAATTTAGTAGATTTGTTATTTAATGTATTAGTCAGACAAAAATGGGTTTTATAATGAACCGTCAGAAAATAATATCACACGTCAGATACAGACCCGACAGATGCACCTTGACGCCAAAAATTGAAATTATTACTTACTAGCAGATGATTACTTCCACTTAGCTGATTTTAATATGGTTGTGACGTGTACGTACTCTATAGGCGATGTGCACATTTCGAGCATCAGCGCCTCTAACGGCAACATTAGTGTCCTTGGGTATCTAATAAATTTTGACATTTCGAGAAAGTGATACAATTTTATTTTGAGTTTTTGCTATTGTATATGAATATTATACATCATAGTATATTGAAATGAATAAAGAAATTATTAAGAATGCTATTTGTGATGTGATTAATTCAAAAAGTCAAAATACCAGCGAAGGTACTGTGGCAGAAAATAGAATTTTTCTTATAATATGTGTAATTTCTGTAAACCATTTTATCATGTTTAGTTTTATATTATAATTTATAATATTAGTTTAATATTACAAGATGCACAACACTTGGAAATTGCGATTAAAGAGTTGGAAAACTTGGATTGGAAAGAAGAAAGTTTCTGCATATTACGATATCAGTGGATGATGTTAGCATCTTTCTTTTATATTCGCAATAAATGAAGAAGATTCTTCATTGAAAATATACCAAGCTCTAAATGGCAGGACCGAGACTTCAAAGCATTCCAGGCGAAAATTTAAAATTGCGCCCCTCATTTAATACAATTTAGATACCCATATCATACTGATGAAATTTATTTAAGTAAAATTTTATTTAGATAACGTAGGTACAAAATAATAGCACACATAAATATGATAATTTTAAATTTCAGTCTGACTATAAAGATGAATTTTTATTTTATCATATGTAATTTATTCAAATTAATAAGGAATAACAAAATATTTAATAAGATAATAAGAAAGTTGCAGATTTAAAGCCAAAAGACGAAAATTAAGATATACTACTACCGATTCAATAATAAAACGATATACTATATAAACATTTGTATAATGCGAAAGTATTAATGATCATAAGTTTATTCTTCATTTTTTTTTCGCGTTTTCATGTCAGCTAATTTTCGAATAGTATATTATAACTTGCTAGGATTTAGTTATTATAAATTTGCTGAAACTTGTTTCACAAGTAACAACTGTTACTGGAGTTGTAAGCATTATGATTAAAGCAACCCACAAATTCGCCCTTTGGTGCCGGTATCTTAACATAAAACTACACACTCAATGAATCAATAAATTTCATTTTTAATATATTTTGCAAAAAAAAAAAATAATCTCAAAAAAAAATCGCCCTAAAACTAATTTCGCCCCAGGCGGTCGCCTGGCTTGTCTGTAGCTTGGGTCGGCCCTGTTAAATGCAATCATTTACTCAAACTCGGAAAAGAAAATACACGAAAAATACGAACCATGTGAATTTCTGCCTTTAACATTACACATGTACAAAATCTATAATAAATTGAAGAATTATGTCAAAAATAGACTTTTATTTCATACAACAGCAAGTATTATATAATTTTAAGACAATTTTCTGCTTCTTGCATTATATCTTGTTTAAATATTAACTTAAGAAACACATTTTTATTTTTATACAATCATTGTTTTAATCATACGACCGTTGTTTGAATTTTATCCATACGATAAGTATCTTTTACAATGATTAAATATGTAAATCTAAAAGAATTTTTCATGTTAGTAGAAGATATCTGTTGAAAAGTTATTTTCTTGAGATCTTAAGCATCTATTCCTCATATAATCTATAGGTAATTTTGTAAGAATTATTACATCCCCCACCACATCACATAATATTTGATGTCCTATTACTCGCATTCATTGCAAAACTTTTATAAAATAGAAATTGCAAAAGTATTATGACATAAAACATAATCTTAATATGTTTCAATGAGTCACCACTGTTGTCATTGTTGTCCGCTGTCGGCGCTGACCATTTTTGTGCACACTGAATATAACGTTGCTGTATGATTAAAAAAAATAATAAAAAATACAATAAATTCAAATGTAAGTAATATTTTATCCATCTCGTAGTATATGTATTATAATATTATTTTTAATACGTCAAAAATGACAGAGGGAATAAGTCACGTCAAAACGGCGAATTTGGAACTAGAGTTTATTTTTAACAGATATTGTAATTGTTTTTGTGGACTTGTAATAAAAGGGGAATCTTTGTGGATTATGAGGGATTTTTTATTGAAGAAGGTTGGCAACACAGATAGTCTGTAGCGAGATACATGCGTGATACGTCACGCGTGACGGGTCAGCTTTGTTCACTGCCCAGCAAAAAATGTGTAAGATGCGCCTTATAGAAGTTTTCACTTCAAAATATTTCATTGTCGTTTCCGTATTTCACCCATTTGTTGTCTTTTTGTTTTTATTTTATTTAACACTTAGCTGTTTATTACTTTATCAGTCTACTTAATTTTTATGCGTTACGATAAAACCACATTTCAAATGCTTTTAGATTGTTTATATTTTTATTAGTTAGTGTCCAGCGCTCCGCACCATACAGTAGTACGCTCCAGCAACATGTTTTTATTACTCTTTGTTTTATATACACCGCTAAATTATTATTTATTAAAATGGTGCCAATTTTACAAAATGTACCTTTGCTAATCCAATTCTTGTTTTTATATCGCTTTCGCACTTTCCATTTTTATCAATCATCCTCCCTAGATAGCAGAATTATGAATTATTGATTTACATTTTTGATAGAATTATATTGTTTACTTTCTCTGGTTTTTGTTGTTTTCCTTTTTGTTTGCTGATTACCATGCTGACTCTTTTAGTTTTATTGGAATATAGTAGTCCGGTTGTTAAGGGCGAAATTTTGCCTCCACCCTGCATTTTGTGATGCAAGCAAGCCGTTTGGGTCATATGTTACTGGGACTATACCCTACCGTTTAAGAGATGTCTGCGAGGCATTTCCGGATGGCTACACCTTTTAATCGGCAGGGTTTGGTCCCAGCTACTTATGAACCAAACGGCTACTCGAACTGACATATCAATGTTCTCTTTCGTGCAGGGCGACTCTGTGCACCTACGCCTCCCTTTAGAAACTTCCATGTCGGCTGACCTCTGATAGCCACAGACATGCTACTGAGCCCTATATCGATAGCTCTTCGAATGAGCTACAACTTTTATTTGGGTGTTTCTCCGGTATAACATAGAGTTCTTACGCAATCGGCCAAGGAAGCCAAAATGTACTCCAAAAAATCACAATGTGCTAAATTCAAGAGAAACATGGATACGTTGTATGTAACCAAACTAGTTTCTTTTGCGCGGCAGCAAAAACGACCTTATTATTAAGTAAGTAATATAAAAATAAAATCAGCTCTGTAGACTCAATGGTTTGCACACCACTGCTATTTTAAGAAAACGCGCCAACGAAGTATACAACCCTCAATACACAGAGCCTGTGCAATCTTTCCGGGTGGCTACATTTCTTAATCGGTAGAGTATTGTCCAAGCAACATATAAACTAAACGCCTTGCTCCAATTGACGTAACAATGGTCTGTCTTGCACAGGGCGGCTCGGCTCACTTACGCATGTCTTTAGAAACTTCTGTGTCGGTGGGCCTCTGAAAGTCACAGACACGCCATTAAGCCCTGTATCGGTAGCTCTTTGAACGAGCTACAATTTTTATTTGGGTTATTTTCTAGTATGACATAGCGTTCTTGCGCAATTGGCCAAGGAAGGCAAAATTTTCGTCAAAGAAACACAATGTGTTAAATTCAAGAGGAAAATGTATACATTATATGTAACCAAACATTTTCTTTGCACTACAATATCAAAGACCTTTCCAATGTTATTATTATTATTAGAAAAATTTAAGTCTGAAGATCTATTAGTTTGCGAACCACGGCGACTTTAAGAAAACTGCACCAATGAGGTATACAACCCGCAATAACTTGCGCCTCCGGGATATTTCCGGGTGGCTACATCTCTTAATCGGTAGAGTATAGTCCCAGTAACATATGACCCAAACGGCTTGCTTGCATCACAAAATGCAGGGTGAACTCCCTTAACATCCAGACTATAGTCCTATTTTTTCACTGGCACTTTTTATTTTATTTGTCGTTAACTGTAAATGTTCTGCCGATTCCGCGATGAGCACAGTGTCATCAGCATACCGTAAGTTATTTACTATTCGTCCTCCCACGTTTATGCCTATTGTCGAATGTTCAAGTTCATTAAATTTTTTTCACTGTATTGGTTTTACTTATCTGCGGACAATACGCATCCTTGCTGAATACCCTTTTCTATTTTTATAGGCTCTGAAACTTCAACTTCAAATATTAGGGCTGCTTTTTGCCACTTACTTTCTATAATTCTAATATTTTTATCATCATTTTTTTTTTCTTAATAAATCTATTAGTATGTCGTGTTACAGGTTATCGAAATCTTTGGAGTAGTCGATAAAGCAGACATGGTATAGTGTGTGATCATTATTCAATTCAAAACTCAAGTTGTCAAAATTGATCTTGAAATGTAATTTTAAGGAGAAAAGAAAATAAAGAAGGTACAGTATATTGACATTCGACGTTTTCTAATTTGTTTCCATTTCTAAAATAAGATACAGGAAGAAAAGTTTTGATTTCTTTAGAAAACATTGTGGTAATATCATATGTTAAATTGACATTTAATTAAATATTTTTAAATTGACATATGTTCCTTTGTTCATAGCCTACTCCGAGTTAGGATTTTTTTAATACCCTGTATTATTTTTAAAATTATAACAAGCCTTTATTTCAAATGGACTAAAAAAAATTTGCTGGTATCTTTTGACCGCCATTGTACGTAAGTAATAAAAGACATAAAGGAAATATTCATTGTATGGGTTGTAAGGGGAGTGACAGTTTGTTGGTCGCGAACGCGGAAGCTAAGAACTGTCCGGATCGATGAGGAGAGCGTGAAGTTTAACAGGGCCGGACAGAACGCGATGCGATGTCGGATGTCGGGCAGGCGGCAGCGGCGGCGAGCCCTTGGCCCAGCACCGGAATCATGAAAGTCGGAATTTCATCACAATAATTAGCAAAGAGCTGGTGCACAACACATTCGCCCCTTCCTTTCTCCGCGAGCCGCGTAACGCTGGACCGGCCAAACAGAATAACTAAATAACAAAACAGTGTTCCACCTTTGCCAGGGGACAGCTCTTAACCCTTTACACGTTCATTTCGCCTCATGAATTTCTAATGACAATCTTGAGATGAGAAAACGAGTTTATTCTTCCCAAAGATTATTTTGTAATTTACGCGAATGTACTCGCAAGACTACCGACTACTGACTCTGGTGCGAGTGAACGATGAAACGCTGGATCTCACGCCGGGAGATACATTTAGACTTATTAAGTCTTGTTGCCTGATCTCTGATCTCAAAGACGTGTATGCTCTATACTCGACAGAAGAAATACGATCGGAAATATTAAATTCATGAAGTTTTCATTACAACTATTCAGGCGCTGTAAAATGAATATACCTACCCATAACTTATCTGTCTGGATCTAAGTGTTTGACGTTTTATTTTCATCATATACTTACTGCTATATTTTAAAGTGCCTACATCTTTATTAAACTCATTACTTCCTATGAGTATCGTAAAACACAGAACTATTTTATTTTATTAAATTAACTTCAGTAGATACATACTTTAAAATTTTATTTTAAAGAATTGTTTTCTAAGAACGTCATAATGATCATGTATATTATATTATTGTATTTTAAGTACCTAATGCAATATTAGAAATTACAGGTTTGATATCTTCCTCAAAAATTACAGTTTGCGTTAAGTGAAAATTATATGTAGGTAGGTAATTTTTTCTTAAAACAAATTGTAAATAGTGTATATATGATAACAGGTTTGATCTTATACATAATGTACAATGAGTTTTTAGAAAATATATTATGTGTTTCAAGCTACATTAATAAGAGAAAAGGCGACCGACCGCGCTGCACTTTTTTCTACATATATCGAATTCTGATCAGCCTAATCTATATCCATATGAATCATATGCCGTTGACTAGTAGCCGCAGGACTGCGACCTGCGATAAGGCACTTCTTTTATGCAAAAAAATCGGAACGCGTAGATGGAATGGGCTAGAGTACAAATACATAAGAACTGAACATCTCAATAATAATCTAACAGTTTAATGTCATCTGAAGCGACGTAACTTCATAAAATGAATTTGTCGTCTTGAAGCCAAATGTTAACAGATAGGAATTACTGACTTTGAAGCATGATAGTGATTCGGAAATGAAAGGCTTGCCTATAAAAATTAGCTACTTTATTTATTATAATATTTACAATAACGATTACTTGGCTTGTAATGACAAATGAAATTTTAGATTCATACATAGTACAGTACGAAATACACTATGTTAGTGTTGGAATCATTTCAGTTCAGAGTAGTTTCAACAACAATTTTATTTGGATATGAATGTTTTCTTTATGTTTGCTTGTTTTACAAGATATTGTAATTCTGCCATTCGATCCTATGTTTTATTCCAAATTTTTAAGCAGTTTACTGCTCTTTTTTGTGAGTATTGTTTTTCTGATATATATTTTTTTTAACTTCTTGTATTATTATTAACATATTTAAACTGTTTTTCCTACTTCTTTTTCTTCTGTATTTTCTCAAATGCCTTTTGAAGTTATGCTGAATGTTTTTTTTTTCATGAGTAATTCATCAAGCATTATCACTTTATCAAATACATTTTATTTACATTCATCTTTTTATTTTGCAGATTTGCTTTGTACTGTATTTGTGACTCAGAATGCAATAATATGAACAATAACATAGCGTCATATTTGTTCTTTTTGTTAAGTTTTTGGTTTCAAGATTATTTGCATGCAATGACTTTTCTTTCACAGCAGTATTCTAATTTATATTTCTTTCTCTATTCATTCATTGCTTTCAATATTACTTCATTTTCCTTTAAATCATTTCATGTAATATTCTCCTAAAATATGAAATGGAATTATGGTGGTCGGAATCTCAACCCGTCATTTGACGCATACTGTGCATGTACGTCGGTAGGTATACTTATAATTAAAAGTTTTGTTTAGATTTTAAACAATTTGAATATACTGATTTCATACATATAAATATTTGAAGATATCAACTTTTTCTTCAAGTTTTATATTAAGCTTAATGGATACTTATTTCTTTCTTTATGTTTTTATATTAAATACATACCTTCAATTTCATACTACATTCCATCATAATTCGTTATAGTTTCTCTACACTATTATTGAATATTGCCATATACGAGTTGAAGTACATTCAAGTCTTGTGCATGGTTATATGTACTAGTTTGGTTTTATTTTATTTTTTGCTTCCTTTATTAGTTCATCCATTATTATAATAAGCAATACCAGACTCAGATTACTTCTTTACCTTCAAATTTATATTGTTGTAAAAATTCTTTTGACAATCTATTATGGTTTTTATGACACTGTGAGAGATTTAATTACTATCAGGTGAATTTATTTCCCCCGCACCGATATTAAGGGTCAGAATTTACAGTAGGCATACTAGAGACCAATCTAAATTCGTTTGACAATCTTCACGTATAGTTATAAACATCATCATTTTGCAACTAGACACATAGCAACTATCAATTATACGAGCCGTAAATCTCAGTTCGGCACATCATATTCATGTACATACCTACAGATAGTCCTCGTATAACACGGTATATACTTGTAAAACACCCGCCCTAACAAAATGGGGTCCGGGACTATAATACAGTGTGTTTAGTAAAAATCCTAACTCGAACTAGGCTATGAACGAAGAAACATATGTTTTAATTTAAAAGCATGTAAATTTGACACGGGAAATTTCAACAATATTATCTAAAGAAATCAAAGCTTTTCTTCTTGAATCTTATTTTACAAATGGAAATAAATTAGAAAACGGCGAGTAGCAATATACTGTACCCTTTATTATTAATTTTTCTCCTTAAAATTACATTTCTAGATCAATTTTGACTATTTGACTTTTGAATTGAATAATGATCAGACAAACATTTCCCTGTTCATAGCCTACGCCAAGTTGGGATTTTTCTGAACGCACTGTAGAATTTCAATATGTAAAGTCACAAAATATATAAATTAAATACTATAGATTCTCATTATAATAAAAAAGTAAACATTATTTTGTAATAATATTGTTATTTGCAATTGAATATTTTGGAGAAGGGATACGGTACCGTGAGCGTGGTCAGGGATTTACATCTAACGTTATGACATGATGACATTTTGTCACTGTCTGTCTTGCTCGTACCACGTCACCTCACCCTTTATTAAAACCTTCATAATTTTTTGCTCGTAAACTGCAAATAATTAATCGTTTTTTTTGTCTAGTATCATATGTAAAAATGAACATTTACTTACGTACCCCATTAAAGAATTACACTTGAACCTCTCACATATTCACATAACACGATATTGTGAAGACTCGAAGTTTAGGTAGGGATAGGTACCTATCCCATGTTTTTTTCACTACCGAAAGAGCTTTGCAGGATAGCTGCTCAAGTTCACTACACTACTACCTAACTCATGTACAAGTACACTATTCTATCTTTTTAAAAATAATGAATACATAAATGTTTTAAACAATGAAAGAAGCTTTCAGAACTTATAACAATATTTGAGTATAGTTTTTGGTTGTTTTTCATCTGATGAAGGCAGCATTTTGCTGTCGAAACGTCGTTTGTCTAATAAAATTATACATAATTATACCCAAATATTGTTTTACATACCGAGAGGCGCTCGAAATCCGTTACATAGGCATTTAACATGGGAAAACGTGTGTGTGTGTGTGTATGTGGATCTTTCACTCAAATACTATCATTCAGAAAATTTTGAAACCTTGTATTTCAAACTTTTTCTGTAATGGGAAGAGTCCATTAGGTTTTGGTGAAAATCGGATAATCTGAAATGGCACTTTACTAGAAGCTCAAAATAGTTTTATAAAAATTAAAGATTTTTTTTATTTTCTATAGATTTGCATTAATACTTTTTCTGTATATTTTATGGATGTTTATAAAATTATCTATAATTTAAATCCCAGAGCCTACGCTTTAAACAAACAAAACGCAGTTATTCAAATGTATGTAACAATGTAACTGACAGATAAATGTCACTATCAAAGAACTAATCATTTCAAAATAATATTAGTAACGTTTTAAAAAGAAAAAAGTAAATAGAACAATAGAAAAGGAATTCAATACAGTTTCCAGCATAGTAAATATGTAGGTATGTATTTAGATTAATAAAAATTAACGATTCACCAAAATGTTTAAGCTAATCCTCATGTTTGGATTAGTGAATTCTATTCTATCCCGGTATTAAAAATTTAACCTTCATTTTATTATAGCTCCGGTTGCGCAATGGTTAGAACAACGCCTCATGTCATGAGTGCCCTCGGGGCTCTGCGTTCGAATCCCACTAAGGCATGGATGTGTGTGAATGTGAACCCACTCTGTAATTGTGATTTAATCCTGTTGCAGGGTTTTAAAAAAGGTAGTTACATGGATTAGATTAGACTATGTTTTAAATTTTAAGATACAAATTGCCAAAATTAGAGTAAAATTCGCTAATCAAAAAATAAGGATTAACTCAATCTTTTTTGTGACTCGGGTTGCAAATGGCGGGAGATATTGTGTTGGTCACACCGCAGATTTTTTGTTTTAATTCCACGGCTAGCATTATTAAACTGGAATTTTCATATTTAATTTCTAACGTTACTAAACGTACGAAATGAATTTTGTTTACTAATTTATAAGTATAATTTTATGCTCTACAATATTTATTTGAAGAATTATTTTTCAAAATAATTTGTGGGGCAACGCGCAAGGAAAAACTACTACAAGGAAATCATGGATCCTGTTGTCAGATGAAATGGAATCGTTTTCATTTCCTCTTACTATTTATCGCTGACCTCTCTACTACGCATGCGCAACTGTTACTGAAGTACCGGAATGTAACTTTACGGAGTGAAGTATAACTGCAGAAACGTCAGAAGTAGACTTTTTCTGTTTGATGCGCATAAAATTATTATGCTTGAATTATTTTTCCATCGTTTTCATTCATTTTACTTGAAATAATTTGATATGTCAAACAAATTTGAAATATGTTGTCATTAAATAAACCATATCATAACCAACTACAAGTATAAAAATCTGCTAAAAGTCAGAGAAAACGGTTATTCGAACTTGCAGTGTGATAAATTGAGTTGGTCACACAAAATAAGTCAGTGAAAAAGAGTCAGAGATGATTTTAGTGTGATAATGCCTTTAAATGTCTATATAATGGATTTCCAGCGCCACTCGGTATCTTTATTTATGGAAAAAGATTTAAATGTTAGGCATAGGTACTTATAAATTATAAAATATTTTTTCTAAATACCACCATGTTAATCTTACTAAATTTTGGAACGTGACCATCAGTTACCTATATATTTATTCTTAATCCCGCATAACACGGTTTTTACTACACGAGGTTTTCTAGGAATTTAACTACCGTGTTATTTAAGGGATTACTGTATTTATTTGAAATAAATACAAAAATTGACGGAAAATTATGTATTTGTTATTTAATATATTCGATTATATATTTTTCTATAAAAGAATATCATATTAATAAAGTGCTATTTAAAAGATAACGGTAATATTAAAGGAGGCAATAATACGCTAACTTGAAATGTAGGTACATCGTAATAAAATAACAAAAAACTTAGATTGAGTGTATTGCGTCCAAACAAGTTGTAGTAAACAATTTATCTGAACTCTTTACCAAACAATCCCCGTAGTATTTACGTCGTTAGAAGCGTTCAAGAAGATAACTCCACTCTGGTGACAATGAAAAATTAACAACATTGATTCTGTAGCACGTGGGGCCGGTTGTCACGTGGTACTCCGCTACCCCAGGCTGCGTCCTAGCAATTCGGCAACTTGTTGATGTATTATGCAGCAGGGCTCAAGCGCACCCAACTTCCTGCAAAGAAATTCAACTGCATTTTGCAATTCCACCCTATGTGCTTATAAAGACTTCGTCGATGAACATTATAAATTATTTGCAACAGGAAAACAATCTCTGTAAATACGTTTTCAAATTCTTACCTATTAAAAGTTTAATTTTTTATGAATATAATAAAATTTTCTTAATACAATAAAAATTACTTGTAGCTTGTAGTATTGGAAATAGAAAATTATAAGATAATTCATATATTGTCGTGAATGAATATGTCTTTTGGAGAAAAGTCACGAAATATATTCAAACAAATACATACCTATATATCTGAATATCTGGTTAAAAATGATAATATGTAATTTATATTTTCTCTTTTTATTTTGTATTATTTATTTATTAATTGATACTACAAAAAGCTTTAAATAAAGTGAAAATTATGTAATATATTAGTGATTAGAACAATATTTTTTAAGAAAATTGCTTTATCCTTTTATAATCTTCCGTAGTTATATTTTGCGCTAATGTTAGTTCATTCTAACATATTCCAATTTTCTTCTCCCTCTATTCGCCCACTAACTCTGTACATTCCCTCTTTTAGTATCAGTATAATATTTTTTTATAATTTTGTTCATTTATACAATGAAATCTTGCGAATTGCAACATTAGACTATTGCTGTTTTTTAACCGAAATGTATTGCAGTATAACAGGGATGTTATACTAGGATATGAATATGGGCCACCAAGATCAGTTTAAAAGAGTTAGCAAAAAAAAAAATTTCACAAAAAAAGATATATTTCATTTATGTACACAAAACGAAAAAATTTAAGCAAAATCTAAAAAAAATTATTAGAAATTTGGTGAAAATGATGGTTTTAATAAGTATTAATAGTAAAAGTTCATTTGTTAATCTCGCCCTTTGTGAAGCCATATTACGAGTTATCTTTTAAAATTTGCGAGAATAGTATTGGATTTTTGGAAGGGATATGGCAAACAAACTCACTAAAAATAAATAAATATAACTTGACTAGGGTGCTCATAGAATGCCGCCCGCTTTGTACTTGGAACAAAATTTACTTCTGTAACAATATAAATAATAATATTTTAGCACTACAACAGGCCAGGTTGGCCCATGGCTGGTTTGATAATTTTTCTTCATTCATTCCTATTTAGTGCCACATTTTTCCAGTTTTTAATTTTAAGTTTATCTGTATCCTTTAACACTACACTCTTCCACGTTGTCCTTGGTCTGCCTCATCCCCTGCTGGTAGCTGCCCCTCTTTCGAACACCGACTTTGCTGCTCTGCTCATTGGCAGTCTTTTTGTATGACCCAGCCATCTCAGTCTCTGACACTTTATTAATTCGTATATATTCGGTTTACTAAACAAGTGCATCACTTCTGTATTAGTTCTTCTAAACCAGAATTCACCAGCTTTAACACTGCCCAAAATTTTCCTTAATATTTTTCTTTCCAATACTTCTAGTTTATTTAAATTTTCTTTATATAACACCCATAGCTTGCACCCGTATATTATAGTAGGTCTAATTATTGTTTTATAAAATTTCAGTTTTAAACCTCTGGATATTTTCTTATCCTTTAGTATTTTTTTGAACTGATTCTACACATTTGGAGCCTTTCAGTATTCGACTCTGAATTTCATAATCCTTTCTCTTATCATTCCCAATTGTAACCCTTAAATAAATGAATTTTTCTACTTCTTCAAACTTATATGTTCTATTTCTTTCCGTAATAATTTTTAGACAAGATTCTTCATTTTAATTCTCTCCTCGTAATACAATGTACTTTGTTTTCTCTTTATTTACTTCTAGCCCTATTTTCCTTGCTTGCTCTTCTAAACTTTTATCTATATCTATATGGTCCGCATAAGCTAAGAGCTGGTGTCTATGATCTTATATTGTTCCGTTTGTGTATAAAGCACTCTTCCTTATAACTCATTCCAAAACCAGTTTTATGATTTCTTGTGACATTTTGATTAGACGAATTAATTTCTCTGGTATCTTGAAAGTATTTAAAATTTTAGATTTGGTTGATAATACCATAGTGTAATGACCCCATTTTATTAATCCTAAATTTTTCTTTTGATTTTGCAGTTATTTATTTGGAAAATAGTTTTATAATTATTTATCTTAATTGTTTGATTTTATATGTTTGGTGTACGCACACACTGGCATAGATCAATTGAAGGCTAGTCTACCTGCTTAGTATCCGAGCGCATCCCAAAAGAGGGTGAACACAGGGCTGGGTACGTCCCCCTACAGGGTGATAACAATGTTGAATTCCCAGAACTGCAGATGTTCACTATTTGTGAATATTAGGCGTAGAAGTGGGGAATTATAATGTTTTGCACTTCCATATTTGGTGAGTTTTCTTTACAACGTATTTGATTGGTTATTCTACTGTTGAGACAGTAGTGGGGATTGGGCACATAAGCAGTGAGCACAGCGTGCCTCAGGATAGTCAATTTTACATCTGGTTAGAATCAAGAAGTCTGTGAGTATCTACTATCATCACCTGAACATCATCTCCAAGACCGTAAGATTCTACATTCACCTAGACATCTTCTCCTAACATCGAGATCTTCCTCTAAGAGCTGGTTTGGCCTCTGGCTGCGTTCAGTAGTTGGGTAACCTCTCCAGCTTCCCTAGTCGTGAGACCTAGTCTCACTCATATACCATCTTCACAAGTCTTACCTAGTGTAATCCCGTCTCTCCGTCAGAGTCGGCTAGATTCGACAGACAAATTCCTCCAGCAGCGTTTCCACCACGTCCAGTTGGACGACCCAAGATCTCGATTCCCATTGGTTGTTATTTGACACCAAGTCCTCCAGGTACATATTACCTGTGTTTTACCTAGACATCTTCTCCAAGACCGTAAGATTTTACAGTTATTTTGTAAATTCTCCTAATAGCGAGACCTCCCTCTAAGAGCTGGTTTGGCCTCTGGCTGCGTTGAGTAGTTGGGTAACCTCTCCGGCTTCCCTAGTCGTGAGACCTAGTCTCACTCATATACCATCTTCACAACAAGTCTTACCTAGTGCAATTCCGTCTCTCCGTCAGAGTCGGCTAGATTCGACAGACAAATATTTACATCAAGACTTACCTATTACAATCCTATCTCTCCGTCAGAGTCGGCTAGATTCGACAGGCAAATTCCACAACATTATTTCCTCCACGTCTATTTAGACGGCCTTGTTTCGCTTTCCTTTTACTTGTTATTTTCTTCCACAGAGTTTTATCATTCCAGCGTGAGTACCGTCCTTGGTTATCCGGACAGAACTCATTCCTTCTTCCACAGAGTTTTATCGTGCCTGCGTGAGTACCGTCCTTGGTTATCCGGACAGAACTCATTCCTTCTTCCACATAGTTTTATCATTCCAGCGTGAGTACCGTCCTTGGTTATCCGGACAGAACTCATTCCTTCTTCCACAGAGTTTTATCGTGCCTGCGTGAGTACCGTCCTTGGTTATCCGGACAGAACTCATTCCTTCTTCCACAGAGTTTTATCATTCCAGCGTGAGTACCGTCCTTGGTTATCCGGACAGAACTCATTCCTTCTTCCAAAGAGTTTTATCATTCCAGCGTGAGTACCGTCCTTGGTTATCCGGACAGAACTCATTCCTTCTTCCACAGAGTTTTATCATGCCTGCGTGAGCACCGTCCTTGGTTATCCGGACAGAACTCATTCCTTCTTCCACAGAGTTTTATCGTGCCTGCGTGAGTACCGTCCTTGGTTATCCGGACAGAACTCATTCCTTCTTCCACAGAGTTTTATCATTCCAGCGTGAGTACCGTCCTTGGTTATCCGGACAGAACTCATTCCTTCTTCCAAAGAGTTTTATCATTCCAGCGTGAGTACCGTCCTTGGTTATCCGGACAGAACTCATTCCTTCTTCCACAGAGTTTTATCATTCCAGCGTGAGTACCATCCTTGGTTATCCGGACAGAACTCATTCCTTCTTCCACAGAGGTTTATCATACCTGCGTGAGTACCGTCCTTGGTTATTCGGACAGAACTCATTCCTTCTTCCACAGAGTTTTATCATACCTGCGTGAGTACCGTCCTTGGTTATCCGGACAGAACTCATTCCTTCTTCCACAGAGTTTTATCATTCCAGCGTGAGTACCGTCCTTGGTTATCCGGACAGAACTCATTCCTTCTTCCACAGAGTTTTATCATTCCAGCGTGAGTACCGTCCTTGGTTATCCGGACAGAACTCATTCCTTCTTCCACAGAGGTTTATCATTCCAGCGTGAGTACCGTCCTTGGTTATCCGGACAGAACTCATTCCTTCTTCCACAGAGTTTTATCATACCTGCGTGAGTACCGTCCTCGGTTATCCGGACAGAACTCGTTCCTTCTTCCACAGAGGTTTATCATTCCTTCGTAGGTGGCCGTCCTGGCTATCCGGACAGAACCCATTCCTTCGTCCATAGAGTTAATTTATTCTAGCGTGAATGGTCAGATTCCTTTCACCTTCCTATTCATAAGTAACTAACATTCCGTCACATAACCAACAATTCATTTTAACACTGTCTCCATACCCCAGGTCCTGTGGTGGATTGGTGTTTGTTTGCTCTGGCATCGTCTAGGGGAGGGAGCCTAGCGTGCTATGAGGACGATGTCCAGGTCTCTTTTAAGACATTTACTACTATTATTGTAGTATCACCAAGTGTGTTATTAGGACGATGTCTAGGTCTCTTTTGAGACATTTACTGCGGTGATTGTAGTATCACCAAGTGCGAGCTATGAGGACGATGTCCAGGTCTCTTTTAAGACTTTTACTGCTAAAAGTTAGTATCACCAAGTGTGAGCTATGAGGACGATGTCCAGGTCTCTTTTGAGACATTTATTGCTGTAATTATAGTACCACCAAGTGTGGTCTATGAGGACAATGTCCAGGTCTCTTCCGAGACATACTACTGTAATTGTAGTATCACCAAGTGTGGGTTATGAAAAGTTGTACAGATCTCGTTTGAGACACCTTCTATTTTAGTTACCATACAGTGTGAGCTACGAGGATGATGTCCAGGTCTAAGTTATGGTGAAATATCAGGAACAATATAATTAATGATTTTGTAGTATCACCAATTACCATACAGTGTGAGCTACGAGGATGATGTCCAGGTCTAAGTTATGGTAGAATACCAGGGTAAGCTAACTGAGAGAAGCTGACCTCTATAAAGCAGCACTAATATAACCATTTTATTACAGAACAATACAATTAATGATCTTTGTCTTTTATAAAGACTTACCTATGTTTCTTTACGCAATTATTTTCGGCTCAGTGTTATTTGAGTTAACTTACATTTGTTTATGTTACTGTGATTGTTTCTATTTGTATTTATTTACCGCAATGATGTCTAATTGACACTTATATTGTGGTTTTTCATTTGTTTGCTATTACATTACTTTATTATTGCATATGCCTTTTGCCTGCTGGTTATTTATTTCAGGTATAATAACTGTGTCCCACTTCTAGAGACGGTGGTTTATAAAAGATATATTATGATTTACAAAGATAAATACGGAGAAATATTAGTCTGTGCAAACCAGATTTATACTCCTTTCTATTTGAAGATGTGGTCTGTTACAGTATTTGACCAGTGGTTTAATACAGAGCCACATGATGCTTTACTAGCCGCTATGTTCCGATGTGACGAGCGCCATTCCTGGGCCGAGCGCCGGTATCAAGCATCACACATACAGCCTATGGACTTGTACAATCCACACTACCATTTACATTATTGTTTGTATATTGACATATTTCTGATTATTTGTACTTGCAGTAATAAATGCATGAGAGTGGAAGTTACTCTTTTGGAAGGAATCTACTTAGTTTCACTCCTAACGCCCCCTATCTTTTCCTTTCATGACAGCCACTTCGAATTACGATCATTTTGGGGTTACATTCTTTCATCTTTACATTTTTACAAACACAACGTAGTTTTGGGTCCTAATCACTAGTCGGTTTCGTTACAATTGGTGCCGTGACCAGGATTCGGAGTTAGTTAAGGCTGTCTTGAGGGAGGAGAGTTTAGGGGGAGTGGAGGTGAACCGGCGTCAGAAGAATGATAACCTCAGTTAATTTTGCTGACTTCAAATTTATATTTATGTTCAATATCTTTGTGCTATTGATGTTCTGTAATAAATCATCTTTCCAGAGTTCTTCACTACAGAACATCAGGGGGAGATTGTAATGACCCCATTTTATTAATCCTAAATTTTTCTTTTGATTTTGCAGTTATTTATTTGGAAAATAGTTTTATAATTATTTATCTTAATTGTTTGATTTTATATGTTTGGTGTACGCACACACTGGCATAGATCAATTGAAGGCTAGTCTACCTGCTTAGTATCCGAGCGCATCCCAAAAGAGGGTGAACACAGGGCTGGGTACGTCCCCCTACAGGGTGATAACAATGTTGAATTCCCAGAACTGCAGATGTTCACTATTTGTGAATATTAGGCGTAGAAGTGGGGAATTATAATGTTTTGCACTTCCATATTTGGTGAGTTTTCTTTACAACGTATTTGATTGGTTATTCTACTGTTGAGACAGTAGTGGGGATTGGGCACATAAGCAGTGAGCACAGCGTGCCTCAGGATAGTCAATTTTACATCTGGTTAGAATCAAGAAGTCTGTGAGTATCTACTATCATCACCTGAACATCATCTCCAAGACCGTAAGATTCTACATTCACCTAGACATCTTCTCCTAACATCGAGATCTTCCTCTAAGAGCTGGTTTGGCCTCTGGCTGCGTTCAGTAGTTGGGTAACCTCTCCAGCTTCCCTAGTCGTGAGACCTAGTCTCACTCATATACCATCTTCACAAGTCTTACCTAGTGTAATCCCGTCTCTCCGTCAGAGTCGGCTAGATTCGACAGACAAATTCCTCCAGCAGCGTTTCCACCACGTCCAGTTGGACGACCCAAGATCTCGATTCCCATTGGTTGTTATTTGACACCAAGTCCTCCAGGTACATATTACCTGTGTTTTACCTAGACATCTTCTCCAAGACCGTAAGATTTTACAGTTATTTTGTAAATTCTCCTAATAGCGAGACCTCCCTCTAAGAGCTGGTTTGGCCTCTGGCTGCGTTGAGTAGTTGGGTAACCTCTCCGGCTTCCCTAGTCGTGAGACCTAGTCTCACTCATATACCATCTTCACAACAAGTCTTACCTAGTGCAATTCCGTCTCTCCGTCAGAGTCGGCTAGATTCGACAGACAAATATTTACATCAAGACTTACCTATTACAATCCTATCTCTCCGTCAGAGTCGGCTAGATTCGACAGGCAAATTCCACAACATTATTTCCTCCACGTCTATTTAGACGGCCTTGTTTCGCTTTCCTTTTACTTGTTATTTTCTTCCACAGAGTTTTATCATTCCAGCGTGAGTACCGTCCTTGGTTATCCGGACAGAACTCATTCCTTCTTCCACAGAGTTTTATCGTGCCTGCGTGAGTACCGTCCTTGGTTATCCGGACAGAACTCATTCCTTCTTCCACATAGTTTTATCATTCCAGCGTGAGTACCGTCCTTGGTTATCCGGACAGAACTCATTCCTTCTTCCACAGAGTTTTATCGTGCCTGCGTGAGTACCGTCCTTGGTTATCCGGACAGAACTCATTCCTTCTTCCACAGAGTTTTATCATTCCAGCGTGAGTACCGTCCTTGGTTATCCGGACAGAACTCATTCCTTCTTCCAAAGAGTTTTATCATTCCAGCGTGAGTACCGTCCTTGGTTATCCGGACAGAACTCATTCCTTCTTCCACAGAGTTTTATCATGCCTGCGTGAGTACCGTCCTTGGTTATCCGGACAGAACTCATTCCTTCTTCCACAGAGTTTTATCGTGCCTGCGTGAGTACCGTCCTTGGTTATCCGGACAGAACTCATTCCTTCTTCCACAGAGTTTTATCATTCCAGCGTGAGTACCGTCCTTGGTTATCCGGACAGAACTCATTCCTTCTTCCAAAGAGTTTTATCATTCCAGCGTGAGTACCGTCCTTGGTTATCCGGACAGAACTCATTCCTTCTTCCACAGAGTTTTATCATTCCAGCGTGAGTACCATCCTTGGTTATCCGGACAGAACTCATTCCTTCTTCCACAGAGGTTTATCATACCTGCGTGAGTACCGTCCTTGGTTATTCGGACAGAACTCATTCCTTCTTCCACAGAGTTTTATCATACCTGCGTGAGTACCGTCCTTGGTTATCCGGACAGAACTCATTCCTTCTTCCACAGAGTTTTATCATTCCAGCGTGAGTACCGTCCTTGGTTATCCGGACAGAACTCATTCCTTCTTCCACAGAGTTTTATCATTCCAGCGTGAGTACCGTCCTTGGTTATCCGGACAGAACTCATTCCTTCTTCCACAGAGGTTTATCATTCCAGCGTGAGTACCGTCCTTGGTTATCCGGACAGAACTCATTCCTTCTTCCACAGAGTTTTATCATACCTGCGTGAGTACCGTCCTCGGTTATCCGGACAGAACTCGTTCCTTCTTCCACAGAGGTTTATCATTCCTTCGTAGGTGGCCGTCCTGGCTATCCGGACAGAACCCATTCCTTCGTCCATAGAGTTAATTTATTCTAGCGTGAATGGTCAGATTCCTTTCACCTTCCTATTCATAAGTAACTAACATTCCGTCACATAACCAACAATTCATTTTAACACTGTCTCCATACCCCAGGTCCTGTGGTGGATTGGTGTTTGTTTGCTCTGGCATCGTCTAGGGGAGGGAGCCTAGCGTGCTATGAGGACGATGTCCAGGTCTCTTTTAAGACATTTACTACTATTATTGTAGTATCACCAAGTGTGTTATTAGGACGATGTCCAGGTCTCTTTTGAGACATTTACTGCGGTGATTGTAGTATCACCAAGTGTGAGCTATGAGGACGATGTCCAGGTCTCTTTTAAGACTTTTACTGCTAAAAGTTAGTATCACCAAGTGTGAGCTATGAGGACGATGTCCAGGTCTCTTTTGAGACATTTATTGCTGTAATTATAGTACCACCAAGTGTGGTCTATGAGGACAATGTCCAGGTCTCTTCCGAGACATACTACTGTAATTGTAGTATCACCAAGTGTGGGTTATGAAAAGTTGTACAGATCTCGTTTGAGACACCTTCTATTTTAGTTACCATACAGTGTGAGCTACGAGGATGATGTCCAGGTCTAAGTTATGGTGAAATATCAGGAACAATATAATTAATGATTTTGTAGTATCACCAATTACCATACAGTGTGAGCTACGAGGATGATGTCCAGGTCTAAGTTATGGTAGAATACCAGGGTAAGCTAACTGAGAGAAGCTGACCTCTATAAAGCAGCACTAATATAACCATTTTATTACAGAACAATACAATTAATGATCTTTGTCTTTTATAAAGACTTACCTATGTTTCTTTACGCAATTATTTTCGGCTCAGTGTTATTTGAGTTAACTTACATTTGTTTATGTTACTGTGATTGTTTCTATTTGTATTTATTTACCGCAATGATGTCTAATTGACACTTATATTGTGGTTTTTCATTTGTTTGCTATTACATTACTTTATTATTGCATATGCCTGTTGCCTGCTGGTTATTTATTTCAGGTATAATAACTGTGTCCCACTTCTAGAGACGGTGGTTTATAAAAGATATATTATGATTTACAAAGATAAATACGGAGAAATATTAGTCTGTGCAAACCAGATTTATACTCCTTTCTATTTGAAGATGTGGTCTGTTACAGTATTTGACCAGTGGTTTAATACAGAGCCACATGATGCTTTACTAGCCGCTATGTTCCGATGTGACGAGCGCCATTCCTGGGCCGAGCGCCGGTATCAAGCATCACACATACAGCCTATGGACTTGTACAATCCACACTACCATTTACATTATTGTTTGTATATTGACATATCTCTGATTATTTGTACTTGCAGTAATAAATGCATGAGAGTGGAAGTTACTCTTTTGGAAGGAATCTACTTAGTTTCACTCCTAACGCCCCCTATCTTTTCCTTTCATGACAGCCACTTCGAATTACGATCATTTTGGGGTTACATTCTTTCATCTTTACATTTTTACAAACACAACGTAGTTTTGGGTCCTAATCACTAGTCGGTTTCGTTATGTACCGAGAGATTGTTTTTATAACTTTTTTCTAAAATTTGCGTCAGGATAAAAATTTGATTAATCGTAGATTTGTTCTTTCTAAAACCGGCTTGATAATCCCCTAAAATTTCTTCAATGTCATGTTTCACTCACCCAAACCTTTTTTATTATATCATCCATGTGTTATCACAATTTATCTTTCACACTTTTAAATATCTCAGTCCCTAACTCATTTGTCCTGAGCTTTTCCCACTCTTTAGATTTTTAATAATTGTTTGAATTTCTTGTAGACTTGGAGTTTTTAATTTTTTTGTTTTGATAGTTCTGTTCTAATCATTTTTCCAGACATAATTTTTCTTTTTTTTTCTTTCTACATAGAGCGTAGAGCTTTTGCTTTTCTTTTTTTTTGTGCATATACTCTTTTGTTTTCTTCTGTTTCACAAATTAGTACGCACAGCCTTGCTTGATTTGTTTTTTTTAACTTTTTTTTAATCTTCATCCAATCAAATTAGTTTTTCACATTTTTCTCTTTAGTTAGTATCTCCTTTGCTGCATTTTGTGTAAATTGCTCAGTACTTTCCCATTACTTATTTATATCCGTATGTATATTAACTTATGTTATCCGATTTTCTATAACGTCTACATATAACTTCTTTTTGTTTCCATTTGCCAGTTCTTTTATATTTATTTTTTCTTTCTTTCGTTAATTAGATTTTTTAGCCTATTTAATTTTCACTTCTACCATGAAATTATTGAAGTTAGCATCTCCACCTCTTCGAGATCTAATATTTCTTATCGCACTACAATGTTTATTTTCAATTAAAACATGATCTATCTGATTGCATATTACCACCAGGTTTTAGCCAAGTTCCTTTATATATCTGTTATCTCTGAAAATATGTATTCATTATTTTCATCTGACAATACAAGCACCTTAATAAATTATTCGACAATCTCTTTTTAAGACATGCATATCAGTAGAGAGAAGTTTTCAGAGGGATTTATTTATATACTTAAATTATCTGCAAATAAAAGTTCTTTATCAAAATTTATATTTATTTCAATGTAAGGTGATTTCACAAAATCATATGAGATTTGAAATGGTAGTTTTCTATCGAATTTAGTCTTTTCGAGTGTCCCTTAGCAAACAATTATTGCCGTGCCACTGGAATATGTTTGACGAACTGATTTATTACTCCAGCTCATTTTAAAACGAAGTAAGACAAAGGTAGGCAAGTTTAGTTTTATATTAATGTAATTTGCATTTGATTTTTTAAATTTTACGTTACGTGAATCGTGAATCGTAGATGTCTTATTACAGAGCTCTGTCTTTACTGGTAAAGTTTATATTTTTTTATCTTCCAGGTCTCTCCATCTGACTTATTCCAATAAAATTTTTATGTTTTATGACAAGTTAAATCTACAAGGCGGTTTCAGCACAAGAGAAATTAATTCCTCGTTTTCGCGTCTGTACGCCCACATCTCAATAACGTCAATAACAATAATTATAGTTTGACGAAATAAAATCTTTATAATATATTTTACAATTATTACTTGTACCTTTTATATGTTATAGGATAGGCACTATGTTTTTATTTATTCCCCTTCTTATACTAATGGTTTATTAACTGGACGTTAAATTGTATTTGGAGGAAAGCATCACTTCTAAGTTTCAGTTAACAAACTGTCATTTTAACTAGAGGCGATTGGATCGAGCCTGTATAAGTGTCACTTAAAACGATATATGTGAAAATATTTACAATAGTGTTATTTTTACAACTTATGCTGTACTATCGATATTATGTTTTTTATTTTAACTGACAGTTAAGTTAACAGACAGTTTAACCAGAGATAAAAATACCAGACATATCTAGCCGTTTTAACTATATAATGGTGTGAAGATAGGTGCTAATTGAAATTTTTGTTCGATTGGATACTGTCGGGATATTATCCAATCAAAAAACAAGATCAAACTGTACCTATCTCCCCACCACTGTATAATTAGAATGGATGGAGTATCTATATAAGTAGGTATTACTTATATTTCGTTAACTTTTTTGTTTTATTAAAAAATATATTTCTTTCCATTATTTCTTATTAGTCACATACATATAATTTACAAAATGATAATTATTTTTACTTAAATATAAATATTTAATTAATTTATTTTCTTTATCTAATGAAACAAAGGTTCTTGTTATACTTATTAAATGAAGATACTCTGTAATTAACAATACAGTATGATATTAATTATAAAATATACCTATTAATTAACTTCATACTTGTTCATTCATATGTGAACAGTAAAAATTGTAATTTACATTAAGGTGTAAAAAGTATTAATTAATAATATAGGCAATATATCGTGTAGTGAATATTACTTCATTTCATCACTATTAATAGTTAATAAGCAATTTATTGAATAAATATGCTCATTAATGTGAATCGTAAACACATGGCTCGGAAATATTTATACTTACTCAGTAATTCACCTCGTGGCTAATTCTCTAATAACCTATCGGCTATTGCTGATTATAGTGAAAGATTTATTAATTTCATCAAGGAAATTTACATGTTGTGTACTCAAAACCTTTCTGTTTACATTTGTAGTAGTAAATATGAGAAAACGATAAAAGAAAACAAAAGTAAATGAAATAAAATAAAGTTCTCATTAAAAAATCATTTAGGCTGGTCGTCCGTAAAACAGTAATGCGACCGATAAAATTCATAAATAAATTATAAAGACAAAAAGTTACTTGTAACGTAATGAAAACCGCATGAATAATTAAATTCTACTAGTCGGATTATTTCATCAAACATATGTATTTTTTACGATCTCATAATCAAGTTTATTTTGGACGTGATCAGAATTTTTCTAGTTTATTATACACGTGTATTACTATAATTTCTTGCATTATAAATACAGATCCACACAGTTTTTATTACGCTGCATAAAAATATTTACATTGTAAGCACAGTTTTTTGTGTTTTTCATTATTCTGTTTAAAAAATGTTTATTCATTTTGTTCATCAACATTTGCTGGATTTTTTTTCAACATGTAATCTTGTGAACTATACATAAATAAAATAAAACTTAAGTAGGTAATTCATTTCGTAATTTATTATTGTTTCAAGTAACCGGTTATTGTTTTAACAACTCGAATTTAAATTATTAATTCAGAATATAAAACGCTATTATTAATTCAAAATATTTTTTTGAACTATTAATTGATTTGTAATTTTGAAATATTATATTTATTATTTAGTGCTAGAAAAAAAAAATATCTGGCGTCGTATTAGACTTAAATATTTTTTTATCATTTTCTTGTTACTAATGAAGTGGTTTATTTAAATTCATAATATCGTATAATACAATATATGTAGTTAAAAAATAAATATTTATATTAATTAGTTCTTAACTTTATATATTACATGAAATTAATCTGATATCTCTAATAATCTGTTTCTTCAATATCTCAATTATCATATTCTTCATCTGTTATAACTTCTTGCAAAAACCGGTGATCTATACCGTGGTCTCTGTATTAATTTGATATGTTTATGCTAGGCGGCTCGGCCTTTGCCGTTGTCTAACTATAAAGGCGAAGAATCGCATAACCTTTCACCCAGTACTATGTTGGGCGTCTTCAGAGATCTTTCTGGACATTCTGCATACTATGGTCCCCTGAGTACGACGATTTCCTTCCCGTTCCATGGTGATTTGAATGCTGATGTTGATGCTGTTTGGATTTTTAATATATTTATAATACAAAATATTAACTCTAAAAAGCTCTCTGAATATGCCCAACAGACAAAGTCTTGGACGATAAACGTTACGTGATATACTTCGTCTTGTAGACCCTTGTCCAACAGCCCGGAAAATAACCTTTTAATCATAGATGTCGACCGTGAAAGAACCAGTAGTTATCAATTTTTTAGAAACTTTGTGGCTTTACGTTCATTAGGGAGTTTTTTTCGTAACGTACGAGAAGATTCCGTCTACACTAACGTTACGTCTTTAATAACGGTCGTACAAAGTAACGGGTTTTCAAAAGTTTTTGCATTACGTTTTAATCACACGTACGCTGATTTTGACGTTCAAATGACAGTTGTTTAATCATTTTCATTGTTTTTTGGTAAAGAAATCAAACGCTAATGGAAGATGTATTTAATGTTTGCTAAATAGCTTTAAAAGGTGTTCATGTTGTCTGAAAGCTCTGAAAGAAAAAAAATACCTGTGATTCCATTTAGGTTATTTTTTATGATGTTCCAACTACACATATTTTCATAAAGGTTTTATTAAATTTCTTTGCAATCACAAATTATCGTCGATGGTAAATTTTCTGAATTTTAAACATTTTACCCAATTTAAGGAATAAATACGAAATTGTCGAATTTTTATGACCGTTCTGAGTGCAAAACAAAAAAGTTCTGACCAAGACGTTTTAAAATAATTTTTGTGCCTGCTGGGTTATAGTAGACGTACGTCAACTGGCCCGTCTTATACCCCTGACGGACGTATTATGTCTTCAAATTTGACGTAGCAACCAGAACGTTAGCGTTTTTCGGAAAAACGCTATGCAAAAACTTCCTAATACCACTGTATCTATAAATATATATATATATATATATATATATATATATATATATATATATATATATATATATATATATATATATATACAGGGTGATTCATCGGTCTGTCCTCTCTTTATAACTCTTTTATTTTAAGTCATATAGAAAAACTCTTCAAATATAATTTATATGATATAGTATTATCTATCTAAGTACCATATCCATTTGTATACAGGGTGCTCCATTTAAGCGCAACAATATGTAACTTTATATTTCTTAATGGAACACTCTATATTTATTTACTTACTTTGATAGTAAATTAAATTCCTTTTAAAAAAGTATTAAGTAATAAGGGGTCTAAAATTATAAATTACGAAGTTATTTACCTTTATTCGTTGAATGATATGTTTCTATCATGTTATTATTAACAAAGTAAGCTATGGATAATTTGATCAATTGTTTCAAATTTAAACAAACAAGTTGTCCAAATACTCTTAGTTTATCATTGTTGACTTTGATGTGAAAATGAATAATACAAATTTTAGTAAAGATGAGATGGTTAATATAATATTTATAATAGAAAAATCCATTGAAGTTGAAGAACAAGTTTTCGAGCATTTATTATAATTTTGCATTATTTAGTCTGTCACTAAATTTTAATTGTTTCTTTGGAATTAGTGTAATGTTTAAAATAAGTATTAATAAAAAAGGACCAAAATTTTGTATTATATTATGGTTTTTCCACTCTGAACTACTATTTTTTATGAACGTAAATAACTTCTTAATTTATAATTTTAGACCCCTTATTACCTTATACTTTTTTAAAGGGAATCCAATTTACTATCAAAATAAAAAAATAAATATAGGGTGTTCCATTAAGAAATATAAAGTTACATATTGTTGCGCTTAAACGGAGCACCCTGTATACAAATGCATATGGTATGTAGATAGACAATAATATATCATATAAATTATATTCGAAGAGTTTTTCTATCTGACTTAAAATAAAAGAGTTATAAAGAGAAGACAGACCGATGAATCACCCTGTATAATCTAAATCAAAAAATTGTAATTAAGTAAGATATCTTTCAATAAACTCTTTTAATGTTGATATGTATAATCATTGTAAATAGTTTAACAAAGTAAATAATTCCATGGAAGAGTTCATTTCTTTCAAATTCCAGATCAGCATGTAAAAACATATATTCTGTTGCTCGGTTGAAAACCAGTCATATTCATATTTTACAATTGCTACTCGCAGCCTCGCAGGTAACGATCTGTACGTTAAGGTTAATCTTTAACCACTGAATTTCTAATACCCATATAACACTATTATGAATTCAGTGTTTTAACGCATATTTATGAGACAACGCTGCTTCGGTGACGTAATATAACCAGTATAAAAAATGTGCTGGAACATAATGGAAATCAACATCAAATACAATCAACAACATATCACAGAATATGGATAAGTTTAATCTTTCTGTATTGATGCATCTACATCGGCCAGTAAACATTTGCTGTCGACAGTACAAATTTGGAGATGATTGTAAAAAATGTTGAGAAAAAAATATTTCAAGCTTGACATTTTTTACCTTCCGTCACCTTTAGGTAAGGAAGGTATTGTCTTTGGTCAAAAAATTCGGTGGTGAGTTTTTGATGAATAAGCACGTTTTAGGGTCCCTAGAATACGATTTTACTATTTTTACGATGATGTCTGTATGTGTGTGTGTGTGTGTGTGTGTGTGTGTGTGTGTGTGTGTGTGTGTGTGTGTGTGTTTTTTACTTATTTTATTTAGCATGTTCCATATTACAATATACTACATGCAAATTTTAATATAAATAATTAATAACTTAAATATATACATAACAATCTTAACCTAATTAATATACGTAAAACATTTATTTTATTGTATTTAATTTTATTTACAAACTATTTGCGATATAACATTATTACGTAGAAGAAAATTTATTATTATTATTTTTTATTGCTGTTTTTCAAAATCTATACTCTTAATAAATTCAACAAAGTGTGACATATATTTTTCTACTAAGTCTCTGTGTGTCACAGGCCACTGTGCTTCAGAGTCTATAATTTTATTTTGAAGTACCTCCCTCTCTAGATTTAAGTTTTTACAACTGAATATTAGGTGCTGCACTGTTTGATCTCCTTCACCGCATATACATTCACTGCTTTCCACTATTTTAAACTTGTGTAAGTAACTTTTAATATTACCATGACCACTTAACACTGTTGTCACTTTTGTGTTATATGGGATACGGATGCGAAGTCTCTCTTCTACTTTTGGGAAAAACAGTTTGGTATTGTTCCCTTTTACACTAGTTTCCCATTCATCTTGCCAATTTTTAACACTTACTTTAGTTTCTTCACTGATCACTTCTCGTTTTCTTGAATTTTTTCTTCTTTCTCTAATAATTCTCGTTTCTTCTGCCTCTTGATGATGCTCTTCCGCTCGTAATCTTTTATATATCCTTGCGATTTCTTCTAGCTTTATAATTATAGGTGTGTTGCCAGTTAGTACACATCATGCCTCGTATGATATTGTTCTGTAGCTTCTTAATATTTTTCTATTAATTAATCTCTGAACTCTTTGTAGTTTATTCTGATTTTTTCTTTTTTATATTGCGTTCTTCCATACTGGAATACCGTACGATAGTATAGGCAAAATAGCACCTTTGTAGATTGTATCTAACGATTTTTGCCCAATTCCCCAATTTATTTTTGCAGATTTTGCTAAACTGTGTATTAGTTTAATACATTTTTCAGTTATATAGAGCACGTGCTGGTCGAAAGAAAATTTGTTGTCTATTAATATTCCCAGGTATTTTATGGTATTCACTTGTGTAAGGACCTCATGGTTTAGGTAAATTTCTATTTTCTTCTTTATGTCAGATCTCTTTCTTGTTAATAACATTACTTGGGATTTATTGTCGTTAAATTGCATCTTGTTATTTTTTGCCCAAGTCATAATTTTGTACATCTCGATGTTCGCTATATTTTGTGCTTGAATTACCTTTTTCCCTTTTGTTAAAATAACAAGGTCGTCTGCGAACGCAATGACTTTTGTGTTTTCAGAGTACTCTAAGTTTAGCATGGGATTGTACTGTATGTTCCAATAACCTGGGCCACTGCAGGATCCTTGCGGGCATCCTCTATTGACTAATTTTGTAATTTTTTCTCCGTTTATGTCTATAACTGCTCTTCTTTCAGTGAAATAGTTCTTTGTAAAATTATACATGTTCTTAGGACATTCATAGTCTTTCAATTCTTTAATTATTGACGGCCACCAGGCCGCATTAAAAGCCCCTTTGACATCCAGGCTAACTATTATAACAGCCTTATTTTCCTTAAAGCTGGTTTCTACAAATTCTTTCAATTCTAAAATTCTTCTGTTGTACCTTTATTTTTGACAAAACCAAACTGATTTTTATTCATCAGATTTTTTGATTCTATAAACTTCATTATTCTATTAATAAGTAATTTTTCCAATATTTTACCTCCTACGTTTATTAAACTTATTGGTCTAAATTTATCTGCCTTGTCTAGCTTTTCTTTGCCTGGTTTAACAATTGGTACAACTGTTGCAAGTTTCCATTCAGTCGGGAAATATGCTCTTTTTAAGCATTGATTGTACACTTGTGTGTGTGTGTGTGTGTGTGTGTGCGTGCGTTCGTGCGTGCGTGCGTGCGTGTATGCGTGTGTGCGTGTGTGCGTGTGTGCGTGTGTGTGTGTGTGTGCGAGCGTGCGGGCGTGCGGGCGTGCGTGCGTGCGTGCGTGCGTGCGTGCGTGTGCGCGTGTGTGCGTGTGTGCGTGTGTGCGTGTGGGCCTGTGTGCGTGTGTGCGTGTGTGTGTCTGTGTGTGCGTGCGCGCGCGCGCGTGCGTGCGTGCGTGCGTGCGTGCGTGCGTGCGTGCGTGCGTGCGTGCGTGTGTGCGTGTGTGTGTATGTATGAGTGTCTGAGTGTGTGTGTGTGTATGTGTGTATGTATGTGTGTCTGAGTGTGTGTGTGTAACAAAATTTTCGTCTGCGATAACTCTAATACTACAATTGTAAAAATTATAATTCGTTCGTATTTTTCTTCGTTACATCCATGGGAAGAGCTGATTAGATTTTGGGTAGAATTGGACAACCGGAAGTACCCTCATTTGAAGATTTTAACAGTTTTTCTTGAAAAAACTATGTTAAATATCATTTTTTCACATTTAATGTTATAATAAATATTAAAGAATATTTTATTCTCTATACGATTTGACTGTATTTTATACTTAATATTAAACGGATATAGAGTTAATAAATTATAAAGAAATTAAATTTTATAAAGTAGCCATAGCTATGGAAACAGCTACTATATTAAGAAAATTTTGACTGAAAGATGTCAGTGTCAAGTGAAATTGACATAGTGTGTTTGTCTTATACTTTTACTGGAAATATGGGATCTTTTGCTATAAATTGTATGGAATTTGCATAAAATATGTGCAACTGCCGGAAGGTGAAGTACAAGAAATATAATCTTTAGCAATAAGGAACTTTCTGTATGAAATTTGTACAAAATACATAGAACTGACGGAAGGTAATGTGCTGGCCACATCAGATTTTTTTTAAATCTTTCCATATTTTTCAAACATAGATAGGTCTGGTTATATGATTAATCATTTATTAAAGGAGGAATCATTTTGTATAAAAATTAGATGAATTCGTTTTTAAAATTATTAGGAAAAACAAAATCAAATTGCCAAAAACTAATTGGGGCGACAACCCAGAGCTAAACAAATAGAAGTTACCTCTAATTCATTAAAATGTGCTTTGCTTACTTGTATTTTAAGTCAAATAAAACTTCTTGCATTAAATTTGTGTTAATGTCCAAGTTACCTCTTTTCACTGTTTATTGCGCCTCACTACCGCAAATTCTGTTTTAAATCATTCATCAAAATAATATATTAAATTGCGTCATTAATATATTATGTATTTTTTGCCTATAATAACTGTTTATTTTATGAAAATATAAAAAAATGTTAAGGACAACGATAAACATAATTTAAATACTCAGCGTTTATCGCTGTCATTAAAACGTAGTACGAACACCGTCTCATTTTCTCCATCAGAAAATAATTTCATTTTTATAACTTTAATAATATAAATCATTCACAGATTTCCTCGATAAAAGAATTCTCCAGAGATTAAAAATCTCATTTCAAACAAAATACATAAAAAGACATGGAAAAAGCCGGCTCGTGACATTACTCGGACATTACACACACACTGTTACTCCCACCCCCGCTGGGGAGCAGGGGGGAGTGTTATCCCCGCCGGAAATCGTGCATTACAATCATTAAGGTGATATTTATCCGTGCGTGTCTCTGTATGCGTGCGGACACGCCGTGTGTCTCGACTGCTGCGCCACTATCGCCACATCTGTGAACTAGCACGCACTAGACACTGGATACTCGATGCGACACTGGACACTGGACATTCGTTGGTGCGATACGAAGATATGTGAATAAAAATTGAATTACTTCTTGGCTATCTGCTGTACTGTGCTGCTTGTGAAACAGATTCGTGATTGCAATTGTGGGGAGTTTTTGTAGGATTTGAAATGAGAATGTATTTGGTTTGAACAGATTGATTAATTGAAGGTTTTTATAGTTTTCATAAACATGACATACGGAAAATGAAAACGTGATGATATCTTAAAAAGTATTTATTAATTTTGTAGGGGTATCATCTTTAATATTTATCTATTAAATTGATAATTATTTTTTCGTATTTAAAACAAGACAATAGGATTTAAATAAAAATATAGTAATGAAGATAATTAATTATGTATTTTATTCATAATAAACTTTCATTAGTTCTATTTCCCTTCTGATTACACGTAAGAAAGTCATTCACGGTTTTACAGAGTAAACAAGTATACAAATATAATTCAATAAATAGTGTAACAAAACTGTAAATAAAGTTAAATATAAATATATCTCACGACATATTACCCATTGGTGTGTATACCAATCTGTTTTACGCAGATATAAGTAATGATGGCATATTCGAACCGTGTACCGTGTACCATTTTTGTGCCAATCAAAATTCGAAATAATTATTGGCATCGGTTGGGATTGAACCCGTGTCCCCGCAATCGCGACCAAACACTCAATCACACGGCCATGGGACCGTAAAAGTATAATTTGGCCTGGTAAGCGCCCGCACGGTACGAATATGTCATCATCATTACCGATATCTGCGTACAAAGCAGATTGGCACACCCAGCAATGGGTAATATGCCGTGATGATATATTTATTTATTTATTTAATTTATTATAATAAATTCAATAATGATGATGGATAATGATCAGTGTGGTACCCCTGTTGAATAAATATAATATTTAATTGACATTAAGAAGGAGAATATAATTAATCCCCTTTTTTATCATTTGAATTATAATATTAATTTTTTCTTAAAAAGTCCCTAGAATATCATATTTGGACAATAAAACAAAATCATTTCATAAATTATGGAGAAGTCGGCACAAAAAATTTTCCGTCCAGAAACTTGCTTGGCGGGTTCTATATTTAAAGGCCTTGCCTACCCACAATGGCAAACTGCAGTTTCTACACTAGTAAAACATAACTATTACTTACAGTACAGAGTGTTCAATTTAAGTGTTTCATTATTGCTATCTTGAGAACCGTAAGAGATACGATGTCGGTTAAATTAGCAAACAATTTCTATATTATAAGACTATTAAAATGAGCATTGCAAAAAAATTCAACCAGTGGTTATCAAAATACAGAATTCAACTTTTTAATTTTAAATGAGAACCCACTTTTTTATTCGCCTATTCGATTCAGCATTTTTTTCTGAATACAACGATATAAAATGTTTATACCCTTACATAACGAAAAAAATGAGAAAAATGCAAAAGATTAATTATTATTTTCATATTTATTTCTACATGTAATCAGAGTGCCATGACAAAAACAATTAAATACTTTGTTTTCATCATTGTTTGGGCGATTTAGATGCTTTAATAGTATATTATTCAACGAACGTATTATGATGGCCATTATACGCGAGTAGAATACGATATTTTATCTACACCTGCAATTGAAATCATATTATACCGGGTGACACTGAAAAATGGTCCACTCTAAATAACTTATTTATAATTATTTTTAATTTAATTTTAACTTTGTTAGATTTTTCAGGTAGTAAGGAAAGTGAGGTTATATCAGCTGGTTCCACAATTTCCGGAGGTGTACACAATAAGTTTTCACTTTCGTTATTATTTTCATTTATCTTAGGTTTAAAATTGTTTTTTCGCGCTTCCGTCAAGTTTTAAGCATCAAAATCGTCAGGTTACTGCAAACTGAAAGGAAATGAGTCACTCACTGTCGTAAAAAAATTATAAAAAATCTATAGTTGAGTATTTTTAATACAAGAAAATATAATATTTATAGGTTTTGAATCTAATTGTAAGTAATTATAATTAAATTTGCAATGAAAAATCCAAATAAAATTATTATGATTTTTCAGGTTATGATAGGAATGAAATGCCGTAAAACGTACAAAGGAATGAATTATGTTGACTTAAATAATGTGCACAATGTAATATATTTATAAACTTCATTAATTTGAAATTAAAATATTCTGATGTTATCAACACAGAAAATTTCCCTAGAACTTAGAATTTGAGTAATAAATAATAATAAACAGAAAAGTCGGCACATAAAATCTTGTCTATCACATGTTCAGAAACGGTTTTACGAATATTTGCTTGCGCATAACCGCTAAATGAAGTTGATTGTGAACCCTCAACAATAAATTTGACAGTTCCGTGTCTTATGTAACCTCGCCCCGTGGATTATGAGCCATAATCCACGGGGCGTGGATAATGAACGGTATTATATATCCATGGTTACGTACGTAATCAATATATTATTAAACAGGTGTAGATAAAAAATATTATAAAAATTGTTCAAAATTATTGCCATGCTGATTTATACATAATTCCATCCTTCTGAATATATTAGTTCTTACCTTTCTTAAATTTTGTTTTGTAACACATGTCAAAGTAGTTCGTTTATGAATTTTCTTGTTTTCTTTTGTGTTAAAATGAATTTAACGCACGAAGAAAAAATTAATATGTACGAAAATATTATTTCCCACATAGACGGCCGAAATTTAAGAATGCTGAATCGAATAGGCGAATAAAAAAAGTAGGTTCTCATTTAAAATTAAAAAGTTGAATTCTGTATTTTGAGAACCACTGGTCTTATAATATTTTTTTTTGTTTGCTAATTTAACCGACTTCGTATCTCTCACGGTTCTCGAGATAGCAATAGTGAAACACTTAAATTGAACACCCTATATATATATATATATATATATATATATATATATATATATATATATATATATATATATATATATATATATATATATATTTCATTTTTGTTAAGGCTTTTTAAAACTGAGTAGTTTAAGATATTACGATATCCAATAATAAACTATAAACACCACTGTATCTATATAATATTGGAATAAATTTTTACTGTTATTTAGGTAAGAGTTATTAGACTTTTAAAAAAGGAGTGGCATCTCTCCCGGACTTACATGTAGACAATTAAATATTTTACAACTTAAAATTTCTCAATATATGTGTCGACTATGGAGACACTAAAATTTTATATAAAATAATTCATATTTTCTATAAAAATTTAAAAGTATCTGAAGTGGCCAGTGTTGAAAGTATGCTTTGAATAAGTTGTTTATTATGTTCACTTTTTACTATGGTAATATAGTAATCAAAAAAGAATGTAATGTGTATGACACTTTAATTTTTCTGTCAAAGTTTGTAATAAATAAATAATATTTAAACCAATATTAAATCTTTAAAAGGTTATGGGCCCAGTTCATGCATTTAATTGAGTGAATTGGTATTGTATTGTTGCATTGACTGACTAAACATCTCGGTATTGTATAAGGAAGAGTTTTTTCTTCATAAGTCGGTCAATATGGATCCTAAAATTAATATTGGTATTTTGGACGGAAAAGTCAATTGGGCAACTTGGAAATACAAGGTGCGAATTCTTCTGAGAAGTATTCCAGGAACATTAAGTGTTATTGAGGGTGTTCTAAAGGAACCTGTAAAACCTATTTCAACTGCATCAAAAGAAGAATTAGCTAGATATGATTTAGAATTAGATAGATTCTTAAAAGCTGATGGCAATGCGCTTTTAGTGTTAACGACAAATATGTCGGAAGAAACACTTCAGAAAGTCATGCGTTTCACCAATGCAAGAGATGTATGGTTGGAATTGCATAGATTATACGAAGGAGTGACAGATGATAAGGCCTATGATCTGTGTATGCAATTCTTTATGTACCAAATGCAAACTGGAGATGATATAGCTGCACATCTTTCAAAATTGAAGAATTTGTGGAATAATTTAGTCCAAGAAATTAATAAAGAATGCAATAATGAAAATGGCTTGCCAGATATTTTACTAATTTGTAAAATTTTGGGAACATTACCCCAGGAATATTTTTCTTTTAAGTCTAGTTGGCTTCTGATACCTAAAAACGAACGCAGTATCGATAATTTAACTAGTCAGTTATGTTCACATGAACGAGCATTAATATTAAGAACTAAAGATCCTGCAAGTAATACAGAAGTTCTTCTTTCTAAGGCTAACATTACAAAGAAAAATCACAAGTTTAAACCTAAGAATTCTGATGCAAATATAGTTTGTCATTACTGTAAAAAGACAGGTCATCGCATTAAAAATTGTTACAAATGGAAAGCTGACGGTCGACCATCTAAATCTGTTGAAAAAAGTCCTGCTGCTTCTTACATGACTTTGATGACTTTGACAAGTAACCACTGCTAGCGGCGACTCTGTAAAAGCAGTCGGAAAAGGAAGTATTGTAGTTCAAGCTCAAGTTAACGATCAATGGAATAAGATGACGCTCTCTGATGTATGGTATGTGCCTCAGTTAAAGAAAAATTTATTTTCTGTCTTAGCCGCACAGGACAAGTATCCAAATAACAGCATATTTGTTTCAAGTGCAAATGTCTGTAAATTGAAAGTAAATGGAAAAGTGGTACTTGCTGGCTATCGTGAAACATATGGAGGTTTGTACAAGTTGATGATGAAAAATGTTATTCCAAATTCAAATGAAGCATCTTCAGTAGAGTCAACAAAAGAAAACTTACTTCAATTATATCATGAACGTTTAGGTCATCAGAATAAGAGACATGTAAAATTAGTAATAGAGCGAGAATTAGGTATCAAAGTTGACCTAGACAGTGAATTATGTGAAGGATGCATCTACGGAAAGGCTCATCGATTGAATTTCGGAACAAGGGAAAGGGCTACAGCTCCGGGTGAATTAATTCATTCGGATGTGTTTGGGCCATTTGCTGCTTCAAATTCGAGCTATCGATATTTTGTATTATTTAAAGACGATTTTACAAGATATACATTTGTTTATTTTATAAAAGAAAAGTCTGAAGTACAAGATAAGCTAAAACTTTTTCTGAAAGAATGTGAATCAATTGGACATAAAGTAAAGAACTTTTTAAGCGACAACGGAGGCGAATTTGACAATAAAGCTGTAAGGAAAATTCTAGAAGAAAACGGTATAAAACAAAATTTAACTATGCCTTACACTCCGGAACAAAATGGGTGTAGTGAGCGTGAAAATAGAACTTTGGTAGAAGCTGCAAGGGCAATGAAATATTCACATGAAGATCTACCTCAGTCATTGTGGGCCGAATTAATAAATACGGCTAAGTATATCCTAAACAGAACAGGTCCAACAAAAATAGATAACAAGTCACCTTATGAATTATGGTTTGGAAGAAAGCCAAGTTTGAAACATTTTAGAATCATTGAGACGATATGCTATGTTCATATTCCAAAACAAAGACGGAAGAAAATGGATAGCAAAGCTGAAAAAGGCATATTAATTGGATATGATTATGGTGGTTATAGAATATGGAGTAAAGAAAGAAATAAACTAATTCGTTCTAGAGATGTAATTTTTAAAGACACGATTTTATCGTCTAATTATGAAACATTGTTTAAAGAAGTGTCAAATCTGAAGAACGCAGAAGAAAAGAAGAAAGAACCAAATAAGAATGAATTCATTAGTGAAGATTCAGATTCAGACATAAAGAACGACCAAACAGAAGAGGCTGAAAATGCAAATAAAGAAATTGAATTTTTTGAACAAGAAGAAGAATCAAAAAGAAGTATACTACGAGATCGTTCTACACTGCAGCCACCAAAAAGATTTTGTTACTACGTGGACTCAGTAGCAGTAAATCTTATGAATAAAATAGCTACCCCAGAAAATTATGATGAAGCCACACCTAGCAAAGAATCAACAAGTTGGCTTCAGGCTATGAATGAAGAAATGAAGTCTTTAAATGAAAATAATACATGGACTTTGGAAAATCTACCAATGAACAAGAAAGCAATTCCTTGTAAATGGGTTTATCGTATTAAATCCAATCTAGATGGCTCTGTTGAACGTTTTAAAGCTCGATTAGTCGTAAAAGGCTTTGCACAAAAGAAGGGAGTAGATTTCGAACAAACGTTCAGTCCAGTAGCTAAAATGACAACAATTAGGACTCTACTAAGTGTAGCTGCATGTGAGAAAATGATATTGACTCAATTTGATGTTTCCACAGCATTCCTTTACGAAAATTTAGAAGAAGAAAGAGAAATATATATGGAACAACCTGAGGGATTTAATGACGGTTTAGGACAAGTCTGTAGACTTAGAAGAAGCTTGTATGGTCTTAAACAGGCTCCGCGCTGTTGGTACAGACGTTTTGTCGACTATTTATTCAAGATAGGTTTTAATGAATCTCAGGCTGATCCATGTTTATTTATCAGAAAAAGAGGTATGGATAAAATTATAATTGCTCTATATGTTGATGATGGATTAGTTGCTACTACCAATAAAATTGAGAGTGAAGAATTCATTAACCAACTGAAAAGGGAATTTAAAATTACTACCAAGTCTACAACTTATTTTCTAGGTTTAGAAATTAAAAATGAAAATGGTAATTTAAAAATAAGTCAAGAAGCTTATACAAACAAAATATTAGAAAGATTTGGAATGGAAAATTGTAGATCTGCACCAACTCCAATAATTAAAGAAGATATTCAGCCAGGGAAAGCAGATGAGCAGAAGGTTGAAGAGGAAGAGAAAGATTTTCCTTATAGACAGGCTGTAGGTGCCTTAATGTATTTAATGGTTGGAACGAGACCAGACATAGCCTATGCAGTAGGTATAATATCAAGAAAATTTGAAAATCCTACATGGGAAGACTGGATTTGCGTAAAAAGAGTATTTCGATATCTCAAAGGAACCAGTAAAGTTGGTATACATTATAAAACAAACTACAAAAAGGGAACTCTGGAAGGATATAGTGATGCAGATCTCGGAGGAGATGTATCGACTGGAAGATCAACTACTGGTGTTGTTTGTATGTATGCTGGCGGAACACTGTCTTGGTTAAGTCAAAGACAAAGTTCAGTCGCTATTTCTACCACTGAAGCCGAAATAGTAGCAGCAAGTGAAGCTACGAGAGAAATAGTTTGGTTAATACGTTTGCTAAAAGACTTAATTGATTTAAAAACAGTACCTTATCTTCATGTTGATAATGAAGCTGCTATTAAATTATCCCAGAATCCTGAGTATCATCGAAGAACCAAGCATATTAGGTTGAGACATTTCTTCGTTAGAGAAATTGTTATGAATGGACAACTCAACATCAGAAAAGTATCTTCAGAAGAACAACTAGCAGACGTTATGACAAAACCGATAAATAAACCCAGAATCTTAAAATTTATGAAGAATCTAGGACTTAATTAGAATTAGAATTTATTGATAAACTAAATGAAATGTATTATTTAGCTTAACAATTTATTCAAAGAGGGAAATTGTTGAAAGTATGCTTTGAATAAGTTGTTTATTATGTTCACTTTTTACTATGGTAATATAGTAATCAAAAAAAAAAATGTAATGTATATGACACTTTAATTTTTCTGTCAAAGTTTGTAATAAATAAATAATATTTAAACCAATATTAAATCTTTAAAAGCCAGCACATTAATTTTCTATCAGTTATTTTATATAAATTCCATACAAAAATTTCTTCTAAAACGTTAGTATATATATATATATATATATATATATATATATATATATATATAAATATATATATATATATATATATATATATATATATATATATATATATATATAATTTTAAACAGAGAATAACTTTATTTTGTAGTATTAATGATATAAAAAAGCAAAAGAAACTCGTATAATATTTTGTAAAAACAAAATACATCATATTTCTACTCTTTTTAAAAAAAACAATGATAAACTACTTAAAAACAAAACCTTTTTGTTTGTAACGATTTTGTGCGTGAGATGACATGCTTTCAAATTGCGCAGCCATGCAAGCATAGTGCATAAACAGTTGATAACTTTCAAATGTAACCCTTATTCATATATCAAAATAAGAATTTTGATATAAAAACTAGATAAACCTAAGTTACAACTAAAAATATGACACCCAAAAAACTTTCGCAGCATACAAATAAAACAAATCACGATAACTTCGCTCAGACAAACTTTGTCGACAAAATTTCAACAATACGATTCAATGACACTTTGCACAGTCATATACTACCATCTCAGTACCATCCAACAATTATTTTCTGTGCCAATGTGTCATCTCTCCCGCCGTGGCATCTTTCCCGGAATTACCCTAAACGATAAAGTAAATTGCATGACAGATTACACAACCACCACTACTTAATATATTCTATTGTTTGCATAAAAATGATCAGTGTAAGAATGCTTTTTTAACAATAGCTCGAAAAATCTATGAGAAAATCTCTGACAATGCCATCTATGAGAAAAACCATATATACTACATCGCCGTATATCCAATTGGTGTGCGGGAATTTGATAAGAATAATACAAAGAGCTGTAAGTTAGGAATGTGGTGATCCATGATTTTAATTATTCAAGTTCAAGGATAATGATATTATGTATTCGGATAATTTTAAAGTTTTAGGGCTCGTTGTTTGAACTCTGTTCAGTTTAGAACTTGGTTACATACCAAAAATAACGTTTTACAAAGGTTGAACATTCTCATTCGATCAAATCATTGAACTTGATTCTCATTAAACGCCCGATCTTCCCCGTTCACTATTTGAACTACAATCAATTTTGATCAACGGTTCAGCTGAATTTGAAGTTCAATACTTTTAGTACAACGCACCCTTATACATGAATTGTATGTAGTCATAGTAATAGTACTGAAATAGTACATTAAAACACAAGTATCATAAGGCAATCTGTTAACGTACGAGTCCAAGTTTGGAAAACGAGCCGCCAGGCGAGTTTTACAAAGGACGAGTGCGTCAACAGGCCTTATGATACATGTTTTTTATACTATTTTTTCTATTGAGGTAATTTTACAATTAGATTTTTAAAAAAAGGAGTTGTCAAAAATATGAGTTGGTGTTTTTTTTATCAGTTATGTTGGTAGCGTTTCCCGCTAAAAATTGAAATTTCACATTTTGACAGTTTGTGTATCTTGTGATTTTGTCTGATTGTTTACATTAAAACATTGTATCAGGCATTATACAATTATGAAAGAGGAAAACCAATACATACTATGAACTCCAAGGTTATTAATGAACCATCCTGATTTGACATATCGGTGTTTCGTGTTGGTTATTATCATAAATAAAACTTGAATATGGGATTGAAGGACGTTACGTGGACCATCAAGCCTTTTTATTGAGAAAACATATAAATAAAACTCTTTAAATAATGAAATACTTTAATGAACAATTTATTGCTTTAGACTTTTACTTTCCACCATTTTTACAACACTCACTGCTCAGTTGCACAGATAACGGCAACAGCTTTTCTTACAATTTTTAATACAAAACATATATGGCATATATTCGATAGTTCGCCACAACGTGGAACTGCAAATCATGGATTAAAACGTCAACTTTTCATATTTGTTTGCTAGTAGCCGCCACAAATTGAGTAGACAGTGTTAACATTTTCAAGTAACGTGCATCATACATTTCATAACCTGCCTGGAATAACAATACATAAGATTCAAAATTGCATTACCATAAATTTAAGTTGTAATAAATAAAACTTACCGTTTTAATTATTTTGACAAAGTAAACCTGAGCGCATTGTTTCTTGTTTCATAATTTTTTACTTGAAATTTTAACTTCACAGATTCTTATTCTTTCTTAACTAACACAGCTATAGCTATAAATTTCTTTTCTTTCTAGTCCTATCACCTAGTGAAAGGATAAAAATCCACAATTAGAAGTAATATTTCAACACAAACAATTTACCATTTTAAGGTTATCTGTCAGTTATGAAAGCATGACTACCACCTATAGAACATGAAAGGCGCCAAAAACAGTACGTTTATAGATTTTCTAAACGTCGTGTTTTCAGTGATAAACAGTGCTTTTATAGAAACATAAGAACACCGAAATAGAAAAAATTAATATTATGATTACCTATATGTATTGTTTTATAGGATCCTCAAAGAAGATAAATACAGTTCATACAATTTCAGTCGACCTTTGGATTTTTAGTCAAATAACAAATATGTATTTTGCTTGAAATATCTCGACAATTGTAAATACAAATACATAAATATTTCTGACGTTATTTAAATAAATGTGATTTTTTATTAATAAATAATTGGTGTCCAAAAAAATCAACATCAACAAAATCACAATGAATTCAACGGCTATGATATTTTTATTTGGAAAATCGAGTGTTCATTCGTTCATTTATTATTAATTGAAAAATAGTATTTACATAGTTTCTAATGAAATCATTAGACATATCTTATTTTCAAATATCATAAATAATAAATTAATGGAATTATATTATGTATGAAAAATAATCGTGTCTTCAAAATCTTACACGTGTGTTTCCTTTGTTTCAGAGTCGAATCTTAGAAGATGCCTCAATAATGTGTAATTCCTGGTCACCTAGACATAATGTGAGTATGAGATGTACAATTGCCTAAATAGTAGCAGATTTTTATTTGGGAGACTATATATTTTATATATACGGGTAGAAATATGAAAGAAATTTAATTTTAAAAATATCTTTAAACATGCGACGATAGCGTGACTGTTTGGAAGTATTCAATTTGTAGAATCACAAAATATACTCGTATTAGATACACGATATGTTCTCTAACAAATGATACTTACAATTTTTAGGAAATTAATGGTAAATGAATCATAAATATTAAACAAACGAGTGTGTGTGTGTGTGTGTGTGTGTGTGTGTGTGTGTGTGTGTGCGCGTGTGTGTGTGAGTGCGTGTGCGTGTGTGTATGTAACAAAATTTTCGTCTACGATAACTCTAATACTATAATTCCAAAAATTGTAATTCTTTCGTATTCCTCTTCTTTGCATCCATATGAAGAGATGATTAGATTTTGGTTATAATCGGTGAACCAGAAGTACCATCATTTGAAGATTTTAACAGTTTTTCTTGAAAAAACAATGTCAAATATCATTTTTTCACATTTAATGTTATATATATATATATATATATATATATATATATATATATATATATATATATATATTAAAGAACATTGTATTCTCTATACGATTTGACTGCATTTTATACTTCGTATTAAATAAATATAGAGTTATAAAATTATAAAGAAATTAAATTTCATAAATTAGCCAGCTATGCTAGAAACAGCTACTAGATTAAGAAAATTCTGATTGAAAGATGTCAGTGTCAAGTGCAATTGACATATTCATAGTATATTTGTGTTATCTTTTTGCTGTATGGAATTTGAATAAAATGCATACAACTGTGGAAAGGTAATGTACATACAAGAAATTTAGAATCTTTTGCAAGGAACTTTCTGTACGGATTTTATAGATAATACATACGCATTTACGAAAATTCTATCGGTAGATAGATTTGTAATGTATCAAAATAATTACATTGACTTCATAAATGATTTTGCCGCCTCATTGGCCGAGCGTATTGAGGCAGTATGTTTCGATAGTTCTCAAAGCTACCATCACCGTTCGGCTCCTGGGGTAGTGGGTTCGATTCCCACCAAGTGCTTGGATGTTTGTGTCAAGGACATTAATATATACACTGGATTGCTAACAGTACGCGCCAAATTTAAAATTACATATAGAAACAAATTATAAATGGCATGAATTAACAGATTTTTTTTATTTATTGCGAATATTTTAAAAATTATAGTTATTATTTTAATAATATATGTACATTTATTACATATACATATAGCAAATCCACAATAAAATAGGACTATGGCACTGAAATATCGCTTTCTGTAGGGCGATTTCTTTTTTTTCTTACTGCTGGAACGCTTTTGCAAATGTGGTGGAAAATTTGGAAATACAGAAGGTGATGAGTCTGGTTTTAATCTTCTTACATATGTTCCAGGCCTTTTCAAATAATCAGCTTCAAGAAAATAATCACTGCAAATTTTTTATGCTTTTGCAGGTGTGAAATCTTTCCTTTTTTATGGCATCTATCCACAATCGTAATATACCAAAAGGAAATCTGTAAAATATAAAAAACAATAGTATGAATAAATATGTATGTATAAATACGAACAACAATACATACTTGAAAAATTGTCGAGGGTTATTCTTCTATATCTATTTGTGCATCCGCAAGCACAATAAGAAGACAGTATATTGGCTTTTATTATGGAAATATATCACTTGAAGTATTTATTCACTAAGAACACAACACAAACACCACTTGATTCAAGGAAACTACTATGTAATGCAATAATAGACCAACGAACGTTTGACGTTTTGCCTGTCCTGCAAATGGCGAGGTATACTCCGTTCACTGTAAGAATATGCCAGCCGCATTATCGTTTGTGTGCACGAGTATATTTTAGACACATCCATCAACAAACAGTGCCGTGCTTAATAGAAAGGTATTCGTATTTGTAATATTTTTATTTATAAATTTGTTTCAATTTATTAACAATTTTTTGTAACAATTAAATAAATTTATGTAAAAAGGGATCCAAGTTTAATCAAATCCCTTTAAAATGTTTTCGTTTCGAACTCTGTACCAAATACATAGATGAATTTGTAATAATTGCAAACTTATCAGTTAAATTAAGAAATTATAACATTTGGGTTAAATGCTTTATTTTGTTAAATAAAGAATTATAGAGGTATAAAATAAAATAAAAATTCAAATGGTTCAACATCTAAATCAGAATCTTCAGACATGGTCTCCTCTGAAGATCCTATAACATTTAATTTAAATTTATTAAGTTATTTTCTCTTATTTTCCTGAATTTTGTTAAATAATTATACTTTCCTCTAGTGTTGCCACAAGACGAGACGAGACAAGACTTCAGGTCGGTCTTGACTTGTCTCCACTACATTAGTCTTGTCTTGGTCTTGTCGAGATGAGACATGAAGTCAGTTTTGCCTTGTCTCGAGTCTCGACAAGACTCTCGACTTTCCGTCTATTAACAAATTGTTCATAATAATTGTATGTAATAGTGCATGAATATCTAAGAAAAACCGTACAATCGCGATTAAAAAATTTCAAAAAATGTTTGAGGTATTAATTTTAAAAGTATTCTATGACTGTCGTCGATCGTCGATCACTTAAAAAATATATGAAAGTGGATGTGCATTAGTACATACCAAGTGTTTTTGTTTTCTTTACTCTTACGTAAAATATAATTTTATTTATTATAATTAACAGCAATGCGTTTTTCTGAATAGCACTAGGTAAACAGTAAAATCTAGAGATGAAAAAATATAGAACAACATTAATTTCATGTTATTTTATGCGTGTTTCAATGTGAAGGCATAATATTACCACATGAAAATTAAGAAAAAATATTGTACGAAATGTAATAAAATAAAAAAGTGAGAAATATTCATTCATATACTTATTATTGATCTGAGAGATTCAAAATGTAAAGATTAGAGCAGAATATGTACGTAGGTATAAATTAAATTCTTGGAAATATCCATTGCTTTGTCCTCCATCTCTTCCCCTTCAGTTTTATGGATACTGTTGGAAGTTATTTTTACCTTCCGTCACCTTTAGGTAAGGAAGGTATTGTCTTTGGTCAAAAAATTCGGTGGTGAGTTTTTAATGAATAAGCACGTTTTAAGGTCCCTAGAATACGATTTTACTATTTTTACGATGATGTCTGTATGTGTGTGTGTGTGTGTGTGTGTGTGTATGTATGTATGTGTGTCCGTGTGTGTGTGTGTGTGTGTGTGTGTGTGTGTGTGTGTGTGTGTGTGTGTGTGTGTGTGTGTGTGTGTGTATGTAACAAAATTTTCGTCTGCGATAACTCTAATACTACAATTCCAAAAATTATAATTCTTTCGTATTCCTCTTCGCTGCCTCCATATGAAGAGCTGATTAGATTTTGGTTATAATTGGTCAACCGGAAGTACCCTTATTTGAAGATTTTAACAGTTTTTCTTGAAAAAACGATGTTAAATATCATTTTTTTACATTTAATGTTATTATAAATATTAAAGAACATTGTATTCTCTATACGATTTGACTGCATTTTATACTTAATATTAAATGGATATAGAGTTAAAAAATTATACAGAAATTAAATTTTATAAAGTAGACATAGCTATGAAAACAGTTACTATATTATGAAAATTCTGATTGAAAGATGTCAGTGTCAATTGACATATTCGTAGTATATTTGTGTTATATTATAATTTTACTCGAAATTTAGGATCTTTTGCTCGAAACTTTCTGTATAGAATTTTTATAAAGTACATACAACTGTCGAAAGGTAATGTACGTATAAGAAATTTAGAATTTTTTACAAGGAACTTTCTGTATGGTTTTATAGAAAATACATAGGCATTTACGAAAATTCTACCGATAACACGACTGGTAAAAAGTTACCGTGTTCGAAAATTGTACAATATCTACCAGATCCATCTACCGGATTCATGAAGAATCTAATCTCAAAAAAGGTAGTGATGCAAAGCGAAGTGCACGCGTTAAAAGTGGAAATGTGTTCAAAGTATGACTCTGCTCAGTTTGTTAACTACATCAAATTTCTAACCTGTTTCAAATTTTCAAATTTTTTATATGTTATGGATCTACCCTGTTTACCACTTGCGTTCTTAAAATATCGATTCCGGTAGCTATAACCTGATAAACAGCTGTTTACTGGTAACAGTTCACAGGTAGAATTTTCGTAAATGCCTCATATAACTGACGGAAGGTAATGTGCTGGCCACATCAGATTTTTTTAATATTGTTTTAAAATCAAGTAACTTAATTTTGTAGATCAAGTACGTCTAAAAAATAATGTATGACACATGCCAAAAAAGATGAAGTGTAAAAATATAATAATGAGAAAAATAAAATATAATTTTAGAAAGAAACCGCTAGTCATTTATTGTTATTTATTACAGATACTATTGTCATACTCATCAGGACAGTTGACTCAAGGTTAAACTTTTGAAATAAAACACTGGTGAAAATTGAAAATATAAAACGAAACTGAATGGGCTACATTTTTAAGAATCCTTGCGTTTTGTATAATAAAATAATAATTATTTTCAATTTCAAATGAATTATTTAGGTGAAATAAGGAACACATCTGTTGAAAATCTACAATATGTAGGGTTTCCTTAAAGGCTTAAGGTCGTAAAATCTTTGTCGGCGTTTTCCATTTTTGCAAAATTTTAAGAATTACAACAGATTTTTTTAAAATATATGAAATAGTATTTTTATCTCGTGCTACATCCACTCAACCAAAAAGTATTAATTTACACACTTGTTGCATAAAGAACTATTATATTTGAAGTGAACATTACATTTTTCAATACAGTAGGTACAGTTTTAAATTATATAAAAAAATTACAATAAAATAAATGAAACCGATATTCATTGCTGTCGTGGAAAATGCGCCACTGATATTAGGGTAAAAGCGATAATGTAATTGGCACCTTAAGAGTTTATGTTTACTTTCAAATATGATATTTTACATTGTAGATAGGTATAACTTTTGTGCTGTTTGAAAATTGGAAATAATTCTAGTCAACTTGAAAATTCAGTTTTGTTAGTACATTTGATAGGATATAAGTAAAATTACAAATTTTTAAATATTTGATTTATACTGGGTATTTTTATCCTACATATACATTGCAATTTAACGGTTTAATGGCTAATGAATTTATCTATTATACTAATATGTGCGCAGTAAATATGCTTTTATTTCATTATTTGTGTAACATGAATACGAGCATTCTGCCTCTTTTGTAATTTTTACAATTTTTGGAAATTTAAGCCTAGCTTCTAGCCTAATCTTTGAATTTCTAATAATATTTGAATTTTTATATTTACATAAATTAATATTTCAAGTACAAAAGATTAAAAATTATTTTAATTTTTAATAATACTTGGTTTTTTGTTTCACAATTATTTTATTGGATTACTAGTTTCGCTATAACATTAGCATCATCAGATCTTCTTTATCGTTTAATTATAAATATATACGAGTAGATGCTAATGTTATAGCGAAACTAGTAATCCAATAAAATAATTGTGAAACAAAAAACCAAGTATTATTAAAAATTAAAATGAATAATAAGTTTCACCAAGTAAGAGCAAACACAATTAAAGAAATTATTAAAAATTAATATGTCTCTTGTTTTAATGAATTTTCAAATAGTATTAATAGCATTGCTCTTAATTTTTGAATCATTTTTAGATAAATATTTAGAAAAAAAAACCGAAAAACTGTCGATAGTCAAGATTTCAAGACTTTCTCGACAAAACTCGATGCTGGTCTCGTCTCGTCTTGACTTTTTAATCGAGACCAAAATGATGGTCTTTTCTCGACAACAGCAACACTACTTTCCTCCAGGTCTCATTGTGATCATTTTAAAAATAAACTAACCTTATATTCAATCTGAACATACACAACTAAATGCACAGCCACAAAGTGATGGCGGATTTATGACGCGACTGGCATATTCTTACAGTGAACGGAGTCTACCCCCACCATAATATTAGAACATCCTTGGTTTTTGTGCATTTTCATCATCTCATCTCCATGAATTCAACGAGAAATGTACCAGGATATAAAAAATAGAGCAAAAATATACTCACTCCCATCTACCGTTCAATTGTAATCAGAGCTGGGCAAAGTACCGAAAAGTAGTACTTGAAGTACAAGTACCAAGTATCTTGATGTTTTTAAAAGTACTTGAAGTACAAGTACTTTTTTAGTTTCTAAAGTACTTGAAAGTACCAAGTACTTAAAAAAGTACTTGCAAATTTGGGTGCAAGTACTTTTTCAGATATTTGATATTTTTCTGATTATATGGACCTTAAAAGGTGATTGTTGACAAAAATTTCAATATGCGATATTTATTTGGTTATTTAAAACAAGAGTTCCTCGCTGGGACTGCCGTATCACCTAGCAATCTCATGACGTAAAATTGACGTCATATGATCGTCATGCGATGCGAGAAGCTGTACCGAGATGTTAGAATGACGTCATTTTTACGTTATGCGATCGCCAGGCGATACGCAAAGTCCTAGCACTGTAGTTAAGTAATATAAACATTTATGTATATGCAATACGCGCAGATTAGAATTAATTTATTTATGCCAAAAAATTTGCAAATATATCTTTACTTTCATATTATCGCTGAAAATATATTTATTAATGAAATTCACATAACACCACACCTCTGCAAAAGAAAGACTGACAGACAAACAAATTAATTCAAGTACATTTAAAGTATTTCAAATAAAATAAAAATAAAATAAATATATCATCACGGCTTATTACCCATTGCTGGGTGTGCCAATCTGCTTTGTAAGCAGATATCGGTAAAGATGATATATTTGCACCGTGCGGGCGATTACCAGGCGTCACCTCTCGGGCACTAATTGCTGGCGTGGAGAGTGCACCACAGGGGTCAATTTAAAATTGGAAATAATTGGCGTCGGTCGGGATCGAACCCGATTCCCCAGATTCTCGACCTGACACTCAGGCACGCGGCCACGACACCCCGTAAAGTAATTCAAGTACATTTAAAATACTTCAAGTACATTTAAAATACTTCAAGTACATTTAAAGTACTTCAAGTATTTTTCATTGTACTTCAAGTATTTTTCCAAGTACTAAGTACCAAGTACATGTGAATAGATTTACTTTGTCAAGTACAAAGTACTATAAATAGAAAGTACTTCAAGTACAGTACTTGAAGTACTCAAAGTACTTGCAAGCCTAATAAAGTACTTTTCTTGCAAATATTGCCCAGCTCTGATTGTAATAACTGTAAATGTTTGAATTCAATAAAGAATTATTATTATTTATTATAAATGACTTTGCAGCACATTTTGTTCGTTCATAAGGAGAATCGCTTATTATACTTGATGAATAAGCACGTTTTAGGGTCCTTAGAACACGATTTTACTATTTTTACGATGATACTTGTGCGTGGGCGCGCGTATGTGTGTGTGTGTGCGTGTGTGTATGTGTGGGTGTGGTGTGGGTGTAGTGTATATGTGTGCCCGTGTGTTACAAAAATTATAATTTTCTTTCGTATTCTTCTTCGTTACATTCATATATGAAGAGCTGATTAGATTTTGGTTATAATTGGTCAACCGGAAGTACACTCATGTAAAGATTTTAACAGTTTTTTTTAAAAAAAAACTGTTAAATATATTTTTTTCACATTTAATGTTATTATAAATATTAAAGAATATTTTATTCTCTATACGACTGCATTTTATACTCCATATTGAATGGATATAGAGTTAAAAAACAATAAAGAAATTAAATTTCATAAATTAGCTAGCTATGCTTTAACTTTGAAAACAGCTACTGTATTAAGAAAATTGTGATTGAAAGTTGTCAGTGTCAAGTGTAATTGACATATAATTTTACTGGAAATATAGGAACTTGTGCTAAAACTGCCGGAAGGTAATCTACAAGAACTAGCATCTTTTGCAAAGAACTTTCTGTATGAAATTTGCATATAAGTACATATAACTGCGACGGGAGGTAATGTGGTGGCCACATCAGATTTTTTACTTTTTAAAAGTAAAATAAGGAATAAGTAGATATATGTTCATACAATGACCCATTTGGCTAATTTTTTTTCTGAAAGTAATGACCTATAGTATTGTACCTATCTAAACAATTAAAATTATTTACACTTCTCAGCATTGTTATCCAATCCCGTGTTAGCAAAGTGAAATTTTGAAGAATATGAATTATATTCTTTTCACCTAGGGCCGGTACTTCAATCTCTTAGTAAAGTGTCAGCAGGGCCGGATTGGCCAGTCGGATTACAAACTAAAACTTGAGTACGTAGCATCATCTAATTAACTTCACCCGGTAACCGTTCTTATATAGATCGTTTTTAATATTTTCTAATTCCTGACAAAACTTATTTCGGTGTTGCAGATATAGTCCGAGCTCGAATATATGAGGTTTTGATAATTTCTTACTTTGTAGATTTTGAATGATTGGAATTATGGTTAAGGTATTGTCAGGTGTTGGTGTGTTGGTATACGGTAGGCTAGACTGATGTTACTAGTCCATGGTTCCATGAGATTTTTTCTCCATTGTGAACCTAATATAAAGTATCATCGACATTTCTAAGCCAAAGTTTAGGTCTTATATTGGGTGTATCTAGTGCTAATTCTTCAAAAAATTCCATGTATAAATTGACTACAACTGAGAAGAATCAGCAAATCATCTTCTTCTACAAAATATCTATCTTTTTCTTGGAAATATGAGTTCTGTAGACAGCACTGCAAAAGTTCCATAATACAATCAAGAGGCAATTCGGTTCTATCTTTTAAGTTGATATCTTTTTCAAGCCTTGTTTTGAAGCTGTCAGGAAGATTTTCTTCACATATGATGTTCTTTTTCTTTGAAGTGGCTGAATGATTGGTAATAGAAATTGCGATAGTTTGTAAATAGGAGAATTTATGGAACTTTTGACGGGTTTCTGAGATGCTCAAATTTTTCTTATGGATTTATGGAAGCCCCCGTAAAGGTGTGGAAGCTTGTGAAAATATTGAGTGAGATCTGTTCTTGTTCTAAACGGAATATAATTCTTTATATTTCTTAAGAGCACGGTACACTTTGTTTTCTATAGCCGTAGTAGTTTCTTATAATTTCCTTGATTCAAAAGCTCTTCTATTTTCTGATCATATAAATTGGTATCCAATATTACTGTAACACTTCCATTATCTGCGGGTAGAATGTTGGTTGTGTTATCTTTCAATGCTTTATTTTCTTGGTTTTTAAGATTAGGTTTGATCAGATAATTTATTTGCTTCAGGATTGTCACTCTCCATTTATTAATAATTTAATATTGTCTACAACTTTTAAACGAAACTAAATGTCATTTTCTTAACTAGAGAATTTTCTATATTTTAAAAGCTATTTTAGGAGCGTTTTTTTATATTTCAATATCTTTTATAACTGTTCAATTTCTATGTAGGCAAAAAATTCGTATTATCCAACACCAAAACTAATTTATTACTTTGTGGCAATATAATTATAAATTTTTAAAAAACTGGAGATGAGGCGGATCATGCTTGAATTTTCCCGGGCCGCTGAATCTTCCCAATCCGGCCCTGAGTGTCAGTTAATTTAACTGCCATATAAAAGACATATTCGCATCATATAATTGACATGTGTATAATTTTGTCAATTTATGCTTTAGTTTATAATATTGACGGGATATTTACATTTTATCTGGGACCTGTTTCATAAAAATTACTAGTCGACAAGTTACAAGTGACAAATGTACAAGTGACAAGTTCTACTAATTTCTGTTTCAAGAATAATTTTTAACTACTTGTCAGTTTTCCAATATTACTAGTGTATTTTTACAAGTTGACAAGTTCGAAACCATCGTTTCATAGTAAATGTAATATGAAGCCACCTTTGCCTTAAATATATATTTTAATCACATTAAAAAGTATGCGTTTTAAAATAATTTAATTTTATACACATTCAACCAAGGCATTCAATCCTTGCAATCAATGAAAGTAAAGCAGGTGAAATTATGATTTGTAATTATATTTAACATGGCAAAAATGCTGTTAAATTGGCGTTTTTTCAGGAAATTAAAGAACATAAAGACATTCTATTTCGCGCTTCTTCTACAAATTTAACAAAAAATATGAAATGCGAAAAATAGAAATAAATCCATGAATTTGCTGTTTCGCACGCATTAATGAGAAGGACTGGAAATATTGCCGGGATCAGGGATTTGTTAACAAATATATTGTGAACAGTGGCAAATGCTTTTTTTATAGTCTCACTTTGCAGTATAATTTTCTCTATTTATTTAAACATAAACTTATTTTCATATTTTCTTTTAAAATTTTAAGTAGATTAATCATTTTTTTTAATATTGGAATAATTGCTCCCTTTTAAATATTGCTATAGTCCGTTTCCCCGAAACGAGAGAAATTGGAACTAACCTGGGATCAAGTCATTCTTATTGGTCGATGATGACAAATTTGAAGTTGAATCTTCAGATTTGTCATGATCGACTAATAAGAATGACTTGGTTCGGATCTCGGGTTAGTTTCAATTTATCTCGTTTCGGCGAAAGGACTATATCGAAAAGTATTAAATTATTAAATGTCTCAATTTTTATAAAGACAATCTAAACCGTTCACACTTTTGTTCAATATATTAATAGCATAATTTTCTTATAAAAATTCTAGCCCGTCGCAAATGAACATGAACATCTTCCTCTTTTGAATCACTGGACCACATGTTTTTTACATTACATAAGAAAATTCCTATAATTAATTGTCATAAAGAAATCAATTGTCAACTTGTAATTTTCAAATGACCAATCTTTCATTTATGGTTACTGTTCACTTGTAAAATACTAGAAGTAAAAACCAGTAAATATTTCTTGAAACGCTACACTTGTAAACTGCAAAAATACACTTGTATGTAGAAACGGACTAGTTTACTTGTCACTTGTAATTTACACTAGTAGGTTTTTGAAACAGAAACTTGTCAAATTATTCGTTTGACAAGTTCTACAGTGGTAATTTACAAGTGTAGAAGTTTTATGAAACAGGGCCCTGGTAGTTAAATTAACTGACACTTTACTAGGATATTGAAGTACCGATCCTTAATACAGTGTGTTCAAAAAAAATCCTAACTCGGAGTAGGCTATGAGTATGTCAATTTAAAAATATTTAATTAAATGTTAATTTGACATGAAATATTGTCAAAAATATTATTTAGTGAAATCATAGTTTTTCTTCTTGAATCTTATTTTAAAAATAGAAACATATTAGAAAACGGCGAATGTCAATATATTGTATCCATCTTTATTGTTTTTTCTCCTTAAAATTACATTTCAAGACCAATTTTGACATCTTCACTTTTGAATTGAATAATGATCAGACTTACGTTTCTCTCTTCATAGCCTACTCCGAGTTAAGAATTTTATTGAACACACTCTACTACTATAATCACTTTGAAGTTGTGATGTCATACCATTATAGCACGAATAGTTTTTATGAAAAATATGCAGTTTGGACTAAAAAGATTATTTTACTGATGAATTTGTTTTTTCAAAAAATATGAATATTACTGGATAGGTAGGTTGTATGTATTCCCAATCGAAATTAACGATAGAGGCGCTGATTTTCGAAACAAGATGGCTGCCAAACAATGGGTTTGACATATGACAGTTCACATTGTTCACTGTATTTCATTGACTGTGTATACAAACCGAGTTTAAAAACTTATTTATATGAAAGCGATAAGTTTAAATATTTAATTATTAATTATTGCACTAATCACCCAACTGTCACTTATTCAATATGGCGCTTGTACGATGGCTTTTCGTAGTACCGTTTTGCGCCACTAGAGGGGAAATTTTATCTACGATTGCGAATAGAATTTATTTTCATTTTCATTTTTTAATTGTTACTTTATTATTGTAGTTCACAATAAATTTTAGATTGCACTTGTAAAGAATTCAAAGCAGTATTCAAAATTTACAATTTTCAACGCATTCATAATATTAAGTCTCAATTTTCGTATGGTCAAGATTTTATTTCTGTTCTGTTTCTGTTTTCATCGACATACGAGTAAAACATATATGTATACTTTAAATTTTAATTATGTATGTAATACTTTTATAATTATCTATTATTACAATTTTTCATGTGTTTTATTCGTTAAAATGGTCTCTTAATGGGAATCATTTCTTTAATTTAACCGACTGGTTCATGTAAGCAGTAAACTTAAGACTTTACCTTAGCATTAGCATTATGACTTTGCATTAATAATTAGAGTATAAACAAATGCATGCTACGGTATATGTAGCTATAACCTTAACCTTAGCATTATACCGTAACCTTAGAATACGCCAATTTCTAAATTCTTATGTCATGGCGATATTCATGCCTTTGAATTTGGCGTTTGACGTTTTAAAAAATTCTATCACATAGGTCAGGTTCCCCAACGCCTTTTCTTTGTTTTCTTAAAACGTCTGTATCACTATCCATCTATATTTTATATGTCCTTCTATGTCAACATGAATGACGTGTCGCTGTTAGAAAAAATGACATTACCGGCCTACTCTTATTGGTTTGCCATAAGAATTACATGTACCAGTACCAGGCAACGTCATGTAAAATTTAATGCAAAGTCATAATGCTAGTGCTAAGGTAAAGTCTTAAGTTTACAGCTTACACGATCCAGGCTTTATAATTCTCGAGATTCTCATGTTACACATTATCCTGGACAGCCTATATATCAGGTCGTGAACTTTATAATTCCAACCCTTTAAATGAAAGGAAGAAATGTAAATTAATATAATGATAAAGAATTTTGAATTCCATTTGTAATAAATAATTCAACATAAAACTAAATCTCTGTTTCATTTCTGAGAAATAATTCGTACCTACAATCTTTCAGTTGAGTTCGCAACAGACAAATTCCCATCAGTGTCTAACTCGTAATTTCCATTAATGCTAGCAGGAGAGCGGGGCGGGCGTCGCACTTATCCACGGGAAAATTTTAAAAACCAATTAGGGCGTCTAACCTTCCCACTTAATAATAACTCGTTCAGTTCGCTGGCAGGCGAGGTCGCGCAGGGTTCGCAGGGCCAAAACACAGCAGCGCAAAGGCCGTGCCGGAAGTGGCTCGCTGTACCGGAAGGAAGGGGGCGTGGACCGCGGTGAGACGCGTGCCGCACACTGTTCAGTTATAAACAGTAGAGCAAACATAGGATTCAGAGATACCCATTACATTACTTGCACACGACGTACAACATACAATCTCATCGTAATTATCATTATTGTTGTTCTCTAAAACTATAGTTACCAAAGCATATGTGGTGTACGGGCGAAAAAATAATTTTGATAAATTCATATAATATTGTTAGAACTGATGGACACATAAACTTAGTATGAAAATCATAAATTTAAATACGTATGTAGAATAAAATTAGTGCAAGAATATTTCAATCTGATGAATGACAATGTTTAATAAATTCTGACATTTAAAAAATACTAAAGGTCGATATTATACATTGTGTCCACTGTGCACGGCTCGGATCCTGAAAAGGCAGAACTTTTTTATTCTTAATTTTAGTGAAATGTGTTATTCTTTATAAAAATAACTCTGCCTTCTGCAGAATTAACAAAACTCTACCTAAATTTCAATTATACAGTACAGGGTGGATATAATCAAAATTAAATAGAATATACGAAACTATTTTTTTTAAAATTTGAATGTTGCCTACTGCTCTCGCGTTACGCGTTTCAATAATTTCCTTCGAACTAACTAGATTTTTAAAAATTCTAAACGTCCTCTAATAATTTCTTTTTCATTTTTTGTACCTCAAATTTAACTATGTTTTTACGGGGTTTGCAGGAAACACATTTTTTTATAAAAAGAATAACATTTATTCACTAAAATAAAAAATAAAAAAGGTCTTCCTCCCGAGCCGTAAACAGAACTATATACCTATTATAATTTATTTTTTCATTTGTTTCTAATAATTTTAATTTTTCACCCAAATAAATTAATAATTCATGTTTATAACAAAATAGTTTTGACTTGTTACATATCGTTGAAAATCTTGTAACATAAGTAAAAAGAAATAAGAATATTTTCAGCATGAGTTCCCATATAATAGTATATTAAAAAACGTGTTTTATAAGACATGTTTTTTTCGCACGCGTCAAAATTTAGACAAGTGACGAAAGAAAGTCTTATAAAATGAGTTCTTTATACAATTTTTTATATTTTTCGCCTTCTACAATTAACATTTACTTACTTAATTTGTGATTATATTTGTAACCATTTCTACATTTTCATGTAAATAATCTTCCCTAAATAAAAAAATAATAATTTCGACATTATATTATTAAAATGAATTGTCAATTAACTAAAAATAAATTAGGTAAAAATGGGTTAAAGAAACGTCATCTAGTACCAACCGTCTAAACCAAAAAATTGCGTATCGTAATGACTTCATTATGAACGCAAAATATAAAAAGAATATTATGTTAGTGTTGTATCTCGTGAATGATTAAGTTATCTAATAACACTACGATATTCAACGTGAAAAAACCGTATGAAAATTATTAAAACATTACTTTCTTTATATCTCATAATATGCGAGATTTAAATTTTAAAGCGGTCTTAAAAAGTTGGCCCATAACGGCCTTCAACAATATCTTGTAGCGTGCAAGAAAGTCTTTCATACAAAAAACTCGTATTTCTTCCATCCTGTACATCTAGGTACATACATACGTCAGAAATTCCTAGTTAGTACGTACTTTTAAGCACGTACCTATAAATCATTGAATTTGTTTTCTTTATTACATGAATTAGTTACAATTACATTTTAAATAACATGTTTAGATTTATCGTATGTAAATAGTTATTTTACAATAATAGAACCGTTTCTTTTTCTATTCATACGTAATATTTTTATCTGCATATATTTGCAGTTGATCAATATTTTGTCTATGTATATAAATCATCAAAATACCATTATTACAATAAACAATAATGATATGGTTTTAAATATTGAGTATGATGAATTTGGAAGCATTCGTTATTTTGTAAAGTCACATCAGTAGGCAGCTTTAGTCTATCAGTGAAAGACCTCAGCCCTGCTTTGGCGGAACTGAGGCGGCGGTAGAGAAGGTATAAAGAACAGCTCTAACAAGTAGGGGGCGGTCTTGAATAAAATATGAAATGTAAGAACTAACTTGAACGAGGGGGCCGCCACTGCCACTGCCGTCGCCGCTGCGCCGCTGTTTTTACACAAACGCTGCTGCTGAATCCGGACGCTGATGCGAACGCGAACAGTAAACGCTAACTGGAACTGCGACGGGGAGCAGCGATATTGCCGCTGTATTGTAATGAGGATATATGATGTAGCGTAGAGTGAGAAAAGTATTTTCGCTCCCTAAGTGAGATTCATTCAAGATCGGCATGTTTCTGGAATAATACTCACTTTTCAACCAAAACCGAAATTTAAATTTGCAACTCAATTCGTTTAAGTAATCAGAATGGAACTTTTAGCAATGCATTATCTACTTATGAATACATGAAACAATTTGTTTTGAACCATAACTATGTACGTAATTGATATTTGTTTCAATGACGACATAGCTGTGGACAATAGTAAACAAAATATTATATATTTCATATTTGCTGTGTTGATTAATAAGTATGTATAATTTTACATGATGTAATTTTTTAGAACTATTGAAATGTAAATGACAAAAAAACTCAATATTAAATTTAGTAAATAGTGCACAATATGAAGCAAAATTCAATTATTATATACATGATTATACCTATTCTGGTTTTTCTTGTTGCATAATTACTAAATTACATAATTATTAAAATATAAATAGGGGTCGCGTGGTTCGTGGATGAGTGTATGATATGACTGGCTACGGGTCTTACGGGTCAAAGCCCGGTCTGCTGTACTAAAATATTTCAGGCTTTGACTAATTTCGATATCCAAAGATAGAAATTGCAAATCATTTCGCAAATTAACTGGATTTCCTGCTTGCACAGTAATAAATGTACATGTAAGTCTCAACTCATACGAATTATAATTTTTGTTTTGATTACCGATGAATTCCAATAAGATTAAGGCCCGATCCTACCATCTCTAGTTAAAGTGTCTGTTTATTAAACATTAGGTAAGAATTAAACTGAAGGTTAGCAGTGATATGAACAAAATAGTTTTAACTTTCAGTTAGCCCTAACTAAAGGGTGTAAGAACAATTTTCTAACATAACCGCTGATTAACATTAACTGCCACTTTAACTAAAGGTAGGAGGAGTGAGCCTTTACTAACAAAGATATATGTATATCACATTTTATATATATCCTTCATACTTATGTTTATACCTAGTTTATTTCATGCTTTAATTACTAATTTGAAGTACGTACACAGGGTGAGTCTGGGAAGAAGCACCCCCCTCTTTAACTTTTTTATTATAAGTAATTGAAAAAAATGACTCATATACAAGTTTTATTATTTTACATATACTATTTGATGGCAGATGTAGATATTTTTTATAAAGTCAGGTTTACAAGATACGACTATCAACTTTTTTTTCAAATGGCAATCTATAATTATTTTAATAAAATAGAAACCACCATTTTTTTCTCTTTTCAACGATGTATTATTTTTCATTAATGTATTTGAAAATTTTCGAGAAAAATGAGATAATTTTGAAATATTAGAAATTATTTTTAAACAAATATTATAGGTGGCTATGTTTTTTTTGTTTACAAAATAAGTTAAATTAAGTAACAAACAAATGTATACTTTTACCTTCCGTCACCTTTAGGTAAGGAAGGTATTGTCTTTGGTCAAAAAATTCGGTGGTGAGTTTTTGATGAATAAGCACGTTTTGGGGTCCCTAGAACACGATTTTACTATTTTTACGATGATGTCTGTATGTGTGTGTGTGTGTGTGTGTGTGTATGTGTGTCTGTGTGTGTGTGTGTGTATCAAAATTTTCGTCTACGATAACTTCCATACTACCATTTAAAAAATTATAATTCTTTCGTATTCCTCTTCGTTACATCCATGTGAAGAGCTGATTAGATTTTGGTTAGAATTGGTCAACCGGAAGTACCCTCATTTGAAGATTTTAACAGTTTTTCTTGAAAAAACGATGTTAAATATCATTTTTTCACATTTGATGTTATTATAAATATTAAAGAATATTTAATTCTCTATGCGATTTGAATGCATTTTATATTTCATATTAAATGGATATAGAGTTAAAAAATTATAAAGAAATTAAATATCATATATTAGCTAACTATGCTATAACTCTGGAAACAGCTGATGTATTAAGAAAATTCTGATTGAAAGGTGTCAATGTCAAGTGCAGTTGACAGTATTATAATTTTACTGGAAATATAGGATCTTTTGCTTTCTGTATGGAATTTGTATAAAATACATACAACTAAGGTAATGTACAAGAAATTGAATCTTTTGCAAGGAACTTTCTGTATGACATTTATACAAAATACATAGAAATGACGGAAGGTAATGTGCTGGCCACATCAGATTTTTTTGACATTAATTTAATTGTTTTACATTAGTACGTTTTGTTTATTTTCACATACCCACGTATAATATTTATTTAAAAATTATTTCTAATATTTCTATATTATCTCATTTTTCTCGAAATTTTTCAAATACATTAATAAAAAATCTGATGTGGCCAGCACATAACCTCTCGCCAGATATTTTACCTGGTTGTACGCATAAAATGAAAAATATTTTTAAATACAAATACATATATTCATGTCTTACTACAAAATAATTAATTTAATATAAATTATATACAATACATACATTTTCTTTATATTCAATATCCTGATTTTTTTTCTACTTTCCTTTTCTTTTTCTTTTATTCGTCATTTTTTCGCAAATTCCATTTATATTCTTTTTTAGGTATATTCTTTTGCGTTGTTGACTTTTTATTTATTTTCATAATCTTCATAATGATGTACATACAAATATTTTTGACAGTCACATTTATGTGTGAATTACAAACATTTGAATTTCTTGCCTTGAAGTAGTTTGATCTAAGAATTTTTACATCATATTATTTTATATGCATTACTTTATCTCTAAATCTATAGAAGATATAATAATGAATTTATATTTATCGAATAAATAATTTAACGTTCTTTAATATAAGTAGTAACATAAATTTTCGATAAATAATATTTAGATGATTTTTTTCTTGTAACTATTACTTCCGATTGTCCAATTGTTACCAAAACTGACTCGACTCTTCCCATTATTGTTAGATTGAGGAATCCGTAGTTAAAAATGTCTTAAGTCTTATAATATTTCAGAAATCGTGAATCCAACATCCACACACACATCCACACACACACACACACACACACACACACACACACACACATCCACACACACACACACACACACACACACACACACACACACACACACACACACACACACACACACACACACACACATACGGACATCATCGTAAAAATGTTATAATCGGATTCTATGGACCTTATAACGTGCTTATTCACTAAAATCTGGATATGCGATTTTTAGCATGAATACAATACCTCTCTTAGCGAGAGGTAAAAATGACATTACCGGCCAACATTCACACACACACACACACACACACACACACACACACACACACACACACACACACACACACACGCACGCAAAAAATTAAAGAGGGGGGCGTCTTCCCAGGCTCACCTGTATATGATGTTTCCTAATATCTAATAAATAAATATAGCATCTATAAATTAGTAACACAGAACACAACGTTAAAATAAAACAACCTTTTAGTTAAAGTTCTGTAATACCTACACAAACCAGCATGTCGACAGTAACTGCTATCTTCTACAATCTACAAGGTACAAAAATGAAAGAATATGTAATAACAATACACAAGCAAACAAGGAGGTAATTAAGGAAACAATTTATAATATTTTTAATATATGACGCCACGCTCCACTAATTTCTAAACCATCACAAAGATTGAAATTATTGCTTCTGGTTCTAAAAGTCCTAATGGCTTCTCTAATATCTATTGTTAAGATGTGTATATCTTGAAAAAAATATTGTATCTTCAAATGCCGTAGAGGAATTTCACCAAATAAAGTTTGAAGATACAGAAATATCTAGTGAAAATAATATATTAAAACATAAGTTACAGAAGACAACGTATTCTAGCATAAGTTCCAAATTCGCTCACGAGCGCGCAGCGGGAAGTGGGCGAAGGAGCGAGTGCTTGAATATCCTTCTGTAACGTGTGTTTTATACTATATTCTCTGTTGAGGCTTTCATTTACGTTATTTTTTATAAAAATATTTGACAACTTCCATTAAGGGAAATATTTGGTAGAATTATTAGGTTGAAGGCAGTGATTTGTGTTTTTTATTCTGTCCGTTGCCTTATATATTTAATGTATTTATTGCAGTCATTTAAAATAATAATATATCCCCGGAAATCGTTTAAGAATAAACCTCCTAACATCAATATGCGTGCTAGAATGTGACATTCAGACATTCTAATTCCGAAAAAATTTATTAAATGTACCTATTTAAAATTAAATACATACAATCGTATTAATAATTCATAATATGCGATTCATTTTACGAAGAAATCACCATGACTTTTATATTTTATCGAAAACAGTAAAACTTAGAACTATGAAAATTGAACCAAATGTAAATTAGATAATAGAGTATTGGATTTAATTTTCCCTAGTCTGAAAGTTTTCCAGTCTGAGAAGAGAATGAGGACGACACAGTACGAACAGAACATTTGGTCGACAAGTGTGCGCTATCGATCTAAACAATCGATGTCGGTTGCGGCCCGTGGCTCACGGCACGAGACTTGGCCAAGTCGGCATCGCCGTCGCGTCACTTTAAACTACCACACATGCTAAACCTCAAACAATACATATGTAGCAATATTATAGACTATATTCTGACCTTGGTCGACGCTAAACATCACCAGTGCCAGTGGTATTCTTACACTAAATACTGTGTTTAAATTTCTACGTCTTTAACTTATTAATAAAAATTTCATGATAATATTTCATTTTTATTTTTAACATGCTAGAATTCACAGGAAACCGCCACAAATTACTATTTAGACTGCTTAGGATTAAAGACTGATCTTTGAAAAAAAAACTCTTATTTGAAGAACATTTTGTACTTGCACTTTTTAAATTAATAAATTGATGATATTTGCCCTTTTTTGACAATTTTAAGATATGAAATAACAATAATTTATTGTTGTTATTTTCTATGTACTCTGCGTGCAAGTACAAAAGTCTAATAATAGGTACTCTATTGTCAATATTTGTAATAATAAAGGTATTAAAATTTTTCAAATTAGCATTGGTGACTCAATGGTTACCTCGAGATCGCGAGTCCGACTCCGATAGTCGAAAATTATTAATCAAAAATATCGCAGTGGTTAGGAGGTATATCACCCCTATAAAATTTTATTCTCGAATATAAAATTAACCCCACAGTAGTCGTGCACGGTCTGTGAGACCGGTCACGAAAATTATTCTTAATAATTCCAAACTTCAGGGCTTAAATAACCTATCTTTCTAAGTACCTTCCTATCTATTATACCAGACATTCCAGGGCTCGTTTTCGTTGTTTTGCGTTCAGTATTATGCTACATATGGAATATTCCGGTCTGACACACCGGCGTGACTACTGGCGTACCATTTTTACCTAAGTTAATGTAGTTTTATTGAAATTTCGTTTAGATTATATTTTGAGTAATAAAGTCATATAAACTGCGTAAAATATGTTTAAATTTTATTGGAAGGGCTCCTAGGTATTTTCCTAATCTTCAAAGACCATAAAGGTGATTATAAATACCGTACTGATTGTTAAAAATCGCAATTAGATACACCCGGTCTGTGAAACCGGCGCAACTGCTCGTGTTATAAATATTAACGCGACCACTATATACGGTTAAGGAATAATATAATAAAAACATGATTTTATTTCGGAATAAAGTAAAAAAAATTATAAAAATCTAGATGTGGCCAGCACATTCCTTCCATCAGTTGTGCGTCAGTTGTATGTATATTGTACAACTTCCACACAGAAATTTGTTGCAAAAGATTTCATATTTCCATCAAATCGTATAAAGAATAAAATATTCTTTAATCTTTATAATAACATTAAATGTGAAAAAAAATTAATAGCGCTTTTCCAAGAAAAACTGTTAAAATCTTTAAGTTTGGGTTCTTCCGGTCGTCCAATTATAACCAAAATTTAATCAGTTCTTCATATGGATAAAGAAAGGAATACGCAAAAGTTAATTTTTTTGTAAAGGTGGTATTGGAGTTCTGAAAGAATCGTCACACACACAGACACACATATATAAATACATACATCCATATATACATCCAGACATCATCGTAAAAATAGTGAAATCGTATTCTAGAGACCCTAAAACGTGCTTATTCATTAAAAACTCATTATCGAATATTTTGACCAAATACAATACCTTCCTTACCTAAAAGTGACGGAAGGTAAAAATAACCACAATTTTTCACATAGGTACGCAATTCTTCAGTATTTTTATTACTTTCGCAGTATCTGTAACTTCAGTTTCCTTTCTTACATAATCGTAAAATTCAGAAAAAGAAATTTAATTTTACCATTCATCATTATTTAAATATCATTTTTGAAAATGTAATCCCCTATTCCTATTTTTGTACTGAATAAAAATACAAATTTTCATACATTGCGGATTGGTATAAATTAAGGAGTATATATGTACATAGAATCAAATACGAAACACACACACACACACACACACACACACACACACACACACACATACACACACACACACGCGCACACACACACGCACACGCACACGCACACGCACACGCACACGCACACGCACACGCACACGCACACGCACACGCACACGCACACGCACACGCACACGCATACGCGCAGGTGCAGGCGCACACGCACACGCACACGCACACGCACACGCACACGCACACGCACACACAATCATCGAAAAAATGATAAATTTAAATAACGAGCCTTAAAATATGCTTGTTTGCTAAAATCGGCACCGGTAGCTTAATGGTTAGAGCTCGGGTTAGAGCAATGCCTCTTAGTCATGAGTGCGCTCGGAGTTCTGGGTTCGAATATCCCACTAAGCCTTGGATGTTTGTGTATGGGAACCCAGTCTGTAATTGGGATTTAATTCTGTTAAGGTTTTTTTTAAATCTGGATATGCGATTTTAAGGAAGATTTCTATCTCTCTATTCAGGGTAGCGGGAAGTAAAAATATGTATAGTAAAAATTTTTAGGCAGAGGAGTCACGTCATCAAACTTTGTAACTAGATAATGAGGTATAATGACGTCACGAAAATAGTAGATTTACATGGTACACTAATTTAATTTTAGAAAATAATTGTATTTATCTGCTATGCACCGTGGACCAATTCTCTGTCAAAATATGAAATCACATTTGCACATAGCTCTTGCGATTGTTTCGATAATGTTTTCGGCATTGTAAAACGACAAAACACCAAATGAAAGAGACAAAACGAAAATCACAACTGAACACAGAAAGAAATGAACAGTCAGTACAGTAGTGTACATAGGTTATGAATAAATAAAAAAACAAAGAAACACAACTCGAAAAACAGTTACTGTTTGTATTAAAAAATACAGATTTGATACGCAACAAGGCAACAGTAATGGAATTCTGAGAAAACACAACAAACAACGTAGACAAAAATGTTAATTATACGAAAAAGAAACGAATAAGTAATGACAGTCGACGGTTGACAATTCCGGAAGAAACATGTCATGTAAACGTTTAAATATTAAAATCCAATAGCACCAACATGTGGTGAAAAAATGAACTACAATTATTTTAAATAAATTAAAACTCATTCAAAACATTATGTTCGACTTTAAAATAATTGTAAATTTAATTAAAATGTACTTTACTTATAGTACGCAAAAAATAGTATTTATTTTCTTCGTTTTCCTAAACATATACATCACTCGGCCAATACTACAGTGATTTTTCATTTTGTAATGAAATGATGACGTGACTCCTCTGCCTAAAAATTTTTACTATACGTACATACATATACTACACATATATTTTAATTATTGAAATACTTGGTTTTTAGTTTATATATATATATATATATATATATATATATATATATATATATATATATATATATATATGTCTAATATCAATAAATATTTTTCACCTCCCGAATCATACTATGAAATGCTGATAGTTTTTGTGATTTTGGGTGATTAGAAGTTTTATGGATTAATGTATCTGTTTGAGTTGGCTTCCTATATATTTTTAATTCATGTTTATTTTTATCATGTTTTATTGTTAAATCCAAGTGATTAATTTGTTTATCTTTTCTGCTTCTAAAACGAATTTAATATTATTGTGCATTTTATATATTATTTCTAAAAATTTATTAAGCTGTCATGTGGTTCCCGTCCAATATATTAAAATATCATCTCCGTATCTATACCAGTATTTTATATATTTATCTTTTTACATCTCATTTACATTTATTTCATATAATTTAGACATGTATATATTTATAGTTATACGATAAGGAAGATCTGATGATGCTAATGTTAATGTTTAGCGAAGCTACTTATCGAATTAGGAGCTGAAACAATTAAAGACATATATATTTGTAGTAAGAATTGATTAACATTTTTATTTGTTAATATGAATGAATTATTGTCTAATGGTTTTTTTTTTCTCCAGAAATATGGCAGTTTCGATTATTCCGGAGGAAACAAGGTACTTATACTTTCATTATACTCTATTACTTGTATTGCTTTTATGTAATAATTTGTAAAATGTAAAACCTTGCCTTATTTATATTTCTAGATTTTCTATTCTTGCATTTCTAGTCAAATTGAAAATACAAGCTTGTGCAATCAGTGGATATAAGCTTTAAGCTGTAGTACTCATTTAATCCAAGTAGGAGATAAAACAAATGAAGAGTTATAACAGGAGAGACAAGCGATAATCACTTTAATTTCATTGCAGTAGAGTCGTGTCTCGGTAAAACGAGGGCGTAAGAACGGATAATGTTAAACGATTACAACCACAGGGGTGGTTCTGTATTATGAAGAATTGGTTCAGCTTAATATAACCGAGTAACAAGCTTCGTCATTTGTCTTCCAGCGGTTGCAAATTTGCGTTCACCGGCGCTTGCTTTATGAAGCCTGTACTGCGGTATTGAATTAAGAACCCGTTTACTCATATCTGCGGATTTAACTCTGCACTAGGGTCAAATTTAATATCTAAATCGGAAACAAACGTGTGGGAACTTCCCTTTCTAACCTGCTAAATATATTTCCATGATTTATATTGGGTTCAATTTAATTTATTACTTGAATAAATTTGCACCACATTGTTTAGTTTCGGTCATTCATAATGGTAATTATATAATTTGGTTTATTATTGTTTCATAATAAATTATAATTAATAAAATATACAAATTTTATTGCATTATTGTTGATAAATTACTGAATATTAATTATAATATGCAATGATATAATGCCAACTATTATATTGCAAAGTTTTTTAATAAAATATTTTTGATAAAGATCTTTTTTGACGAAGATTTTAACTAAACCATAAATGTAAAGTTTTTCTAAGATTTGCAATTAGTTTTGAAACATTCTTGGTTTTTGTTAAATAATTTAGCTTCTAAATCGTGCTAGATGGTTTTCTTTTCCTTCAAGTGTTTTAAAGAATTTTTTTGACATTTTTTGGAATTTTTTTATTGCAGAGTTTGCAGTTTCAGCCACACTACAAAACACAAACGATACAACTTTCAAATAACAATTTTCAATATAATCTGCGTTGCTATGAATACTGCCGCCGACAGCGGTGAACTAAGAAACTAACATTTTTTTACTAGTACAATAATAACATTTTTGTACTAGTAAGACAATGAATATCTTCTATAGTGTGTGTACAGTACATATGAATATTATAATACGCTTGAAAATTAATTACAATTACAAATTATAGAAAAACCAGATTTGCATTTCGATACTTTGTTCAGAAGTTTAGAGTTTGGGAAAAACTATTTAAAAATATCAGGCACGGTTTTATAAAACAAATTAATTGATGATTATATTTTACTTCCAAAGTAAATTTAAAATATTGAACAAATGCAATGCGATTTTTTAACAGGAATGAATTTAACGTCATGAGAACCCAGAAGCTGATTCGAATTTGTTCATATACCTAATTAAATTTAGTTTGGAAGTAAAATTTAAGTTAGCTGGACAGTTATGAAACCGGATCTAAGTGTATTGCACTAATTAAAATTTATAATAGAAAAAGTTTTAAGTGATATGATTTTAATGTAGTATAATAAGTTTGAAAAAATAATGAAAATTGGAGCACTTAATATGAATGGAACATGTTCTATTTTTGATGTTCGGAATTCAGCAATAATGTGTTATTAGCAGACAATTTGATATTTACTTGATACCATTATGATTATAAGCATAATTCAACATTGAATAAACACACATGTTATTGGTTTACACACTAAATCGGATTATTTATAAAAGTACATCCATTAATAACCACGAAGCGTTGCAAAAGTTGGTTGAAAAATCATAAATAATTTAACATATCATTTTATCATAATTTCCACACATAAATTTTCAAGCAGGTTGGAAGAAAGTTTTGCCAGCAGACCACCCCGATTCATAGCTCGTTCATCCATTATTTATCAATACTACCTTCTCATGTGTACATACGGTCGTGTACACACTCACACTCATGTACACCTGCCTATCATCATTTCGAGCAAGTGGCACACTCGTTTACGCCTTAAGACGCGGCGTGCGACGACCGCATCAAAGATTTAGCGGGAAGACAAACATAATTAATCGAAAGATTCCGCTATCACTCGAATATCTTAATTATACTTGTAGTTGGCTTGGCTCTGTTCTGTTTGTTTCATGCTTCATATTTTACTTGATATCGTTCGTGTCTTGTCTGTGTTCTTTCCCTGTCGTTAGCGGTTTGTTGATTTATTATCTTTCCATGTTTGCACAAGAAATTATTCTTACCTGCGAAATGCTTCATGCTAACTTAAACCTGTTACATGTAAAAACATATTTAGCTTTGTTATGTATTGTATATCTTATTCTCGCTCACTCTGTCTGGATTAATTGATTTTTTTTTTTATAAATGTTTAAATGTACATATGTATTACAAAGAATATTTAACAGACACTTTGTTGTTAGTATTTGAATGTTACTGAAACGTACATCTGCATTCTGGAATATCAAAATTATTACTTATTTATTTATATTATTATTATTATTAATAATAATAATATTGAGTTTATTGTAGAAAGGCAATGCCTATACAAAAGAGTGGATACAATATAGTGATCGTATGTATACATATAGTAGTTATTCATACATGTAAATGGTGTGTAATTGTAAATATTTGGTTTGAATCTTTGAGCCCTAGTTTGTCGGTAGTACTGCAATTTGTGCATTACATGTTCATGGCTAAAGATTTGATCTGGAGAGCTGAAACAGTGAAATTGTAGATATCATACATTTTAGATTGGGAGAGTGGTCTTAGGATTTGATTAAGATAGTTGTTTTCATTGGGATTTTGTAGATACTTCTCTAGGAATGTTTGTCTGGGCGACTCGAAGTGTGGACATCTCATGAAGAAGAAGAAGTGGTAAAGGGTAAAGGTTATCTGTCTCTAGGTGATTGCAGATGGAGCAGATATCGGTTTCGCTATTCCTTTGTAGTATAGTTGGACAGAATTGCGTGTGGAACCTACTCTGATAAGGCTAATTATTTTTATTACATTTATGTTTATTTCGATATTTAGATATAGCAGATCGTTGTCACTGCAGATTTATTTGTATATAGTGCTATAGGTTGACGCTATAATTCTGTTTCTGTCTTCATCCTTTAGTAGTTGTTCGTACTTTCTAGTCATATTTTCTTCTGAGTTTTTTAAAGCAGTGTAACTTTACTGGTCAAAAATGTCTGCACAATCTATCCTTGTGAACATCTTTTTGTTTTGCGTTGCCCAGTTGAATTTTGGGATAATGTTCTTGTTTTTGTAGTTCGTCAAAGCATAGTTTAGGGTATCTGTTATTATTCATGAGAAATAGCTTTTTTAAGTAGTTTAATGTGCGTTTAAAGATTAGTCCTTCTAGTTTCGTCTGCTTAGTTTCGGTGCGCACTATGTAGTTAGGCGTATATAGAGAAAATTTGTTTAAAGAAGCCAACCTGTAGGATTTCGAGGTTTTCAACGTATTGAAGGTTGTAAATTTCTGAGGCATATAGTAATGTGGGGAGGACTACGGTTCTATATAGGTGTTGTCCAGTCACCCAAGATTTTGTTTTTGTTGTAGCCATTAGGTCTTTGACGCTACCTGCAGTTCGTCTGGCTTTGCTTTTCTACAATAAACTCAATATTATTATTATTTATATTATTATTATTATTTATATTATTATTATTATTATTATTATCTGGCAATTTGTACATGCGATTGCGAATATTATATTATATACAACCTGTCCTGAATACAGTGGCGTACCTAACTGAAATGGTGCCCAGGGCTAGGGTCGTAATTGCGCCCCCTATCAACAATGTAAAATCAAGATTACTTCTTTCTCGCTTTAGTGTAGCGAGATATGTGGCATTTGTATTGTTATTGAAATATCCATCTAATATTATGAAGTAACTTCAACCATAAATGAATCAGCACAATAACAAAATACTATCAATATACGGGTGTTCCGCGACTAGACCGACAAACTTATACCATATATTCCGGGGGTCATTACGATTAAAAAATGGCATTAATAACGTGCTCGAAATCGATCTTTTCAGTTTCTTCTCTTTCAACGCTCATCAAAGCAAGATCACTTAATCGAACTTGACCCATGGAGACTCTCAGATAATTTAAGATCAGTTTTAATTTGTTGCAAGATCTTTCACTGCTAGCGATGGAAACTGCAATAGTCAACATTATTTACATGGCTATTCGAAGATTTTTCGCCGTTGGCGTTTTTCGGTTTTAACATCCCAGTTTTGACTAACTCCAATTTCCAGAGCTTCAGTCACCAAAGTTTCTCTTTCATTGCGAAAATAATCTCTTAAACCTTTCAAATCTAAGGCGGCATCATAAAAGTTCATATCTTGCAGTCTTTTCTAAACTCTATTAATAGGAATCCAATAGGTCCAAAATCCAAGTAGAGTCAGAAAATCAAGTGTCAACATACGGTTGTACAATTGCGTAGCATCACTTCGTGTTTCACTCGTTTCATTTTCATCATCCATTATAGTCTCGAGAACTTGGAGTATGCCGTCAAGGTAGTTGTTTATGGGCTTCACAGCTTCCACTTTTGCACTCCATATTGTTTTAGACTTAGATTTAATAACTATGGGCATAGCGTTTTTGAGTATTTCCCAGCGTTGCGTAGACGATGAAAAAACAGATAGAGAGCTTCAACAGTTCCAAAAAATGTCAATACGCACAGTAATCAACAGTTTTAACAATTCAAATTCTGGCACGCAAGTTACATACGGATACCAAGAGATCCAAGCGGCGCCCCCTTGGTTCTGGCGCCCAGGGCACCTGCCCTGTTTGCCCCGCTCTATGTACGCCACTGCCTGAATAACCTATCCATTTGGGTCTCAGAAACTGTAAAACAAAGGAAGTCGAGGTTTAATTTGACAATTCAATGAAAAATCATATATTGAATATATTCTGCACATACATACTCGTGGACTCCTATTGTGTTTTGTTCTTTTAATGGTTATTGACTAAATTTGTTTTTTATAAATAAATAAATAAATAAAATAAAAGTTACCACATTAGTAGACTATTTTAAAAATAATGCTCTAATAATGTTTTCTAAAAAAAAAAAATGCATAGGCCGATGTATGTGAAAGTGTAATTTTTCTTATTTGCGTTTTTGTTTATTTTTACCTCCCGCTACCCCTGGTAAGAGAGGTATAGGGATCGTGCTAAAAATCGCATATCGAGATTTTGGTAAATGGCCGTTTTAAGGTCCCTAGAATCCAATTTTAACATTTTCACGATGATGTCTGTGTGTATGTATGTATGGATCCTCCACTCTCACTCGAATACTATCATTCAGAAAATCTTGAAATCTTGTATTTCGAACTTTTACTGTATTGGAAAGTCCAGTAGATTTTGGTGAAAATCGGATAACCGGAAATTTTCTGTGGATTTGCTTTAATACTTTTTCTATATATTTTATGGATAAATTTATAAAATTATCTATAATTTAAATTCCAGAGCCTACGCTTCAAACAAACAAAACGCAATTATTCAAATGTATGTAACTGACAGATAAATGTCACTATCAAAGAACTAATCATTTCAAAATAATATTAGTAACGTTTCAAAAAGGAAAAAGTAAATAGAACAATAGAAAAGGAATTCAATACAGTTTCCAGCATAAGTAAATATGTAGGTATGTATTTAGATTAGTAAAAATTAACGATTCACCAAACTGTTTAAGCTAATCCTCATTTTTTGATTAGTGAATTCTATTCTATGCCGGTATTTAAAATTTAATCTTCAATTTATTATAGTTCCGGTGGCTCAATGGTTAGAGCAACGCCTCATGTCATGAGTGCCCTCAGGGCTCTGCGGTCGAAACCCACTAAGGAATGGATGTGTGTGAATGTGAACCCACTCTGTAATTGGAACTTAATCTTGTTGAGGGGTTTAAAAAAAAGGTAGTTACTTGGATTAGATTAGACTATATTTTCAGAAATGTGTCAAAATTAGAATAAAATTCGCTAATCCAAAAATAAGGATTAGCTTAGCCTTTTTTGTGACTCGGACGGTAAATGGCGGGAGGTATTCTGTTGGCCACACCAGATTTTTTCTATTAAATTCATAGAATAGTTATGGGTCATAGCAATAATTATTTTAGGTAAATGTATATTTTTTTGAGATATTTAATTTTCTTATTCAACTACCAATTGACCGTGCAAATACTAATTCATTAGATAAATAGAATCTGTCTAAATGGTATTTAACTATACGTACATTAAGTTAAAGATGCGAATATTTTTAAACATAGTACCTATATAGTAATAGTTTGTTAATCTCATGTTATCTTAAGTTCTGTTAGGTTTGGATTAGGGAGAATAGTTTAGGTTGAATTTCTTGAGGAAAATTTATTTTGTAAAGTAGTAACTAGTGGTTTAAAAAATAAAGAAAGTGCTTATCATTGACAGTAAAATGTGGAAAATATCTCTCCCACTCCTAACTCACCTTTCTTCAAAATAAGAAAATTCTTGAAACTAAAATTATTCGCATGATACTGATTCCGTCATATGCGATTACCTACTATTTACCGAATAAATAAATAGTATAAATCAATTTGCTTTGGCCTATGTACAAGAAAGCTCTTGTAGAAAATAATAAATCGAGTGCAGTCTTGATAATATAAAAAGTCTAATTTTATCATTATATGAGTATTTAACATGCTTGTTTTGATGTTAGTATGCAGTTTTTTTACATAGATAAGTAGTGTGTAATAAATGTTACTAATATTTTTTTATGACCAGTTGCACCGCTTATAGTTAAATTTTGACTTTTAGTTTAATTGACAATATGGTACCGAAACGAAATATCAAATGAGTTGTTAAATATTACTGTCAAAATTTCGATACGCACTTTTTTGTCAACCTGTAGATAAGACATTAACTATAAGCTGTGCAACTGGCCATTAATAAAATGTATAATGGTTAATGTTTGTTGTAGGGAGACATTTTCTCCGGTCTCAACGATGGTTTGCTTTCGCGCGCTGAAGCGCTGGCGGCTGTGGACATCGGCAAGCACCAACCGTCAGGCGCGCCTGCTTCACTTCCGCAGCTCAAGCATGACATGATGTACCACCATGGTATGGCAGCACCTCCACCAAACTCACGTCCACATCAGGTAAGCATTATCTACAGACACACTACACTTAAGATAGGTCCACACTTGTATCATAATCGACTTGTGAAAATAGAATTCTGTATCAAGCATGTGTATAAAAAATGATTCAATGATCGGGATTGGGGCTATTCCCACTAAGATTCGTTCTTTTGCAGTCACAGTATACGTGATACAAATGCGGACAATGTGGATGGGGCATTTCCCTGACCATCATTCTGTATCACTGCTACGTGCACTGCGCAAGCCGCAGAATCACCATGACTTTCTTCTTTGCCAAAAAGACACATTATCCACCACCTCCATGGCCTATTCGTCTGATTTTTTAATAATAATAATATATGAATACGTACCTGGCAGCAGTCTATTTCATATGAAGGGACATTGTAACTGTGTTAGCCAACTAGCCAATTTACAAAGATGATACAAGATTGATGAGTGGAAGTGGAAAACTACAAGATACGCGTATATGATACAAATATACATTGTACAAAGCGGGCTACCTTGTTTACAAGCTTTTAGCAAGGTTCTGGCTAGTGTGAACGGTACTGCAATTAACTAACCTTAAATTACAATTAGGTTCCAATAATTGAAATCTAATATTCAATTATACTCTTTTCGATCAGTAGAAAAGCATGGTCTATATCCTTATATTAAGAAGTGGAGAAAATCTTAATTCTAGCGGACAAAATGTCTACAAAAGATATAACTAGCCTATCTTTCGCATTAAAATTAATCAAATACTACCTAAAGATATAATTAGGAATAAGAACAAACATTATTAGACTGAATCCGATATCGCATTTTGATATATTTAGGAATTAGATAAAATTAATAATAATAAACACCCTGTATATATATATATATATATATATATATATATATATATATATATATATACAGGGTGTCCCATAACTTCAGGTACATATTAGAAGGGCATATAGTTCTTAATGTCCTGATTACGGAACAAAAACCATTTTTTCAAAATTCCTATAATTAAGGGTAGTTCACTTAAGAAGAACATTTTTTGTATCCCTGGATACTATAATATTTGGAATAGTGAAATTAGTTATAACTATTACATAAAATAATTTAACAATGAAATTAATTTATGCAATTACGTAAAGCTTTGTATATATATATATATATATATATATATATATATATATATATATATATATATATATATATATATATATATATATATGTATATATAGTTCTTAATGTCCTGATTACGGAACAAAAAGCATTTTTTCAAAATTCCTATAATTAAGGGTAGTTCACTTAAGAAGAACATTTTTTGTACCCCTGGATACTATAATATTTGGAATAGTGAAATTAGTTATAACTATTACATAAAATAATTTAACAATGAAATTAATTTATGCAATTACGTAAAGCTTTGTATATATATATATATATATATATATATATATATATATATATATATATATATATATATATATATATATATTTGTTTTGTTTTATATTCATATGATATTTATTGTGACCTGCTGTACGCCACACGAAAAATAAAATAATAAATCGGATGGAATATATTTGAGAACAACGTCATCGGAGTATATAAACCCCGTCAGTAAGTAAGTAAGTGATCTGAAGACAGAAGCGGAAAAACGGGACTTGGACACAACGGCAAAGAAGTCAGTGCTTCAAGAAAGACTACAGCAAGCATTAATCGATGCTGGTGAAAAGCCTGACGATAAATATTCGAAAATCATTTCGACATAAACTTGTTCTAGAAAGGCGGAAGAAAGTGCCAGAACATTAGAACAAAAAATATCAGAACCTTCTAGAACATTAAAACAGGATGTGACAGAAAAATCTAGAACACTAAAAGAATAATTAATAGAAGAAAATTCTAGAATATTAATAGAATAATTAATGGAACATTAGAACAAAAATTGGAGGAGAATTCTAGAAAAGCCGAAGAAAATTATAGCAGTTTAAAAGAAGTACTAAAAGTAACTTCAGAATAAACTTTCCGAAAAATCTATGAGTATGACAAGAAGATCGAAAAATTACAAGAAAATCATCGTTAATGTCAAATTCCGAAGTAGCAAAGGCAGATCTGCGAGAAGGAAAGTAGTAAAGCTTGAGACTAGTACAACAATGCACATCAAAACACCGGCATTTGGTGGAAATTCTTCGTTGCCGAACTATTTAAAAACAATTTGAAGCGACTGCAAAAGCACATAACCGGACGCTCAAAGAGAAGGCTTCAGCGTTGACTGTCTCGTTGCGTGGGGAAGCCATAGACATATTACAGACGCTGAAGGAAGAAGAACAAGAGGAGGAGGAGAAGTAAACGGTTGGATATGCGATATGGCAATGCGCACCTGGAGCCTGTGTACCAGACGCAACTGAAGAACCGTTATTAGAGTTCAAAAGAAAGCTTTCAAGAATTTGAAGTCGACGTAGCTCGTTTGATTCATCTCGCACATCCTACAGCTGCTGACAACGTTTTAGAGTACCTGGCCATTCCATTATGTATCTACGAAGTTCGAGACAACGAAACTCAGCAAGAACTGTGATTGGCCCGCCCAAAAGCTTTAATTGACGCACTCTTATATCCATTAGAGCATGAAGCTGCCAAACAAGCTTCACGTAACAAATCGCGAGTGCGAAATGATGCCCAGAGAAATGAAAACAGGGAAGATCTAGAGGAGAGGTTGCGAAGAATTGAAAATGCAATGTTTGCTAGAAGAAAGAAACTCCACTGTTGGTATTGCGATGAACTGGATCATCCGTAATCTGGTAGCGTCACAATCCATCAGTTATGTCGCATCCCCTCATCATCAAGCCAGCAGCATCTACGTGAATGGCTCTGTTGATAAAAGGCCACTGAAAATGTTATTGGACTTAGTAAAGAACAAATGCAAGACGCATTTTTAATCAACCAAGTGGCGATTACGTACAACGACGGAAGAATATGCTACCACATTAGGTGAATGGTGTGAAGATGGTCAGTGAAGAAGAACTCGTATTAAATCCACGAGGCGACAATGCTGTGCGCGTACTAATGGCCGAACACGTAACCCTTTCTAAACGAAGTGAAACTATCGCTGAAGCACAATGAGATAGTAGTTTCTGTGAGGGAAATATTGTTATGTATGAGCCTAGGAATAATGACGTCAAAACTGATACTGGAGTTATTGTAGGAAAATCATTGATCAAAGCTAGCCAGGTAATACCTGTTCGAACAATAAACGAAAATTTTTATCTTGCTGTTCCTAGGAGAGGAATAATCGTAGGAGAATGCTAGGTAGTATCCTCGAATATTCAAACTGTAAAGGCCAAGGGGAAAACTAATGTAGTTCACCATAAAATAGGCACCGGCGACGCAAGACCCATCCGCCAACCAACAAGAAGACTAGATGAAGATGGACGATGTGATCGAACCTTCTGCAATTTATGGGCTTAACCAATGGTGTTAGTGAAGAAGAAGAAGAAGAAGGATGGCTCTACACAATTTTGCATCTATTATCGTCAACTTAACAACGTGACGAAAAAGGGTAGCTACCCGCGACCCCGAACAGACGATACACTAGACACTTTGGCTGGCTCAAAGATTTTCCTCACTCTGTATGTAAAGAGCGGATACTGGCAAGTAGATTTGGATCCAAAAGATAAATAGAAAACAGCCTTCACAATCGTTACCGGATTATGGCAATTTACCATAATGGCATTTGGATTCTGCAATGCCCTTGCAACGTTTGGACGACCCATGGAAAAAGTATTGGCTAGGCTATCTTGGAAAACTTGTTTAGTCTACCTATTGTGGTAGGTAAAACAATAGAGGATCACATGAAAAATTTGGAAGAAGTTCTGCAGAGATTGAGGAAGGCTACCCTGGAGCTCAGCCTGAAGAAGTGTCACCTGTTTCAAAGAAAAGTTCATTACCTTGGACAAGTGTTTTCGGGTAAGGGTATTATTAGTGCTTATTTTAGTAAGACCTTGTCAAAACCGAAGAGGTACGACCAGAAAATAACTTTTGGCAGTCGTAAAATCCGTGGAGAATTTCTACAAATGTTTGTACCGAAGGAAATTTGTGATTAGAACTGACCATGCTGCATTAAAATGGCTGCTACAATTCAATAATCCGAAGGTCAGGTGGCCAGATTGATTGAAAGACTACAGGAATACGATTTTAAAATCGAGCACAAGACAGGTACGAGCCATCGTAATACCAACGCATTGTGCACAAGGCCATGCTAAGATGAATGCAAGCATTGTAATGGACTAGAAGAAAAGCTTTTCATTGTCGCAAGGGCAACAGTAGTCGACGATAATTGGTAGCCCGATGGATTACGCAAAAACAAGAAAAACAACCCGACTTTGGAAAATGTACTGGAATGGAAAACTAAGGAGAGCAAATCAGTATAGGAAGATGTTGCACCGGATTCACAGAGTATAATATCGTACTGGGCGCAATGGGATTCCATGGTGATTGAGGATGATCTGTTAAAGCGTGTGGTGGAAAATGCCGATGGAACTGAAAAGAAAACTCAGTGGGTTATTCCTAAGAGTAGAGTACCAGACGTGTTGAAGGAGATACATGACGGACCTGGAGGCCATTTTGGAGTCACTACACTCTAGAAAGATTGCGCCAGCGATTTCACTGGGTTAACTTCACGGAAGATGTTAGAGACTTGTGCAAGAAATGTGTGGTTTGTGCTGGAAGCAGTGGTCCGCATAGACGATGAAAAGCTTCAATGTATTATGACAACGTTGGTAGTCCATTTGAGCGCATTGCGATTGACGTGACCGGAACATTTCCAGAAAGTGACGACGGACATAAATATATCGTGGTTGTCAAGGACTACTTCACCAGATGGGTTGAAGCTTATCCATTACCCAACCAGAAAGCCACCACCACCACCACCATATATATATATATATATATATATATATGACCAGTTAGGTAGAAAAGTGAAAGTTAAACAATGTTAACAACAATCGTCACATTTCACAGACAGACTTGAACAACAGCAATATCACTTTCACATCATTACCTAATATAGACTACCTTACACCTCAACTAGTAAAAGAAGTGAGAAATGAAAAGGTCAAAATAGCTTTAAAGAATTCACATACTAATAACTCACTATTTCCTAAAATTAAAGACCCAATAAATAAAGATCAACAATCCAACATTGTTTATAAAATTCCATGCAGTGAATGTGAGGAGGTTTATGTTGGACAAACATCTAGAACTTTAAAATCAAGAATTACATCACATAAAAGTGATTGTAGATTAAGACCTAATGCTTGTGCCTTATCACAACATGTTAATGAGACCTCACATCGTATCGACTACAATAATTCTTCAATATTTGAAATCGAAACCAATGATAGCGAACGTCAGTTTCTAGAAATGGTCCACATTAATAAAGAGAGTCATACGATGAACAAAAAAACTGATGTTAGTGGTTTGAGCTCTATCTACAATTATGTTCTTCAGTATCGAGATTTACATCGGTCTAACATTACTTTAAATTCCACCTGATTTTAATTTTGAACTATATTATTTTTCTCGCTTACAATTCTTCTTCTTTGTAAACTTAACTTGTTGCTAATTTTGTTCATTAGTTCGAACATGTTGGTTATTAACAAAATTGTTCTTTCACGTTAGTGATTGTTTTATCGTTTCGACATCATCTGTTCTAAATCTCTTCCCATCGCTTTTCACATATTAACATAGTTCACTTATTAATCGTGATCTAAATTAAAAATGTTACAAATTTATTTCATAACACAACCATTTTTTGTTCTTACGACTGCTTTGTTTAAATTATAACCTCAAAAAGTAGTAAGTACTTACTGTGCACATTTTTTAACATGTGGTTTATGATCATTGTAACCGTTTTTGTAGTTATCCTGAGGATGGAATAAAGTATTCCGAAAGCTAACTGACTGCTTACCTGTGAATTTCACTTTTCTATATATATATATATATATATATATATATATATATATATATATATATATATATATATATACACGCATATTTGGCGTATCACGTGAACTTCACTCCGACCAGGGAAGAAATGTTGAGTCTGCCGTTTTTCAAAATATCTGTAAGATATTAGGAATCAGTGAAACCAAAACACCTGCATTACATCTGCAATCTGATGGCGTGGTTGAATGAATGAATCGAACGATGAACCGATTTTGTCAAATGTAGTCTCTAACTACACGTGCATGAAACAACAAGACAAACTCCTACGAACATCTTATTCGGTCGTGAGTTCAGCTGAGCATGCGACTTAGTATTCGGCAGTAAACCTGTGTAAGATATGGCTGGGGATGATTACGTTACGGAATTACGGAGAAGAATGGAGGACATTAATGAACAAGTCGGTACGAACATTCAAGCTGCCAGCGTCGGAATGAAGGATCGGTATGACATCAAGGCCGAAAAAGGTGGATATCAACCTGGTGACTTAGTTTGGCTTTACAATCCACAAACGTGTCGCAGTTTTTGTTTTACTAATTATGAAGGTCCTTATGAGGTCGTTAAAAGGATTAACGACGTGGTATATAGAATTAAGAAACCACCTAGCAAGAAGACGAGAGTAGTACATTTTAATCGGCTATCCCCTTTCGCCGGAGACAACCACGAAGACTTTCATGGAGCAACGGTTTGTCGAATCATAGCCCAAGAACCGGTTTTTAAAGATTTCATGGAAAACTATTCCTTTGGCCACAAGGCGTGGTACGGCGTGACGAAAGAAGAACACCGAGATCTGTTCACTGTGTCTTCAGATTATTCCCTCGACCACTGCGTATCAGAAGACTTAAAGATGTCCATCTATTGGGAAAACGCTACGACAGAAAGATGGTAATACAGAACACCAGCGGCACATCTGCTACCTGGTTACATAACCACGATTGTACCAAAAGCCTTCGTATCGCAGCCTATGGACTTCGCTGTGCTATTTGAGGGATCATCTGGGGAATGACATTTTAAAACTAGCAGTACCGAAGTTAGGCTGTGGTCTAGATGGTTTAGATAGGAGGACTGTTAGGAACATGTTAGAGGTCCTCTTCCGTTATACCGGCGTTGAAATTCTTGTCCATAGCATTAAGAAAAAGTCTTAAGGAGGGGGCAGTGTAACGGGAAGCGATCAGCGTCGCTGACGCCTTCGGCGCCGTTGGGCTGAGCTGGCGTAAACAAAGGTGTCATAACGTGTTTAATTATTTTGATGACGTGATTTATTGTATCACCGGAGTATATAAATCCTGTCAGTAAAGAAATTCGACATTCTGATATAAACAAGCATCGTCAAATGAATAGTTGGTGATATTAACAAATAGGCGATAAGTGGTAAAAATAAATAAATGTAGTTAACTAGTGAAATAAATATTGTTTAAATAAAATTTTGTGTTTAAGTGTTTTATAATATTCTTATGCCCGTATTCATAACACTTCGTTAATCACTTAATGATTCGTTACCTGGTAAACGATTCGTTAACTTGTAAATACTTTATTCATAAACAGTCGTTAACGTTAACGCGTCGTCAAAATGTTAACTAACGTTTGTTAAATTAACGCCCCGATTTTGACAAATTAAATACTTAACGAATCATTTGAAGTAATGACAGATGTCAATATTTGAATTTAATAAATTTCCTTATTTAAAAATAGTTCATTTTTTGCTTCATTTAAAAAGTATTCTTATTTATTTTATATTTGTTTCATTGGCAAGGTACGTAAATTGCATACCTACAAGTAGTACTGTAGTATAATTTTTGAAAATAAATTTAGAAAATGTCAACAAGTTCGTCAGACGATTCCGATGAAGAATTTATTGAATATGCACTACAAATAATGCCACTGGTGTTAAAATAAATGTAGATGTGTTAATGTTATCAGAAATATTTTCTACTACTATCGGGGGTGTTTCAGAATTGTCTGGTATCGAAGAAATTTTATTTTCTCTATCATGATAATGAGACGCACTATCAAATAAATTAGTATCGGGCTTGAATTGAGGCTTTATTGCATTAATGAGCCTCTCAGCATTTGGATCTATTAATTTCGTGAATGTCCCTCCCCCAGTTAAATACATTTGTGCCTAAAATTAAGTATTAATTTAATACATCTACAAAATCAAGCATAATTTTTAATAGTACTCTATCGCTGGCATTGTCTTTTCTAATTTTTCTTTTATAATTATCATAAAATGTTTTTAGTTGTTGCATAATTCGCGTACCATTCACATTTATCGCATTTAATTCTGTAGCTATTTTCTCCCATGCACCCATTTTTTCTTTAACAGTCGTCCCATCAGTTTTTTTGTTTTTAATGATATGGATGTATTTCTCAAATACATCCAGAAAGAGCGAAATTTCAGCTTCTGTAAAATTCTTACTTCTCTTTTTCTCGTTAATTGTGACATATGTCAATTAAATGTGTCAAAATGAATAAACTGAAGTTGTAATTTCAATTGTAAAATTACAAATGTTACTATAAATGTAACTAATTATTTTTAACACAGTTTTTAAGAAACGGTTCGTTAAAAATAAACAATTTCGTTTATGAATTTATTGTTAAAACTTAACGAATCGTTTTGCAAACGATTCATCTACAAACGAAGCGTTAGTCAACAGTTTTATGAATATGGGCATTAGTATTTAATTAGTATTTAATATTTCTTGTTTATCATGGTGTTAGTTGAATTTATTATCTTTTAAGTATCCCTTTTAATATTTATTTATCATTAAATAAACTTTAATTTTAAATAATAATTATTCTTTGATTTTTAAACTGCACCCAAATAAATAAAAACGTTACAATATATTTCAGGTGGCATTGTTGCACATTAATTATAGCCATATTTCTCATAATTGCGGTTAGATCTGCTGGATACGAAGTTTATACATTAGACGAATCTTATAAGAACCCTAAGAAAATAATATATATAAATAGTAGTAGCGAAAAGAACAAACCTATTATATTTGCGAGTATGGTTATTATTTGTTGCTTTGTACTTTTATAATATGACAAAAAAATCGCTCTGGATATGACTGACTACAAAAACTTTCTACGATCGATCCGCTGCCATCCTTGTCATGACCTACCATTTAACCAAAATAGACGTTCGTTAGATTGCCTTCTAATTTCTTGCCGTAGCATCAGTTTTTAGTTAAGTAACCGAAATCGAAGATTTTAAAAAATCGGAACGGTACCTGAGATTATGCCGTGCAGTTAAGAAAGTTAAATTTATAAGAAAGATTATCCACTATAATTTGGAGAAATGAGACGAAATTAATCATATGAGTTTTGTGTTGTTTAATTTTTATTTACCTACATTGGCCGTCAAAAGTTTCTAGCCAGAAATTTTTGTTAATATTTCTGATATAATAGTAACCTATTTACCAATATTACTGCTGAATACTTTAAATTAAACTCAGATTCATCAGATAAAGTAGGTAGATATTTCCAAAAAGCTTCCATTGATTACTTTTGGAAAACAACTCGATTGGGTGGTTTTCTACATAGTTTTTAAAATATTAGAGAAAAAATAATCGCACTAAAATTTCTTGCTGAAATATACCCCCCCCCTAATGATACCATAGGTCATGGTTCGATTTGATTATTGGTGCGTATTTCTAATGTTCTAAACCGCATTTGTACGGCAACTAGTGAAGCTTGTTCGTGACATTAAAACTCAAACTTCAACTTTCTGCATTGAAGTGATTAAAATTTTTGCTTACACCATTTTTATCTCCCGCTACCCTTGGTAAGGGAGGTATAGGGATCGTGGTAAAAATCGCATATCGAGATTTTGGTAAATGGCCACGTTTTAAGGTCCCTAGAATTCAATTTTAACATTTTCACGATGATGTCTGCGTGTATGTATGTGTGGATCCTCCACTCTATCGGTAATGATGAAATATTTACACCGTGTGGGCGCTTACCAGGCGTCACCTCACGGGCACTCATTGCTGGCGTGGAGAGTGCACCACAGGAGTCAATTTTGTGCTATTTAAAATAGGAAACATTTGGCGTTGGTCGGGATTAAACCCGGTTCTCCAGATTCGCGACCTGACACTCAGGCACGCGGCTACGAGACCCCATGAGGTCTCAAAAATAAAGAGTAGCTTAATCTTTTTGTGACTCGAGCGGTACATGGCAGGAGGTATTGTATTGGCCACACTAGATTTTTAACTTTAATATTAAACAAGGTGTGTTTTCTCAACAAAATTAACATATGTATTAGCTCTACTAAATAGTTAGTTCAAGGTAAATTTGTTAATTTACCAAAAGTGGATAATTGGATGGTTGCTCTAGTTCTTTTTGCAAATGATTGTTTCATTGCTGAAGAAATTCGAGGAGTGAAAGAGTTAAGTGCCCCATTGACGTTTGTTAAAAATGTATTTTAAATTCAAGCTAGTGCAAATTTCACGTCAGGAGACATTGGCACGTGATTTATTTGAAAATTTAAACATTTTTCAATAATTTATAATTCTTTATTTATACGGATTATTACGATTTTGTTTTCACAAATAATGTTTAAATAAATAAAACTACTATATAATATAGTTTTGCAAATTCAAATTTCTTGCAACCACCCTATTCAGTATGTCGTAATTTTTAATTTTTATTAATAAGTCTTTCATCGTGAATGGTGAATGTAGTTCTAAAAATATTCTTTGACCTCTTTTTCTCACATCAGCAACAAAAAAAATCATTTGAGCGACACTTGTAGTGGTTTATCGAGGACGACCATTTCGTTTTCGATTTATTATATTTTCTGTAACTTAAATTTAACAAGAATGTGAATGACAAAATTAGAACAAAATCGTTAATTATTAGACTTCAATGAAAACATTTAAATAATTGGAAGGTTTATTGGATAAAAAGCTTCAAATGTTGTTTAAAGTTGTTTATTATTATAACAACTAAAAGACGACGTTTCGGCACATGGTTATGGCCATTTTCAAGTCTGAATACAAAGGAAAATATAAATGTTATGAAAATTGTAGTTAGAAATATAAACTTACCACAAAAAGTGAAATTTACATTCAGTCAAATTTTATAAATAAATTTTAAATTATAACCCATAATTGAGTTTGAATTTTGACAACCGCCTGCGCTGGTCGGTGAGTCAACGTCGACTGAATATAAATTTTTACAATTCTGTACATAAAAATTAACAAATGAACAACTCATGACATCTAATGTGAAAACAAGAAACTGAATGACAACCGCATTATGAACTTTGACCTTCAATAAGTCAACACGAAATACAAAATTTTTTATTTAAATTTTAGGGCTATCGAAAAGTTTGATATTTGGATATAAAGATTTGGATTGATTGTAATCCGATTGTTGATAGTTTTATCATCTAAATTAATATAACAACTTTCTAAGAACAATCTTTTGTTTATATTGGGTTCGTAATGAAGAATCTTATAGTTTTTTTTATATCTAATTCATGTTCAAGGGAAATGCAATGATCCACAAAGACACTATGTGTATTGTTATCATTTTTTAAATGGTATTCATGTTGTTTGAGTCTTTATTTTATTTGATAAACAATATTACTTTGGAGGTCTATAGTATTTTTGTCTTTTAAACTAAAAAACAATGAAGAGGTATTACAGGAAGATTTAAGAGCTAAATTTAAATTTAATTTATCTGTAATGGCTTTAAGTTGTTGGTGAAGATGTTTGTAGTAAAGATATGTATTTCTTTGATATTTGGTTACCTGCCGGAATACCAGATACATTTAAAGAGTTTGAGTTAATTTTTTTAGTTCTATCGGAAATAGTTTGTTCTAATAATTTAAGGGGGTAGTTGTTGTTACGTAATGTTTGAATAATTAAGTTAATATTATCCGTATGAAAGGACCTATCAGAGAGAATAGCTCAGTCTGTTAAATTGTTAATGACTGATTTTTTGTATTTCATAGGATAATACGAATTGAAATTTAAGTATCTGGATGACCAGATGGGTTTCCTGTACCAGTTGGTGATAATTTTATTATTATAAATGATTAAACTAATATCAAGAAAATTTATTTGGTTATTGGTTTCTATTTCTAAAGTGAACTGAATGTGATTGTTAAAAGAATTGAACGTGTTAAACATGTTTTGTATCTAATATTCCGGCAGACAACACACAATATCGTCAACATATCTATAATAAAACACGCAATTGAAATGGTTGTTGTTTAACAAGATGGTGGATTCCAAATGATACATTACTACTTCAGCTAAAATGGGGCTTAAAGAGCTATCCATTGGACAACCTAAGATTTGGAGGTAATATTCGCCATTAAATTGTAAATATGATGTGCTTAGGCAGAAATTGACGCATTGAAGAAATTCTTGTAAGTTTAGTTCAGTATTGTTTTCAATTTCCGACCAACGTTTAGTGATAACTGTGCGTATTAACTCATGAGGTATGACTGAAAAAAGTGATTTAACATCAAGTGAAATTAATTTGCAGTTATTAGGAATTGTTATATTTTTGATTTTATTTATTAAATTAAAAGAGTTGTCAATGAAATATTGAGATTTATATTTTAAATTAGATAAAACAGGAGCTAAATATTTAGAAAGATTACTCTTCGGGGTATTAATGTTTGATACAATAGGTCTAATACGACAATCCGGTTTATGAATTTTAGTTAAACTATAAAGTTTAGGGCTTACTGAGTTATGGGTTTTCAATTAAGTAGCTAATTTTTTGTCAATACTGTTTTGTTTTTCAAGTTCCGACACCAATTTATTGTTTTTCAGTTGAAAATTGTTTGTAGGATCTTTATTTAAACGTTTATAAGTAGTAGTGTCCGATAGTAGGTCATTGCATTTCTTTTGATAATCATTTTTGTTAAGAATAACTGTAACATTACCTTTGTCAGCGCGTGTGATTATAAGATCACGATGGTTCTTAAGAAATTTGTTAGTTTGTTTTATAGATTTAGAATGATGATATCGGAACAGTGTAAGTTGGTTTTATTTAGATTGCAATAGTGTAATTTAATTAAATTATTAAGCTTACTTCTTAGATTATTTAACAACTCAATATTTTTATGGTTATAAGAGAAATGATTTTCAAATGACGCCAAGAGGTTCAAAATGTTTTTGTCATTCAATTTCCTGTCTTCAAAATTAAAGTAATGAAATGTTGGTCCTAAAGCTAAAATACATTTTATATTAAGCGGAATGTTGACGTTGGATTTATCTACCAACCACTTATTTAAATTATTGCGAACTTCGTCCAGAAAGGAAAAGGCGCCATTGATAACTAATAAGTATTGAATTTTTTTAATGTTTTTCAATTTAGTTTCATTAAAGATTATAAGAAAGGTTTTATTTTGAGTTTCAAAAAAGAATTTAGTGATTTGTGGAGGGAAACAATCCAATATCAATTTCTTATTTATCTTAATTTGTTTTTCTAACCAGGTGATATTTTTTACAGAATTACTAATTTCTAAAAGTAAAATTTTATAGCAATAAGTTTGGTGAATTTTATTAAATTGGCGGTGTGTGGTTAAATTTGAATTGTGTATCTTGACCTTTGTATTCAGACTTGAAAATGGCCATAACCATGTGCCGAAACGTCGTCTTTTAGTTGTTATAATAATAAACAACTTTAAACAACATTTGAAGCTTTTTATCCAATAAACCTTCCAATTAGCAAAATTCACAGCTTCAGAAACTTTACACGAAAACATTTAAATGTATTTAATTATATATAAAACTCCAATGCAAAAAGTTTATTATTTTTGATTATGGTTATAAATCCATGTCATTTGAAATTCAAATTTCTGATCTTAGCAATGTTGTAATATTTTGAAAAAGTCATGTGATTTGTAAAAGAATGTGACATCAAAGATCGTACAGCGTACGTAAAAAAATATGTTTTGCATGACTATTTTTGCGCCAATCTTTTTATTTAATTATTTACGAAAATCACAATAAGTTATTATTTTTACTACGAAGAATATTGCACAAACTTTCATTTGTACTTTTTGAAAAATATGGAACCAACTTACGGATTGTATGAGGAGATATACTAGTGACTATTTAATAACTTTTGTTAAAATATTAACTTGAAAGTGACCCTGAAACTTAAAGGAATTTAAATGAATTTATACGGGGTCTAGAATAATGTTCCCAGCATTTGAAGAGTACTATAAAAGATACTAAGTCTGTAATCTGTAAATTAAGATGACAATTACGGCATGAATGAAGTAATACTTAATTTTTTGTTCTGCTTTGGGCACTTATTTCCTTTCGAATGACTATGTGTGTGTCCCCTTGATACAAAAACTTTCTTCTAATGTATGTAACCGACTTATCAATTCCTACAAAAGGATATTTTTTAAAAAACGATAAAAAATATACCTATTCGCGATTCAAATTAACTTTTCCCGCCATTATATAAATTGCTTGTGACATCACAAGTAGTTTGTACCTGGTTTGTACGATTGTCAATCTGTAACTAATAGTACATTTTATCGTTTTTGAAGAAGTTTAAAAACTAATGTTTTTAAACGTCTTTATTAATTAATTAAACTTGTGTTAAGGGATATTTAAATTTTTTAAATGACCTTAAAACTAGAAAATTTCTGTGAAGGGAAAGAAATAATATATTCTGGGAATATTTTTAGTTCAAAATTTAGCCACCAAATAGAGGTTGCTCAACTTGAATCGCGAATATTGTTAGATAATTTCTTACCCATAAATTACGAGTAAGTTTAAATGTTCCTTTGTTAAAATATTAAATGGCACATAAATTTAAAATAGACTAGTATAATACTCGTTACAGCAATTTTATACTGTGGGTTAATTATAATTAACCAAAAATTGTTTACTACTAGTAGGTAACCATCAAGTTGTCGTTATTTTTCGTCATGGAAACTGCTTTTATTCCTTGTTTCGTATGTGTAAATGCAGTTTTAAATGTTTAAATGTCGTGCATGTTGCCTAATAATATATTAAATTTTGTTTAATAACCCCAACCACGTATTTTTAAAACCATATGATAATAAATAAAACAAATATTCTTTTGAAATTATTACCGATAAATTGTATGTTAGTTCAAAATTTAGCCACCAAATAGAGGTTGCTCAACTTGAATCGCGAATATTGTTAGATAATTTCTTATCCATAAATTACGAGTAAGTTTAAATGTTCCTTTGTTAAAATATTAAATGGCACATAAATTTAAAGACTAGTATAATACTCGTAACAGCAATTTTATAATGTGGGTTTATTATAATTAACCAAAAATTGTTAACTACTAGTAACCATCAAGTTGTCGTTATTTTTCGTCATGGGAAACTGCGTTTGTTCCTTGTTCCGTATGTGTAAATGCACTTTTAAATATTTAATTTTCGTGCATGTTGCCTAATAATATATTAAAATTTGTTTAATAAACCCAACCACGTATTTTTAAAACCATATGATAATAAATAAAACAATTATTCTTTTGAAATTATTAACGATAAATTGTTTGTTCGGGAGCTTTGTACCACAACTGCATATTGTGAGAAGGTGCATGCATATAATATTTAATTTATTCAGCAATGATCTCACAATCGTTGGTATTGATTCGTTATTCATGGTGATGAATCTAGCGACAGAGGATGTTGATAACATAGTGCATATAAGTTATTACGCGTGTATCACCACCCTGATGTGATGTTGATGCTGATGCTGTGATAGGCCGCGTTTCGAGCCCGTTGCCATTGCACCATCCGTTGTAGCTCGGCCAATGATCCGGAGCTAATACATCATAAAGCATAACATTATACGAGTATGTGATATGCTGACGGGATGAGGTTTGGAAACAGTGCTGGACTAAGGCCACAAATATTTCCGCGATTTTATAATTTAAAAACCAGATGTGGCCAGCACATTACTTTCCGTTAATTCTGTTTATTTTGTACAAATTCCATACATAATATAAACTACGAATACAATGCTTGGGAATTATTTTCAAAGAAGTTACATATTTTGGAGTTTCAAATAAAAGTCCATTTCAGGTTTCCGATTGACCTTCTTTGCGTTTTAGTGGTGAGTAATATAAATGAAAATTACTAGCATACACGCATTATCGAGAAAACGTTAAAATCTAAGTCTAGGGGCTTAAAAACTCGCTTATTTACTAAAATTTTGATATGGAATTTTGAACACAATTCTACTACTATTATACCCTTAGTTAAGATTGCGGGAGATAAAAATTAAAGCATTTAACGTAAAGTGAAAGGAAGACTATTTTATTTCAGATAATATAAACCAGCATTTTATAATTTATTTACGGAAAGCATATCCTAATATATAGAGAAATCATGATACTCGTAATAGCTCATTTTGTTATTGTTTCTTATTCTTTTACTACATGTAATATATACCTATGTTCTTCGGTTCTTCATATTTTTGCAATAAGTTAAATTATTATAATAATAAAAATTTACCTTCATTTGTAAACTGGGGCATATTTTCATAATCCGCTTCAACGTCTTCAAACATATTTAAATATTTTAAAATAAAACGTACCTAGTACCTATTTTTTTAGATATGACTTGACAATACGAGTATATCAAAACTTTAGTTTATTTACTTGGCATTTTTTTCGACTCTTTTAATTATTTAGATTTAAAATTGTATTTGATTTGGACTTTTTGTATATTTTTCCATATGATGAAATATTTATTTCGCATTCACCTATTTTTTCAGAAACGCAACTGTCACGTATTATTGATGCAGTATTGGATATCATACGAGTAGAGTAAATAGTTGTTCGCTACTTTATAAATCAATTTACATCGACAATACAAAAAAATATGTATTAATTAACCTCTGAAGTTGCCTAACACAATGTTGAACGCAGAGTTGGGTTATTATTTACCTAAGACCACGTCCCAGCAATCCGGAAAGAAACAGCCTTTCATATATTATGTAAATATAAAAGCTTGGGAATTTTTGAAAATGTTTTATATTTAGGGATTCTAATAAAAACTCCAAGTTCTCGACCTTGGTGCACTTCTGGAAGGGCCACCATCAGCGTTGGACTGGCCATTGTGGCGATTTGGCGATCGCCACAGGCCCATCCAGCGAAAGGGCCCATTCTAAACCAAACCTGTAGCTTACTGGTTAATATAATAAAGAGAAAAAAATATTTTAAAGAACTAATTGTAGATCAAGTGTAAACGTAATTTAGGACTCTGACTTTAACCAGAGAACAAGCTTAAAACAAAGACAACTACATGCTAATATATATATATATATATATATATATATATATATATATATATATATATATATATATATATATATATATACTTCTGTTCCTGTGTTCACCCCAAACCGGCCATTAAAGTCATAATTTTATTGGAATTAAACGATTTTTTTATGCCGTGTTGTGTGAAAAATAATTACGAGTATAAACATTGCACCTACAAAAACAATCTGATGTGGTCAGCACATAACCGCCCTTCAATTCCATGTTTAAAATAGCAATGAGTTTCCGATTGATCGTTTGTAAACAAAGTCTAATTTTTCGTTCCAATAAATAGAAAAGTATGTGATACGAAATTTTCTATTATGTATTTCCTCGAAAATCTGTTAAGAGCTCCAAATGAAGTACCTCTTCCGGTTTATCATATAAGTGTAGTCAGAATCGAGTTTTAAATAGCAAATTTGATAAGTTTTGGATCATGTTTTAATATATTTTTTCAAGAAAATCTGTTTATAGCTTTTTGTAAAGTACTACTTCCGGTTTATCAATTTTAGAAAAAAATATAATACGTCGTTCTCATTAATATAATAATCTTAAATACCAAATTTGAAATTTTTTGGATTGTATAAATATATTTTTCACGAAAATATGTTCAGAATTTCAAATAAAGTATCACTTCCGGTTTATCAATTTTATCCAAAATCTAATATGTTGGTCTCCTTTATATAAAAGTCTTAAATACCAAATTTAACAAGTTTTAGAAAATATCATAATATATTTTTCAGAGCTTCAAGTAAAGTATCACTTCCGGTTTATCAATTTGAGAAAAAATGTAATATACCCTTCTTATTAACATAAAAGATTTAAATACCAAAAAATTTTGGTATATATCAAAATATTTTTTACGAAAATCTATTCAGAGCTTCAAGTAAAATATCATTTCCGGTTTATCAATTTTAGAAATAATCTAGTATGTCGTTCTCATTATTCTTTTAGATTAATGAGAACGACATACTAGATTTTTTTATAATTTTTTATATAATATATAAACACCAAATGCAAGTTTTGAAATATATCATAATATATTTTTCATGAAAATCTGTTCAGAGCTTCAAGTAAAGTATCACTTCCGGTTTAGCAATTTTAGTCAAAATCTAATATGTTGTTTCCTTTCATATAAAAGTCTTAAATACTGAATTCAAAAAGTTTTTGAATATATCATAATATATTTTCCTCGAAAATCTATTCAGAGCTTCAAGTAAATTATCACTTCTGGTTTATTAATTTTACCCAAAAACTAATATGTTATTCCCCTTGGTATGGAAGTCTTAAATACTAAAATTTTTGGATTATATTTTAATATAATTTTTAATTAAAAACTATTATGGGATCCGAGTAAAGTATCACTTCTGGTTGTCCAATTTTACCCAAAATCTAATCAACTCGTTATATGAATGTAGAAAGCTTAAATACGGAAAACAATTTTTTTCGGAAATTTGTTGTAAGAGGTATAGTGGACTAAAAAATCGTCAAACACGCGCGCACACACATGCTCACACACACACACACACACACACACACACACACACACACACACACTCACGCACACACACATAAACGCGCGCGCGCGCACACACATACACACACACACGCACATCGTCGTAAAAATAGTAAAAACGTGTTGTGGGGACCCTAATTCGTGCTTGTTTACTGAAAACTCACCATCGAATTTTTGGCACGATTACATTACCTCCCTTACTTACGGTATGACGGGAGGTAAAAAAGTTTTTAACAGAAATATTCAAAAATATAATTCTTTCAGTTTATAAAATACTATGAATATAATATACATGCAGTTTTTTTTATCAATTTGTAAATTTAAATTCATTAATTTCGCAATGCATACTTCGCGTGTTCGTTATTGACACCATGTGACCAAAATTTACGTGTTTGAAACGCGGTTTGTATATTAGAATACTGCTAATTCTATGCAACACACTTATCTTTGGACTAAATACGTAATATTTTTTACTTGGAAGTTATTCGCAAAAATAACACTTTTGAAAATTTACATTTTCTCAAATGACGATACACCATTAAAATGGTCTCCTAATTGGGCAACTTTAATCTATAATTTACCCGACTTCGTAACTCTTCTATTTCTCAACATCCCCATGCAAGAAATATAATATATTATATGTTTATCATTTTATCAGAATTTCAACTAGCAGAAGTTACCAGATCTGAAATTCGGTGAATTTCAGTTTCAGGGCTGGGTAGTTATGTATTTGGAACCATGAATCAGTTATAGTTCACTAACCGAGTACCCAGATAATTTTAGAACAAGAAACGATTCTAACTTCTAACCATATCCAGTTGGCATCACTATACTGTTAATACTCTGTAATTTAATTACCTACACAGTAAAATATTATGTTCATGTCAAATTTTGAGAATCTAATTTTTACTCCTAATGATAATAATCTTTTCACTTATTTAATACTGGAATACTAAAATAGTTTCATGTTTTAAACTAAATATGTATTGCCTGGGCCTAATGGTACAAAAGCTGGTGTGCCATGAGGTTCACATTTTTTGTGTATATGATATTTTCACTAATTTAACACTGTAGAAGACTATACTCGCCGTCAGATAAGTATGAACTAATTTTTCCCCCCTTCCGCACTCTATGTCTTGCTCTGCGGTGTTGCCGCTTCTTCATAACTTAGCGTTTTGAACATTTCCCTCATGAATTGGCAACAACAGTGTAAAAATTTCCAGTCCAGCAAATATAATAGTTATTTATAAGTGTTAAAAGTGATATTTTATTTTGTGAGAAGGATGACGCGAAGCGGAGTGCTCCAAATCTCCGAACAAAATAAAATCACTTTTAACGCGTATGTCATACACTATTTTTTCTACAAATACTATTTTTTTCCATTCGTCATTACCAAGGTAACTAAATCGCTTTTAACACTAGTGTTAAAAGTAACAATGGTCTGTCACTTCTTAATACTGACGTCATGGTAGATTTGTAGAAAATACAAATTGTAGTGTTATTTTTAATACTAAAAATAGTATGGAACTGACGGTATGGTGTACCAACAGGTCCACATTTTTTGTGTGTATACATACATAGTACACGCAGAATATGCAATCGTACAATTCATGAAATGTTCACAACTGTTGAAGTGCGCAACTATACATACTCATGTAATATAAAGTAACGGATTGAGTTTTGCGAGCACGAGTGTTGTGCATTAGGTTAGGTTTTGTTAAAGTTTGTTTAAAAAAACTCGGGCCGTTATACTATAGTTTTTATGCAATTTTTCTAAACATAACTACCATCCGCTAAAATTGCGCAAAAATCTACACATTTCACAAACAGAGCAAGGGTTTTATAATTATTCACGGAATAAGCAAAAACTTGCGCATTCCGTGAATTTTACAATCTGCGTAACGTATATACATGCAGGGCCGTAGCAAGGAGCTGTTGGGCCCTGGTTCTTAACAATCTGATCGGGCCCCCTTATAATTAACAATAAATGAAAATGTTTACATGTTGATATTCGTATAATATTTATTTTAAAACATAAAACTTATACAGTAAGATCAAAAAACAAATATTACTCAATAAAACAAATCGACAAGTATGTATATTTCCTTTGAAGTGTACAACCACATTAGAACATAACTTTCTCTGATTTCGCAATCGCAAATTTTGAAATTAGTTCGTCTAAATTTAGCGAGCGCGCTTTTGCATTTTCAATAGAAAGTATAGCAAGAGATGATACTCGATTTTGACCCATTGAGTTCCTCAAATAAGTCTTTATTAATTTCAGTTTTGAAAAAGATCGTTCTGCAGAAGCAACTGTCACGGGAATAGTTAAGAAAAGAAAACCGAGCGTTATTATATCTGTGAACCTTCTACTGGAAGAATAATTGTCAATTAAAATAAATTTTATTAAATCTTTTACCGAATTTATATTCGTAAGCTCATTAGAAAAACATGATCGGAAACTAAGTAATTAATGAGATAGCATGCTTTACCAGTGCACCATGTAACCCCATAGCTATACTACCCGCCCGCTCCCTGTATGTCCTAATGTTAGCTAGACTGGTCGTCAGAATTTCTTTCTGAACCTAGCTCTGCGTTTGGTATACATATAAGGCGATCACAAAATAAAAACTAAGTATCTGTATATTTTCTATTTAAAATGAATTTTAGTATAAAATGCATATAAATAAAATAGATTTTTAATTTATTTTTTATTTTCTCTACTTTTGGGAGATTACAGCATTATAAGCTGAGGGTTTACGGACGGGCCCTTAAAGCCTCGGGCCCGGGTTCCGCGGAACCCTGGTAGCTACGGCCCTGTATACATGTATTAACTTCTTGAAGGAAACAAATATATATTGGACATAGTTTTACTATTAAACTTTAATAGTGATTTTGTGTATGGGTGTTTGGGAAAATTGAGTAAATTCCCCCCTGTTTGTATTGCATCGAAATGAGATGCTGCGGAGGGTGTGAGACCACATCCACAACCCTCGTCCCGCCTAGCCAATACACGCTCAATGACTTTTTGTCATAATACCTAAATTTCATGGTGTAATTTAGTGCACCAGCGAGAGTTAAGCGGTAATGGGGTCACATATGGAGCCAGCCGATTCCAGTTTTTTTTTTTCATTTTATCGTGGAAACGTCAACATACAAGCCCTGCGCAAATAGCAGCAGCAAGACATGACTCGGTAGCTGTTTTATGTGACGTGTTATAGCCACGCAAAAAGTAGGTAATGTGATTTTTATGAAAGGAATTTTACATGCACAAGCTGAACGAAACAATGTGATAATGTAAATAATAATGTGAGAATGAGTTTAGGTTTTATGTGAAAATTTATTTCTTTTAGAATATTTCATAAAAATACTTATTTGTATATTGTAGATACCGTCACATTTCTTATTATTAGTACGTATGGATCTATTTTAACCTCGATTTTAACGTACCTCTTGTAGGCAAATAATTTGACTTGTTAATATAAAAATGGAATTATGAGGGATTAAAACTGCAAAATTGATGAGTTTTTGTTTTACATATATTTTTCCCTCGAATTAAGTGAGAAATAAATATAAATTCTGGCTCACCAAAACCCAAAGGATCGCCATAAACCGCATAACGCCCATATACTATAAAAATACAAAGAAACAGTTTAGTACGGTGTACCGCAAACTATCTTGGGTTTGTCATAATACCTGCAATTCCCAGGGTTGGATTAAAGCAAAAATTTAAATATCTTATGGGACAATACGCTTATGTAATACATAATATTAATATATATGCTTTTTGAATGTATTAATTTTTACAAAATTGATTCTTTTTCTTTAGATTTCGAAAATCGGTCTATTATATTATTTACATTTATTGCTATAAGTTATAATATATGTAACGATTTTGGCAAATACAACCTTAATAATTTTTTTAAATTTGAGATAATGAAAAGAAAAATTACTTTCTAGCTCTTCCTCACTGATAAAGATTTCTATAAGTTAATTTAGCCCGGGATCTTGTTAAAATATTAGAAAATTATTTACTGAATGGTAAGTAGGTAATAGAAAAATAAACACTGGTGATGAACAATTACATATTAAATAATAATTTTTATAGGACGTTTTTTTGTAGAAACGCTCAAAATTTACAATGTAATAAGTTATGACTAAGATTTGTTCCAACATACTAGCAAATCAGTGCGGACCTATCCGACGCAGTTGCAATATTAAAGTGGATTTTTGAATATTTATTTATATTATTTATATTTCCAACACGCTTCGGACCGATCACAAACCCATTTGAAAATAGTTAAAACAGTCAGCGGTTTGCCTCATGTACTAACAGTCAGACTGCGATTTTCTAAAATTGTAAGTTTGTATGGTCTTCAATAATATTACTGTTTTATACACAATTTTATCATATTTCAATATTTTGAGAGATTTAAATGAAGAAAGTGATTTTCAGTTATCACAGTTTTGTGATGATGAATATGATGATTTGGAGCATTACATTTATAAATTATCTTTAACGTCATCTGTTATTTTTCAAAATAGTTTATTCTAACTCAAAATCAGTTAACAGTCCACAATCCATTTCTCAAATCTTAGGCTGCAAATAGTTCCGAATTTGTCCACGTCTATTTGCTTGCGCATATTATGATTTCGAACCGGTACAGAACTAATCCGAAATCGCATATTTTTTTAACCCTCATGCCCGTGCTATGGTATGTGTGGAATAAAATAAGTACTTTAAATATTTTATTGAAATTAAACATTCTCGCTGTCTACGAAATTAATATTTCATCAACAGAGAAATAATGAAGTTAAAAAATAAAGTTTAATGCCAATGATATAAATTTGTTTTAAATTTTTGAACCTACTCGTATTTAAAATATTGTACTTTCTTCAATTAGATGAAATTAAGGATAAATTTAATTTATTTATGTAAATAGGTTACTTTTATGAAAGCAATATTTAACAAAAAAAAAGTTCTGTAATCTTAAACATTTGAGTTGAACTCAAAGAATGTCGCTTAAGATATTTTTTTATTTCGGTGTCTGTGAGTCTATAAACGTACTGAATTTTTTATATAAATCATAAACCATCACCTAATATTTTTTTGTATTTTGATGTCTTTGTGAGTCTATAAACACACTGGAAAGACGTCATTAAGAAAATCTATAAACGCATTGTTTTTGGCAATATTCGTTTTCCAGAGATGATATGACTACTTTCAAAACTGACAGGTGAATGACATGTAACCTCAAATAGCTGTCAGTCAACACTGTATTTTCACCTGTGAAGTTAAAAATTTTACCGGGAAACGCTACCAACATAAATGATAAAAAACAGGAAGTTATATTTTTGACAAGGCATTTTTTAAAATCTAATAATAGTTATTCATGTATTAAGAATATAATTAAAAGATTGTAACACGGGAGAAGTTTAAAGCTCGACGCGTAGCAGAGAAAAAAAATTATTGCAAACTATACAATTTTTGGTATACAGATGACCACAATTATATTGTTACGAAAATAATAATTTTTTAAATATTATTTAAATTGTGAATAATGGTAAATGCAATTGTTATTACTTTAATTAAAGCTTTTGTTGACGTCGAAAAGAGCAAATATGATAATTTAGAATAATATATAGCCAAAAAATATAATTTCATACATATGTGTACTCTACATTTATGATTTAAATTTTAAGTAGTTTACACATATTGTACTAGACTAAATGAAACATTATCAATTGAAAATGCTATTCAATAAATTTAAGTGTTAACTTTGCTAAATTAACCAAATTCAGATCAAGATAAAATATCTATTTTATAAAAATAATGCACAACTGTGTATATTATCTAACTGTGTATTCTTTATTCATATACAAATATTACATTTAATCAATCAAAGAAGTGCTATTTTTCCTTCTTTAGTAGATTCTTCTTACTTCTGGTAATATATGTAATGAATAATTATTATATGATTAATTTCAACAACTTTCTACTATTGTATCTAAAGATGAAGACCAACATATAGAAACACGGCATATGTAAGTGATTTTTTTAAAAAGATTCATAAAATGGGAATCTTGGTCATCATCATCATCATCATTATGTAGAATCTGTCCTTCAATAGGACTCAACGGAAATATTGTCTCCAAGTAAACCTACCCTGCGCGTCCCTCTTCAATTCTTCATCGTCCAGTAATTTTGTCCGTCCTTAATTTCTGTTAAAATTCCAAATTTTCTTCGCCCTTCTCCCCTTCTTCCATGTATTTGCCATTCAATAATAATATTCTGTATCCCATTCCGCCTTAAAATATGACCAATTCAGTTAGCTTTCTTGGTAGTTGTCATTATTACCATTACATTAGAATGATAGGTACGATACTGGTTATTCTGGTTTCTAAAGCCCTGGTTAATTTGATCAAATTGTAATACGATATTAACTGTTGTTTTCCAGTTGTCTTCGTCCCTAAATCGCCCGTTTCAATAAGAATTTTAATCTAAAACCGTTTCTTGTCATACCTAAATTATATTTTGAATTTAAATTCAGCTTTTTTGTGCCGGTTATTTGTTAATATACATATGTTACTGCGTCTTCCATACTATTTTTGTTTCTTCCACAATACCATTAATAACAAATATAATCATTCTTTTGGGTTTAGAAAATGTTACTTACATTAAAAAAAATCAAGTAAATAAATGTCAAATAAGGAAATTAACTAACTTTATACTTGTATACATTACAATACCATAAATTACAACGAGTCACGAAAATACGAATTTTGTACAATATCTTAAACTATGTATATTGTTTTCAATGTTATATACGAAACAATATTGTTTTCAAAACAAGTGTCATGAGAATCAAGCAGTAATTATACTTTGGTAATTTGTAGGTGTTGCTGTTATTTATTATAAACAATTATAATTTAGTATCAAATGAAAATGACATGCATACATCGGTTAATCCAAAGAAATATTAAATGAATTTGAAGCTGCACAAGACAAGTTGGTTCCACAGAAGTCAAAAGACGTACGTATACGATAAAGAATACGAAAGATTTGCGAATGGCGGTGTTAAAAATGTGATTTATCAAATTTGATTTGTTTGACATTTATCATAAACCACAATTTTGATATGTTTGAATAGTTGGTGTCTGGCAACTTTATAGGCCCTCGGGCAATAAAAGCCAAATTGCGCCCGCTTTGAGGGTGAATAAACAAGTTTATTAGTCCAAAATAGAAAAAATTTAATTAAAAACATGTTTCATAAGTTGTGGTAAGTTTAACAGTTTAAATTGTAATTGTATTGCAATAAAAGCACCGAGGAATATTTCTGATGTACACTTCTCCAATGAATATTTTTAATAAACAAACGAAATTATTTTAAGCATACATATATGTTTTTAAGGATATTTTGTCGTTTTGGAAAACTGTAGGAAACTGTGTACATATAGCGGTATGTACTCGTACGCACTTAGTATTTTTTTGTAAAGGCTCGCTAAGTTTATATAGGTATTTGCGTAGTAATTTAAACAAAACCCTTGAATGGGACATAACTAGCATGAGCTGTAAACACGGCATGTAGTGCGAGCACGCATGTCCTGTGGGCGCACGCACACATGCACACGCACACGCATGGCCGGGGTAAGTTGCTGCCATGATTCAGCGGGGACTCCCAGCAGTGAAATATTTCATCATTAGGCCTCACATTGGTGTAAAGTGGTCATTTGACGTGTATAACACACATCGGGCTCCGCTGCTGCCCCCGGCCCGCGCCCCACACTGCCCCCAGCTGCCCCGGGGGACGTGTTTATGCGGCCTGCGGGGCCACTAGCCTGGAAGCCCGCACACTTGTCGCTATGTTTACCCAGCTCCGCAGAAGCGAATGCCGTTTGTCAAATGTTACGTTACAGTCTCCGCATTTGTATTTCAAATATTTGTTTTACTTCGTATGTTCCTGACGAAATCGAGTTTGCTCGCGACTAAAATGGAAAACCGTTTCTTCAACTAATATATTGAATTTTTGTAAATATGTTATAACAAATACAAAAAGTAAAGTTAGGACAGTAAAAGTCTGTTATATAAAACAAAAATAGATTATTATTTAAGTAATTGCTTAAATTTTTTAACCAACCGCTATATAAATGGTTTATTACCATGCATATCTCAGATTATTGACCAGCAAAATATTTATATATTTTTATGTTTGAAAACTTTAATTTATGTGATTGAAATTTTAGCGAACTCCACTGTATCCGTTATAGAATATTTAAAAAAAAACTGATTATGGCGTAAGAAAAAGCAATGAACACTTTCTAAGACTACAGTTCCTTTAAAAAACAATTTTTTTAAAAAATTGTGGAAAATCCCAGCATGTAGAACTAGACAAATTATAGGTATTACAATAGTTATTAATAAATAATGACTGGGTTCTTGGACATTTCATTTTTTTATGGATTAAACTGCATAAAAATACGGGCACATTAATAATTCTACTGATTATTTTTTGACATTTCTTACTACGTGTCTGCGCTTTAACCAATCCTGTCATTATTATACTGAGAATAAAGTTCTAAAGATTATTCCCGGGAATAATCCCTGTAGGTTTTGTTTTTGTTGACATATGTCAGATAGTAAACAACATATAAGTAAAATGAGCGAAAAAGACCAATTTTGTGCAGTTTCTGATCATGAAATAAACCAAACAATTATAGAATCACTTCTAGAAATACCATAATTAGTAGTTATATCTTTTGATTATTTATTTTGCATTTTCAAAGTGTGTTCTAAATGTCAAAACAGACTTACTTACCAAATGAGCCATGTAATGAACAAAGCTAGTTATTTACGACAGTAGATAGCGTTACATTAGCATGACAGCCGGATGTTTGAAACTTGTGGATCAAAAAATAATCTAATTAAATATTTCGGTAGTTGGATAAATTAGAAAATAATTTTCCAGATTTTTCTCAAACTTGTTGCCATTTAGCAATAGTCACTCAAGCCCTACTGGCAACAAGTTTTCGAAAAATCTGTCAAATTATTTTCAATTTATTCTCACTCTCTTGTAATATTATTACCTACTGAGAATTTTATGGTATGAAGTATGACAAATAGAAAAATATAAATAATTATTAAATTTTTATTAGGTAAATGTACTATGAATTTATAATGTGATATAGAAAATTATAAATCCATTGTAAATTTATTCCTGTTCGTGGAAATCAAAAATTATTGCACTATAAATTATACATGAATATCCACAAAAAACTTATGTTTATTTTTATAGCAAGTAATAAACTCATCCATGTATATGCCAATGATATTAGACCTAAACTATAATACGAATAATACACTATTTATTATACTGCAGTAATAAATTACACATTTTAAAAAATTCACCTTAGTTGGAAATTACGTAATAAAATTGTATTACGCGATGGTGGAATCTACTCGTAAAAATCATAAAATCCCAAGATTGGAAAATTAGATTTCATTTTATTTATTTAATAAAAATAGGAATCCAATATTACAGTTTCTTACCTATAATCTAACCAGAAATACCTAATCGGTAGCACAACAATTAAATTCAGGAATATATAGAAGTAGGCTCTTCTTTATGACTGTCGTATAAAAAAGGGATACCTATTTTATGTATCAAACCAACAAAACTACCTATTATATCAATATCCGATAAATAAAATATATAGATACCATATATAAAAAAGAAATTATTAAGATACAAATAATATACCTACTTACTTTTTAAATTTAAAAACACATCTATATACAAATATTTTTTCATAAAATCATTGCATAATTCTTTGTAATTGTTCTTATATACATAAAATCACGCATTTCCCATTTAGTGGGTTAGCACAAACCCTAAACTAATAATAATAATAATAATAATAATAATAATAATAATAATAATAATAATAATACTAATAATAATAATAATAATAATAATAATAATAATAATAGTAATAATAAGGATTATTGCTAAAACTGCCAGGAAACTTTTGAAATATAAAAATTTAGAAATCGAAATTAAAAGAATGTGGAAAACAAAAACTATTATCTTGCCCATAATAATAGGAGCTATACGGGTTTCAATGACGACGAGTTTCAGAAGAAATTGAGAAAATGCTTGGTAAGACCCTTCTGAAATACAGAAAACGACAATAATTGGAGCAGCACATATAATAAGATAGGTGCTCACATAGTCACCCATACCCAAGCTGCTTGGTAAGCGATCCGATGGACGGGTTCCTGCGAACTGCAGAATATAATATGTTTGTCCAGAATATCGGGACCAATAGTAATTAGTATAATGTAAAGTATTATATATTTGTAGTTTGTGAAATAAAAGGATAATAATAATAATAATAATAATAATAATAATAATAATAATAATAATAATAATAATAATAATAATAATAATAAATAAATAAATAACAATAGTAATAACCACAAAAATAATCACTCACTCTTTCAACAACATTCTTACTAACGGGACATCATACAACAAATATTCCTTACTCTTATCATATTAAAGTGACCGATTTTCTTTTAATTCTAAAATAAATATGTCATCACGGCATATTACTCATTGCTGGGTGTACCAATCTGCTTTTTACGCAGATATCGGTAATGATGATGACATATTTCCACCGTGCGGGCGTTTACCATCAGGCGTTACCTCACGGGCACTCATTGCTGCTTTTTAATTCTAGGTAATAATATTTAATAATTGAACTACAAAACATAATTGAGGATTTTTTACAATAACCCAAAAATTCAAATGTATAAGAAACAAAAAAAAACTTAGTTCTTGTAAGAATATTGCATTTACCCAATGAAAATTATGAAAATAAGATTTTTTAAAAATGTTAATAGTTCAAATACTTAAACATGTTATTTGAATTATCGCGTCATAATTTAGTAGAGATGTACACAATGCTTTTAAAAGGGATGAATATCTATCTAATGTCAAGCGTTAATAATATGTAGTTTAATATCTTATATTCTGCAATTTATATGACAGAAATTTCATAAGTAAGCGAGGATTTTTATTCAATAAGATTACCAAGCTACTATTAGTCCAGTACGTGGGGTTTTTTTGAATGCAAAAGGTGGGGTAGTAGCGATTTTTTAGTATGTTGTTAAGCTTGGGGCCCTAATGAAAAATCCAAGTTTTCGACCTCGAGGCGCATGCGCTCGAGCCGCCATCTTGGATTTTAGGTACAAAAAGTTGGTTTTTTTCACAACAAAAGATGTTCTATACAAAGTTAAAGAGAACAAAATTTCCTACATTCTTTGTAGAAAATTTTTTTTTGTAGCACACATATGTTAGGAGTTACAGCTCCGTGAAGTTGCACTATTTGAAAAAAATGCGGAAACTTCATTTTGGTTGAGTTTTATTTTATTATTTTTATTATATATCATTATTGAATTCTTTATATTAATTCCCGTCCCCAGTCCTCATCCCGTTCTTCAGCTGCTTTTAAAATTGTAGTTTTCACTCCCAATTGTTGCACCATACAAACGAAATCTCGATGAGATGAGTGATGTCCTTTTCTTTGTTTATTTAAAAAGTCCGGTGTAATTTCTTCAGTACAGAGAAAACACTGTACTTTAAAATTAAAAGTCGGTATACTAGATCTGCGGGATGTCGACGCTACTTGAGGTTCGTTATCTTTTTTACGACAAAACCCGGCGATCAGTTTTTCATTAATATAATTTTTTTGACATGCGCCATGCACAGTTACAGAAAATAATGATCTCAAAATGCGCGTATGTGCGCGATTACCTCGTAACTCACTCGATTTTAAAAGTGTCTTTACACCTCTTTCCTTTACAACGACAACGTCACTTTCACTTAAAGTTTTCTCACAAATAAAGCACAAATCAACTTGGGGATTTTCCATTATAACAACGTAACCTTCTGCAAGCTAGACAAAGCACACTGACGCATACAGCGTATTAATATAAAATTAAAGTAGAGTCTCTTTAAAAATTATTTCAATATGATTTGCATTTGTTTAAATTATTTATTTTAGTTGTCAACAGCCAAATAACAAAATATAATACTTTTTTTTAAATAGTGCAACTTCACGGAGCTGTAACTCCTAACATATGTGTGCTACAAAATTTTTTTTTACAAAGAATGTTAGAAATTTTGTCCTCTTTAACTTTGTATAGAACATCTTTTGTCGTGAAAGCCACCGTTTTTGAGTTATTATCAAAAAACCAAATTTTTGTACCTAAAATCCAAGATGGCGGCTCGAGCGCATGCGTCTCGAGGTCGAAAACTTGAATTTTTCATTAGGACCCCAACCCTAACAACATACTAAAAAATCGCTACTACCCCACCTTTTGCATTCAAACGCCCCTTTTTGATACCCACGTACTGGACTATATGTAACTAACCATGAATAAAAAACGCCTTCAGCAGTTCTAACGCATTTTGACTTTGCTTTCCGTATCTAATTGTCATTAGTACCTAGGTTTATAAAAGTGCCATAGCTTAGTTTGAAATAAAAATGAAATTTTTCCAAGATATTTCAAATATTTTTATTGCAGATTTCGGGTAATAAATTTTACCTTAGCTCGATTCAGAAAAAGGAATTGCCTAAGTTACTAGTATATATTTATTTAATCTTAATTTTATCCTTTGAAACGTAGGATATATTATACAATCTTCTGCAGCGTTTCTTAACCTACGGGTTACGACCCAAATTTGAATCGCGAAAGGGTTGTGACTGGGTCGCATAAACGGTACAAAATTTTATAAATTTGATTACTAAATAAATCCCAATAATATTTTACTAAAATGTTAGTAGTGTTAGCAATACAATGTAGAGTTGCTACTGCTAATTTTGGACAAAAAAAAGAAAACCAATCTTGGGAAATAATTGATTATATTATTACCTTTTACACTCCTTTTGTCTATCTAACATGTAAGATACTGGATTTTCTGCTCTTGTAATTACTAAAATTAAAATTTAGAAACCGCTGCCAACTAGAAAATGAATGCTGTCTTTCAAATATAAATTTGCGATTTGAAAAACTTTCAAAACTTATGCAAAGTCAGGGTTCACATTAATTAACATGAATTTTTGTAATCTACTCGTATTTTTGATTTTAAAAATGTTAATGAAATGAATTTGCAATCAAGTTTCGTTTTATTTAAATTTGTTGATCTTATCTTGTTAAAGTTATATTTTGTTTATAAATAGGTAGGTATATGGAATATTCGTACAAATTTGATTTGATTTTCTTCGGTAGAGGCGAAAAATAAATTGATTATTAACTGATATCAAGTAATTTCTTCTTTCCAATCACCTTTTCAGTCAAGGAGTATTGTAGCCATGATTTTCTTATTTTCATAAATAGATTATTGTTTATAATAATATGTGTTTTTATTTTTAAAATAATTTTGTATATAGTGGGTCGCGAGACTAATACAATAGTTAAATTTGGGTCGCACCTTGAAAAGGTTAAGAAACGCTGATCTTCATGATAGTCCCAGATTCCTCTCCACGGAAATAACTTTAGCCACCAATTTTGACATGTGCGTTCTTTCATAGGTTGTTGACTACAATATAAATTTAAAAATTATTATCCCTGTGAAATTTAAATAATCTATACTTTATGCTTAAAGAGGGGGAGACTCAGTTTACAAGGTTACCCGACGTGTAAACTGAGTCTCCCCCTCTTGTTGCTTAAACTCGGCCTCTAGCGTGGTTGACACGTCGGGTAACCTTGTTTAAGACAGTACTATCCCCCTTGCCCCTGCAGATGCCCCATACGACTACGGGCGAAACGTTGAGTTCTGACTCAAAATATGACACAGTCCATTCCCGGAAAACGAATATTTCTCATGACTAAGACTGTGGAAGCCTACGCAATTATTTAACATCTAACTTAACATACAGTATGGGTTAATTGCTAACTGTGTTACAGTTACTATCCAAAGATTTATTTTTTTAAAAAAAAATATGTTAGTTTATTTTTGTTTATATTTTATTGTATTATACATTAATTTATTTTTCGTAAATATAGTAAAAATATGGACTGAGATAATAAAACATGAATGTTAAAAATATGTGTTGTGTAAAATAATATTTGTCATTTTTATGAATAATAATTGCTATCGAAAAACAAGCTCACGTGTAAAACGAATGGCTGTTCATAAATTTTCTGCCGTAATAATTTTTATGGCTCATGTAACGTGAAATGATTTTATTTTTGCAGTGCATCAAGTGTGATAAAATAGACATTACATTGTTTTAAATTTCTTGTTTGCATTTCATGTGTTTGTATTATCTGCAGCCCTGAGGTCCACATGCGACCATCGCGTGAACAAAATCCAATTTGTAGTGGTCATGAATATTGTTGTTTTTTATTTTTATCATTTTTATACTGCAGGGTTGGCAAACAGTACGATAGAGGGCGAGGGTGCGCGGCTAGCCTGCAGTTTACACTTGCCGTTATCAACGATTCTAAATAAATTCCTCCAGCAAAAATATGCAATGCAACTGTGATCATGTTTAAACACGCGGAACAAAAACATGTTTGCTGATGTAAAAATTCATGAAAAAAATATTTCCCGCGTGAAATGGCCAGATTTTACATTGCACCAATCCAAAAAATATTAAAAATATACAACGTTTTAATAATTTAATATTTAGAAAGCAAAGATTGACCAAAAAATGAACGATATTATATTTTGATGAAAACAAAAATGCACGTTGAAATTATGAACAATGTACACAGTCTCTTTTATTTTTTGTTTGATGCAAAAATTTAATACAGCGTATATAAAAATATGCTTCCTTTATTTATTTACAATTATACGAAAAATCAACATTTGTTTTTAATACATTCTAATCTCTCGCGAAATATAAAATGTTATATTTAAAATTACAATATACTGATACAGACGTATAGATGAAATATAAATCCAGATAAAAACATTCGTATCATTTCTATATGAGAAAAAATATATAATAAATGATTACTATTGATAAGGCGAACCAAAGAATTTAAATTAAAACTAATACCTTATATTTTCTGCGTTAATTAATGTTAGAATGAAATAATAGGTATAAATTATGTCCCAAACAAATGCTTTGAGAAAAACGTTATTAAATATTAGGAAAATTGTTCAGTGTCCGGGAAAATAGCTCATATGTAGCACTTGTACATTTCTCTTGTAAACTATTCTTATAGATGAAATAAATTCAGAATTGATTATGATGTTCTTCACCATAACAAATTAGCATGTGAACTGTAAATCTCAACTATACGAAATATTTTTTTTCAAGAATTGCTTATATTTATATAAGCATAATATGTTAAAAGAGGTTACTCATATATCAACTAAAAATTTAAATGGAGAATGGTAGAGGTGTAAACATGGTAGAATTCTAGAAAATTAGAAGCGTAATTCGTACCACGCAGTATTTCTGAATTTACTTTTCTTAGTTTAACGCGTTGTCTTCTACACACTTCATTTCTTATTTCTTTTACACTGTTCCACTAATAATATCGGCGCCTGATTTATTATTTCTAATTTATTATAAATATTTTTTTCACATCAACATAAGGAGTAGGACATATAACTGCACTGCATATTTTCATTTTCATTTAGTTGCACTTTAAGACGCAGAAAAACTAATGTTCACTTTGGAGGAATGGATATACTCTTCGTTCGAAATGTACTAAACATAGTTCAGTACAGATGTGTGATCAAATAATTGATTCATAATATTGTAACGTGAGAGGGTAGGTACCTACCTACAACATTTGGTCCGCGAGCCCCGGCCAGCGCGTGTGCAAACCGACGCCTATAAATAGAAGTGTTCTAGTAGGTAGGAGAAACCTAGGTAGGCGATCGATAACATAGTGCAGCGCGCGATAGTAAACAAGAGGTTGCTATATAAGCGACACAGCTCTGCCAAAGAGTGAGAGAGTCACAAACATAGTCCGTCAGAAGGACAGTTACAAAGATACTAAGAAGTAACGAGTCAGTGAGTTGAGCAGCACAGCAGTATCGTAGTGTGCGTATGCAGTTTAGTGTCGAGTGGAATACTCGGGAAGTTACTGGTATACTGAAATAGCTGTTGAAGTGAATACTCGGTAGTTTTGAGGAGTATTGGGAAGCTAGGTGTACGGGGCAAGTGGAAGTGGATATTTGGCAGTGGTGTTGAAGAGTTGTGGCATACAGACAGTTGGTGATACTGAATCTGTGGAAGTTAGAACAGTTATTGGTGTATTCCAAAGGCATTCCGTTATTTATAAACGGATCTTTGAAATTAAGATGTCCATTAACTAGATTTTGCTATTCTAAAGACACTATCCGTTAATAACATAACCGGAGATCCGTTTATAAATGAAATTTAAACGGATAATGATTCATAGTCGTTAATTGTAAACGGACGAGATTTAATACATAAATATTGAGAAATTTCTAAATTGTACGCATAGAATGGCGTTATCACCCTTTACTGTTTGCTCCGACCCTTGGATTCATAGAATGTTATTGAAAGGAATGTTCAAATAAATAATATTTATAACGAATTTATACTCGTATATAACCCATAGAAAATCGGTTCGTTGAAAGATTTTAACAATACAAAAATTATCTATTTAAAGTTCTCAAAAAATTAAAGATGCTTTGTCTAATGAAACGAGCAGATATTTTACTCTACATTGTAAATCTTGAACTTTACCTAATGTTTTAAAAATATTCAAGTATTTTTTGGACTGCATTCAATCTTCAGGGGCTCAAGACACAAATATTCTATTGGTTCCCCTATTTTTAATTATTGATTACAACAAAGGATAATTTTACTGTAACAAAGAATATTTTGATTATAACAATGGATATTTTGATTATATTCGAAGAATACTGATTAGATGAATGAATCTAATAAAGAATTTTTCATTAATATTTGCGAAGAATTAAAAATCAAGCTCATAATGTGTGTTTTATAATTTGTGTAGTTTTTTAAGTGCATGCGCTTATATGTAATTGTGGCCCCGCGTATGTTCATTTTCTCGATACAGTGGTGTCAATAATTTCAAGATAAATGTTGGGGTTGGGTGTTGGGGACCTGCTTCATTATTACTGTAGCTGCGCTTAATAAGTAACGAATTATGATTTTATAGATTTTTTTGTTTAATGCTCATTTTTTTCCAAATTTACAATAATATCAAAAGGTTATGAAACTGACAATTTTGACATTTATTACAACAAAGTATTTACCATCATTCCAAAGATTATTTTGAAGAATATATTAATTATCGTGATTCTTTCTAGATATAAATTTATTACTAAAAAATATCTCCACATTTATGTATCACAAATATCTGTTTAGATCTTAATATATTTTGTTATTATCAAAATATAAATATGGTGACATTTACAATTTGACAACACTGCCCAACAGTAGCAGACGGATCCGTAATTTTAACGGATCCGTTGAAATGTCATATTGCGAATAGAATTTTTAGCGGAATCCGTTAATAAGAAATATTTAACGGAATCCGTTTACATAATACCTATGTTTTAACGGATTGTATTTAGAATACACCCATTAGTCCGTCAGAAGGACAGTTAGAGTTACATTAATAAACAGTCAGCCAGTTGAATGTGGTATAAGTAAATAGTGACATAAATAGTCGAAATAAATAATCAGTAATATCGTAGCTATAGTAGTCGTCATTGTTATTATCGTTTAATATTTATTTATCGTTTTATAAACATTATTTTGATTAATAATAATTCTTTGATTTTTACGCTTCATCCAAATAAATAAAAACGTTACAATATATTAGGTAGCATCAGCATAATATATTTCTGGAGACAGATTTCTGAAATTTTAAGGCATTCGAAATCTACCTATTACATTATAAAGGTTTGTAATGAATACGACTTATTATATATATATATATATATATATATATATATATATATATATATATATATATATATATATATATATATACCTAATTGAGTGACTTTATAATATGCAAAATGTCACAGATATAATAATTGTATAATGAGTCATTTTAAAAACTGAGCATCTGTTTAAATCTACAGGATGATTTATGAAGAGTGTGCCACAATTAAACCATATATTGGGGGGAGTCATTTTGAGTAAAAAATGTTATATGAAGGTATGTCCGAAATCTTTTTGTTACGAAATTACACACCTTTGCAAGTGCACTTCATCCGACACATTTTTATTAATAACTCTGGCACTAGTTGCGCTAAAATTTGGTATGAGGATACTACTTATTCAGATGCATATAGTTGTACTTCCTTTTGTTTCTGAATCTCAGCTTGAGGCGTCTCATATGAGGAAGTCATGAACAATTTTAAACGTTAGTTTTTTTTACCTATTCCCATTTTTTTCATTTTTACTTCTAAAATATTACATATATTTTATTAATACACAAAAAAGTACTCTTGCTAAAACTTTATAAACGCAGTAGTTTTTGAGATATTTAAATTTTTAGAAAAAATTAATTATTCAAAATATTTAGTGAACAGTTAAAAAACAAACAAGTTACCGTAGGAAATAGAACAAAATATAAAAAAGAAATAAATTCTGTTTATAACTATTGTTAATTACCTTATTTTTATTATGGGTAGTTTTTTGTTTTGTTAATAAACAAAATATGCAAAATGTTAGTGCTAATGAATATGCAGATATTTTTATTTAATAATGAACATTGCAACGGTAATGTAGTCGTACGTCCAGAAATTATTAACGTAGATATCCAATTTATATGAATTTCATTTTTCTTAATTGTTATCTATTTTTTGGATACTTGATTTTATCTAAAAATTAAAATATCTTGAAAACTACTGCGTTTATCAAGTTTTAATAAGAGTATCTTTTTGTGTATTTTTTAGTGTATGTTATATTTTATAAGTAACTTACCCATGTATGAATATACATCTAAATATGTATACTCATACCAAGATTAAAAATTTTAGTGCAACTAGTATTAGAGTTATTAATAAAAATGTGTCTGATGAAGTGCATTTTCAAAGGAGTGTAACTCTGTAACGAAAAGTTTCCGAACATACCTTTATATAACATTTTTACTCAAAATGACTCCCCCAAATATATGGTTTAATTGTGGCACACCTTTCATGGATCTCCCTGTATATTAGCATTTAGCATATTCATGTACCTGGTGGAAAAATTGTGAATTACGAGTCAAATGTTGTGCATACCTGTCAACTTATTAAAGATAAAGTTTGTAGTATCAGAAAGAACTTTCTCTTAAAATAGAGTTGTTTTTGCATTTATATTTTATCGGGTATCATCGCTAGTGGCTTCATTTTAAAATTATGTAACTTAGGGAGCCTTTAATTTTCATCAGACAGATATTCATTGTTAATGTTCAAATATGAAGTAATGATTTGATAGGGAATAGAAAATTCACGTGAACGCATCTAAAGTGCGTAGATAACATGACGCAGAGCAGCAACGGGATGTCCCATATAGATTGCAGTGAAATCATGATTATAAATCAGATAACTGATCACGAATGACAAGCCATAAATGTTTGATGAGTGTCTCCAGCGGGAATGTGAGCGCGAGCGCTGTGTGCGTATGCGTGTATAATTGCTCGGCGTGTTGGCGTGAAGCTCTGCTCATGCGCGCTCAACAGCTTTATAATGAACAGATGAAATGCAATGCAACTTGCCGATCACCATATAAACAATCATGTCACAAAGATTTTTACTATTTGTGACCTGTCATTTCAATTATGTTTTTATATACTGATATTACAGTCTCCTGTAAAATTTATACATTAAAAAAAATCAATAGTGAGACACACTATTTCTAGTGTTAAAAATAACACTACAATTAATTTTAGTGCAATTAAGGTTTATACAATGATAAATTAGTGATAATTTAATTTTTCCCTATGTGTCTAACATGGGCATAATTTTTTACTGTGTCCACAAAATATTTTCAAAAATTTGGGCTCATTTGACTACAGAGAGTTTTTGCAACAAAATCTTTTTTACTATTTACGCTCGGGAACGCATGATGCGCTTTTACAGTAAAAAATTATGATATTTAAACTAATCAATTTTAAATAAGATTTTAATATTTTACATAAAAACTGCAATTAAATAAATATATCATCACGGCATATTACCAACAACTTACTAACAAAATATAAATCAATTTAAATCGAAATGATATACTGTGAAAAATTTATACTTTCTCACTTTGGAGCTGATATAAATGATTGAGAAATTGTAATATTGTATGTATTTTACCGCATTGACCAATAATATAATGACAGTGTCAAATGATAGGTATAATATAAAATTATCATTTCGTATATCATATCACAATGTAACAAAAACAAAAAAAAAACAAAAAAAAAATACAAGCAAACAAATACTTTAACAAATGACATATGTGCCAGATCATTTTTTGTTTTCATTTTTACGGTGAAATATTTTAATATTTACAAAATTATATACAAGGAATACTGAACCGTTTCCGAGATATAAGACAGTGAAAAATGAGTTTTTACAGGGTTAACCTCTACTATTTCGAAAACTACACGAGTTACGACTACGTTTAAATGAGATTTTTTGTTTACCTTTGAAAGGTCGTCTTAGTTGTTCTTTTGTTTTTAAAAAAACTTTAATTGTACTACGACAAATGTTGTGGTGAGCTTGGCTCATATTGAATTTTCAAATAACTTCGTAACTATTAGAAATTGAAAAAACGTTTCATATAAAATTTTATTGTTTTTTTTATAATCTATTTACTGACATAGACAAAATTTATCAGTTTTTCTTTGCTTCTAATACAAAATGGCCTGTTTCTCGGAAGCAGTTGAAGATCAGATCTATGTTGATTAAGCTTTTTTTCTCATTTTGGGCAGTACTACATATATGTCCTATAAATTTGTAATACTTATTCATTAAGGACCTATACATTTCCATAAATAAAGCTGCAAAATGTCTTCATTATTTAGAGCCCTATATCCAAGTCATTGAGAAGAAAAGTATGAAATTTTATACGGACAAAGTAAGAGATGGTATCCATCCTAACACAGTGTAAAAAGTTTGTTAATGTTAATAGCCTGAGAAATAAAAATTCACAAAAATTACAGAATCTGTGATTTTTCATGCTTAGGTATATATTACCTAATTAAAGAAAATTCAAATGTCACAGTATTTAGTTTTACAAGAATTATTATATTAGTAATAAAAATACATAAAAATGTTTGCAAATATACAAAAATTACTATATTATATTCACTAATTTTAGATAAAATTCAAAATTCAAAGTGGTGGCTCTACTAGTCCGCCGGCTCTTATCTTAGTAATTGCTTTTTGAACCGCCTGAGCCTACTTACAAGGGATGGACGGGGAAAGACGGGTCTACTCCCAGCGAAGGTTTAAATCTTATATAGAATAATAATTTTTCTGTTTCTGCTATTTACAAAATTTTAAAAATAAAGTAAGTTTACAATTTTGGCTGTTATATGTCACTAATACAGCAACAAATTACAAACTTCAGGGTTTGCTTATTAAAATCATAATTAAAATACCGTTATAAATAACTGAATAAGGGAATATAAAAAAGTAAATGATTGTTAGACAGGTATAGATATTGAAATAAATGTGCAGAAATAACAAATCCACTAACTTACCGCCCGTTTACAGATTACACACAAACAAAAACTAAAACTAAAACCCAAATTTCTGGGAATAAACAATTAAAACTTGTATTCACTAAGTAAATGATTGTCTTTATAGTTACAAAATATTTTATTGTAACAACAAAGTTACTTGAGTTTAAAATAATAATATAAGGTTAACATAAAATTATTATTTAAAATAAAAATGGCGGTACATTACATGGTACACACTGGTAATATTAAATGTTTTATACTTGCAATTAGATTATTAGGATTTGCCACTCATTTTAAACATTATCTCAGATTTCTCTTATTTGGTAATGACAGTCGTATTATTAAAATCAACTTACTCTTTCAAGTAAAGAAATTGTTATATGTATATCATGCCTCAATAAAGCGCATTAGAAAAGGGATTTACCGCTACTTGTTCCTTTATTGCAGGTATCTGTTAATTAGCGTGCCTTGCAATGGAAATTTGATTTTATGCTTCACAACTTTTATTTGAAGCTTTTTTTACCTAAAAAGTTAGGGAAGCAGCAAATTACGAAAGTCTGATTTTACATGTTAAATCCCTATGATCGGGTACTAGAGTCACCAGCCTGTTAAATATTTTTTCATATTCTTTTATTGTATTTGTAACATTTTCATGTGTCATTAATATATTACTTGTTTCAATTTTCTTATTACTGCTACAATTTTATATTAAAAATATGTTTTTTACGTCTTTTAAAAAAGTACACTTTTTCATTAAAATGAGTTTATAAAGAAAGTATTTTTTTAATACATGAAACTGACCGCCCCACTGTCGGTACATTCTGCTACCCCCCTCATGCCGACCCCTCATTCTAGTGTTTAGTTATGAGTGCAATACGCTCTTAATACCTTGTATAACACATCTTCCACTATTAACTACGGATACATGCAAAGTAGACTAACCTCCAAATGGTGCATCAGGAGCAACGAAATTCTATTTCGGCTAAATAATCTACAAATACTGCTGCTGAACCTTCATGGAGGATTTCTCATCATTTCAAGAATACTGTATAGAAAGACGGAGAGACGCAAATGGTTCTTCCAAGAACGTCCTGACACCTGACAGGAATCAGATACCATTCTAAGGAATCTCCAATTTTGTTTTATAAAATACCTTATTTATATTATATGTACTTAACCGTATTCCATAAATTGGCCATACAAAAATAATAATATCACAACGGCGAAAATTGAGAATTGGGCCCTAGAATTATGAATCCGATAGTAGTGTGATTCGGCCACATAAAGAGAATGACTAAAGGTAGATGACCAAATGGTTTAATAACATGGAAACCCGAAGGGGTACACGTACTCACGTACACCGTACACCACGACGGAGTTGGAGAAATGAAATAAACAAAGCTATGATAGCTTGATGTCTGGACGAAATAGTATGCCAACATAGAAAGGAATGGCGATTGGTTATGGAAAAGTAGCCGATGTCAATGAACTATACCTTCTTGATGAAAAAAGTTCACTTATGCAGCTCTTATGTAAATAATTACTATGGACGTTTGTGATCAAGGGACATGGAATGATGAGCCACAAAAAGTAATTAACATAATGTATAAACAATATGAACATCAGTACTCATTTTACTCTTATTTGGCGAATTATAACGAAGTCCATTCATTCATAATTATATATTATTGATTGTGATATCTGGAGTATTATTTTACGCTTTAAATAAATTTAATACTTTTAACCATGTAATGTTGCTCTCAAATGTATCTATATCCGCAAATTTTTTATAGGTACTTGCAGATCCAGTCATCTTGGCTAGAATGACTAGGGCGATTTAGCGATGGTCAACTGGGCGATAAAATAATAGAAGTGTAGAATTTTGCGTCAGGTTAGCTCGTGTTAAGGCTTGTTTAGAAAAATCAGAGGGCCATTTTAAACTATTTTTGCTGTCGCCCACTTGACTATTTCTCTTGACCATCGCCCAGTGTGACTCGAGCAGATTCCCGTCGTTCAGTTCTCGTATACTCTCGTATTTGTTTTCTCAAGATTAGTAAACTCACATGTTTTTATTACAATTACTTTACATATCATTTAAAATTTTATGTTCATTTACATGAAATTGTCATTAAAACTATGTATTTGAATAAATATAGAACTAATAAAAGAGGAATATGCAAATATTTTGAATAGATCGTACAAAGGATTTGAATGCTAGGTTCAATAATAGAATTTGACATTAAACGTAATGTGATTACATGTTTATAAATACGTACGTATGTGTTATTATTAACATTTATATCATAACTAAATAATAATTTAGGCTGAATTTTGAATGAGATTGTGATTATTGTTTTGTTTATATTTTCAGATGGGCCACATGGACGGATTGGAAATGCTGGACCCAATTTCAACGTCGTCGATGACAACGCTAACGCCGATGTCCGAAGGTCCGGGAGCACACATGCATTCGTACGGCATGAACCATGTGATGAACCACCACCATCACCACGGCGGGCCGTTATCAGGTCACGGGGCGCCCGGTGGACACCACGGGGGACACCACGCGACTCACCCCGCCGCACATCACCCCGCCATGGCTGCGGCCGCTGCAGCTGCTGCTGCTGCCGGCCTGCACCCCGACTCCGACACGGACCCGCGGGAGCTCGAGGCCTTCGCCGAACGCTTCAAGCAACGGCGCATCAAACTGGGCGTCACGCAGGCCGACGTGGGCAAGGCACTCGCAAACCTCAAGCTACCGGGCGTCGGCGCGCTCTCCCAGTCTACCATCTGCAGGTTCGAGAGTCTCACGCTCTCGCACAACAACATGATTGCGCTCAAACCCATCCTCCAAGCATGGCTGGAAGAGGCAGAAGCTCAAGCGAAAAACAAACGCAGAGATCCCGATGCGCCCAGTGTCCTGCCTGCCGGTGAGAAAAAACGTAAAAGAACGTCAATAGCAGCACCGGAGAAACGAAGTTTAGAAGCTTATTTTGCGGTACAACCTCGACCATCGGGAGAAAAGATTGCGGCAATTGCGGAGAAATTAGATTTAAAGAAAAACGTAGTGCGGGTTTGGTTTTGTAATCAGCGTCAGAAGCAAAAGAGGATGAAGTTTGCTGCGCAACACTGACCGGGTGACGCCGCTGCCGTCGCTGCTGGCTATACTGGCTTCGTCTTCAGCCAGCAACAGTAACAGTGATTTGCCGCGCGCTCACCCACCACCGCAACTAAGGACTTCTCAGGTGTATCATTAATGTGAGCATCCTAAATCATTCAACGCTCAACTATACTTAAAATACACTGTAAATAGTAGTTTAGTGATTTATACCTACAAAGTGAACAGTGAGAACTACTACTGAATTTTTAATAACTGAAAGCGAATTGTGAACGCGTCACTAGTACAATTTTGATATAGTGTCAAGACGAATAGCGACTGTTGTGGTCGCGAACGGTTACATTTGTCTAGTACTTGTACATAGCTAGCCTAATGATAATTTATAATGACGGATACCGTCGACACGTTCTAGTCTTTGTACCTAATGATGCATAGTCTATAGGACCATAGCACGGCCAGAAAGTATTAAGTGAAAATTCATCAGTATTCGAAGCTATCGCTCCCAACACAATCGTAGACCAAAAACTCTTGTCAATAAACCTTTGATTATTTAACAATTATATTGTGGATCAGTTGTTTTCAGTTTATTTGTATTGTAAGTAAAATGATTACATTATTGTTGAAAACAAATTGATATTGTTAATGAACATAATAAAAAATATTTTCATGTACACAAAAAAAATGTTTCAAATGTGCAATCAGCAAGCCAAATTGAAAATGACTGATTGTAACAATGTAATATTTTTAAAATGACAAAAAATCTGTAAATATGTATTGAATCCAGGAAAAATGTCATGAACCAACAAAATAAAACAAATATGTTAGCTGTATCACAATGAAAAATGTAGCAGGGGCATTCAGTAAACAAACGCAGAATGACGAGTTGTTGGTCTATTCGACAAGTGATATTTACTTTTGTATATTTCAACTAAAATACCAAGTGCAATACTGTACATTTTAGGCAAGTAAAGTACCTATTATAATTGTTGCGTTCTCCCTCAGGAGAGGCCTGTAATTATATTAAATATTAAAAATAAATAGCACACATTTAATGCAAAATTTGTATAAATGAAATCGGGGGGACCATATTTTCCTTTTATATGCTGGGGTTCATATATAAATATATTAAGTATTGATTACTTTGGCTTCGTTACTAATTTTAACAGGGTAAAACACATATCACATGCCGTTTAGAATAGCTGTCAGCTCATGGACAACAGGAATAAATAAATACATACATATCATAGCGTAACCTCGTCTGGTCCACAGTCAAACCAAATTATTGTAAATATTAATTACCATGACTGTCATCAAAGATGCGCGTCACTCTCCTGCGACGCATGCACATTCTATTGTCTGCTTCCTTGTAAACTGCACAAGGAATTTTACTCTGTTTCACACAAAAACATTAATATTACAGTATTTATGGTTTTATTTTTATTTTTATAGCAGGCAGTCATTAGTTTTTTATATATATTTTTTGATAATCCTATATTATATAATGGTCCTCAGGATAATTATAAGGAAACGTTGACAGAAAATTATGTATTTAATATTTCAGTTGTATGGAATACTGAATACATAATTTTTAGAAAAATACTATTTGTGATACAAAATTGAATTCTCAGTAGCAATAATTGAAGTATATTTTCATAAAGTCAATGAATCAGAAGTTTTTAAATAATACTCAGCGCGGAACAAAAATACTGTTGTACTTACAATCTGTGTTCCTACTAAGTCAACTATTTCTTAATATATCCTGAATTATGATCAGTACCTAATTAGGTTTACATAATTTGTATTTTGTTATGTTTTATAGGACTCATACTGAGTAGATAAAAATTATGATATTTTATGAAACATTTATTTTAAATATAGTCAGAACAATGAGTACAAAAATCTTAATTTTAGTTACTACAAATTATCAGTTTGTATTAGAAATATTCCAAATATAATTTGTTAATTATTTTCTATCTATAATTATTTTTTCGGAATATGATACGAGTATGTATATATATATATATATATATATATATATATATATATATATATATATATATATATATATATATATATATATATATAAATTATATGAAATTAAATGAATATGTTACAAAAACGATGATATTGAAATAATATATCCGATATTTTTAAGAAATATATAATACTACCTACTTTATTTAAAAATTATGTGTTAATATTTTCTGAAAAATTAAATATCTAATTTTGGACATTTCAGTCATAAACAACTAAGGCCATAATGAAAAGTATCGTACAAAAATTATAAGTATTGACAATTTTTATATGTTATTTGTCCAATAATTTATTTTTATAGTACCTATGTGGATCTCATTTGTTATTGTATTTTAAATTTGTACCTGAGAGAGTTAAAATGTTTGATTTCTCGTCGCAGGTTGATGACTAAAGTTAAAGGAGATGACATTAGAGGCTCATTTTTATAATGTATATTAGTGAATAGAGGCTATTACACTAGTCTAGTGAGGAATATAGTAATGGGGTGTATATCACCTTCATATAAACCCAAAGGTCCTATTGTAAATTCATTCTGATACTTAGTTGAGTTGTCATGTAATATGATACAATCGGAATAAATTCTTGATGTTAACAACTTACATTTTTGAGTATTATTTTCAATTTTTAATTATCTATACCACTACACCTCTTTTAGCTTCTTACAGATATGAGTATATGCTCCATATAGTTATTGAAAACGGTAAGTTACTTCTTACTTCCTATTACAATTTAACAGTATTATTAACATTGACATTGACGGCTTCGGTGGCTCAATAGTTGGGTAAGGAAGTATTGTGATATTTAATATTTTATAATAAAATGTTTAAGCTTGATTCATATTTAATTTGATAACTAAATATTTGCAGCGCATCAGTTTACGGCCTTACTACATTTTCATGCGGAGGAATATTTACCCCTGTGCTAAAATATGAAGCGAAAATTCAAATTAATTGTACCTGTGCTAGAACTATCAACATTTAAAAAATTCAACACAATACAGACATACTTCCGATATTAACCTGCATTTTAAAACAATAATCATTGAAATCTATTTTCACTTTGATTTTATAGGAAAAACGGCATTTCTCGTTCTGACGGTTCTAACTATAAAATTAATGTCAAATACTAATAGATTTTAATAATTTTTTTTTAAATGCGCAATTTAATATCGGACGTATGTTTGTATTGTGTTGAATTTTTTAAAATGTTAATAGTTCTAGTACAGGAACAATTTATTTGAATTTTCGCTTCAAATTTACGACACAGGTAAATATGCCTCTTTAATGATCTTGTTCACCTATTTGTCATTTACTTAGGTATCAAGTTAGGTATCTTGGAATATCCTATAAATAAAAAGATTTTTTTTATAAATAATTGATTAGAATTTAAAGTACTACACTCGAGTAACTAAGTATATACAAAAAAATAACTCGTTTTATACGAGGGCTGTCTAAAAATTAGAGATACAAAAGCACTGGTAGCCTGAGGATTATTTTGTTTCGGAAAGTTGGCACCACTGTCCTATAGAGGGACTCGTTCTCTTTTAAACGAGCGAACAGTTTGGCGGTAGCAGCCGTTTGAGATGAAATATTCCCTTTACTCTTGCGCCCGATGCGAAATTCGCTCGATCATACGTTTTCTGCATTGATCTACTGTGAATGCTGATCACTACTGTAATATCGTAGAGAAACGTCTCCCTTGATGATTTTGGATGGGATGTTGTGGATCATCCACCACACAACCCTGAACTGGTACTGTCTGATTTTCATCTCCTACTTCATTTACAAAAGAATATGTCTCGAAAATTTTTTAAAAACGAAGATGATGTAAAAGAGTAAACAGAACGTTGAATAAAGGAGCAAGCGATAATCTAGTTCGACAGTAAGATAAAAATCTCGTGCCCCGCCTACAGAAGTAAATGAAATTAACGTGGATTTTGTAGAAAAATAGTTGAGATGTGTACCTACACTCTCCTGTAAGATTGTTAAAAATAATTTATATTTTCGATTTTATTTTGTGGACAGCCCTCGTACATACTTGTAGATGTAGAAACTTTAAAAATATCAAAAATTGTAATGACTCCTGGAATATGCATATTCATCAAAAACACTTCCGATTATTTAATAATATGTACTTCTTCGAACTTTAGAAACGCAGCAGGGGAGGAAAAAAGTACTAAAGTAAAACAAAATATGTACGAGAGTCACGCTAGTAAGCCATGGGAAACAAAAATGTTCATTTTAAACAGATATTTATTTGTAATTTGAAAATATGAAATTAACCATAGAACATTTTCTTCAGTATTTGGCAAAAATAAAAATAAATAAAAAGAAAAGTAATCAAATGAGTATGGCACAGACCTGATTTGGCAATTTGCGACTTTTGGCTGTTACTTGGAACTAAAAAAAAAAATAGAGAAGAATTGTGAAATGTATTATTGTTGAAGGGAACTTCTTTGATTTTAACATATTTAAAATACAATTCTAAAAAGTAGACCTATACCATGTGCCTTGTCCTCAATAATTTGAACGTGACCCTCGCATTTATTTAAGGGCCACTTTAAAATCATTAGATAAACCTCGTGAAATGCTGTACTAGGTACAAAATTGAAAATTTTATTTTACAAACCTCGGTTGATAAACCTAAAGAAAATATAGCAGTATTTCTTATTCCACTACTGAGAAAACCAGAAATAAAATTGTGACAAAATGCAAAATACCAACCTAAAGTGATTGAACGGTATTCGTGACCTAAAGCCTGTTTTACACAATCATATATTTACAATTAAATTTACATGCAAAATATTTTAATTTTTACGTAATTTTTGAGCAAATTCTTTACGTTGTGACGTTATTGACTTCTGCCTACAACTTTTTATTTTGACGTCTTTGTATCAACAATTCCTCCTTAATTCGTTTTCGTTTCAAAAACTTATTTTGCACAATAACAACTGGGACAATTACTTTTTGTATAAATTTTTAAGTAGCCAACTACCCATGAAATATAAACGTTTGTTTAATGAAATCCCTATATATTGCCCAAATTTGGAGCAAATGATCTTCAAAATTAGAACATGATCTATTTGCAATTTTTTACAATATCGTATTGTACCATAAGAAGTTGGAAATTTATTATCGTGTAATCACAGAGATTTCATGATCAAATGCGAAGTTGTAAAAATGCATGTAAATTTATGATAATGTAAAACAGGCTTATACTTAAAATATGTAGTAAATTGCAGCCTTCTTTATCGGACGGAGTGTAGTTACTATAAGATAAAGTTATACCAGTCTCCGATAGCAGTGGCGGCTTGTCAGGGTAGGCAGATGAGACAGTGCCTCACCAAAAAAGAAATAACTCAGAATATCATTTTAACAAATTAATAATTTTATTTAAATTAAATTTCAACTTATTCCGTTTATGATTGTCTTTATTAATATCAAAAGAACAATTTAAGTTACCACCATAACTGATTTGTAATAAACAGTATAATTAAAACTATTATAATTACCCTTTAACCTTAAAATTAATTTTAATAAAAACTAAATACGTATTTCAAGAACTAAGTTCTCATCATCAGTAGTACAACAAGGGAAAGTTAAACAGAGTAGTCAAGATTCCTCAACATGTCAACCATGCCAGAGGTCCTAACAACTCTCAGATTTGTTAGGACCTCTGTTTAACTTTCCCTGATGATGAGAAATTAGTTCTCAAAATACATATTTAGTTTTTATTAAAATGAATTATAATGTTAAGAGGTAATTATTGCTACAATATTATTTGATTGTCAGCAATTTTAGTTAGATGACTCGGCCACCGACTGCTACTGGGAGAGGGGGTACGCAAATCAAGTACAATTGTGGGTTCGTAAGGGATAACCAAAATTATACTTACTGTCATTTGTCAAAATACCTGCAACATAAATGGGATAGGAGGGGCGCCACTCAGTTTTGGTGATGTTAAAACCGAGAAAATAAGGGTGAGTGGTTACGGAAACGTTGAATGATGATTCACTATAAGGAAAACTCACATATGTAGATAAACATGATAAATAATTATAATTTACTCCTAGATTGACATACAGATGACAAACAGGCATCGAACTTGCATTACAACATGGCACAAAAATATAGTTCAAAATAACTTTCAATAAAATTACGATACGGGAGATCTCCATTCATTAATACTTAAATAAATATTCTACTACAGAATAATCGTACAAACTTGTAAAGATTCTAACAGGTTCGGCAAGTGCATGGGCGGCGGTACATAAAATTTTAGATACTCAAGGGCACTAACCCACCATGAATAACTTCTCAAAATAATACTAAATATTACTAGTCTTGTCACACAAATTATAACAAGGTTCAGAGAGTCTCGTAGTATTCAATATAAGCGAAGTAAGATAGTCTTTTCCAACAATCACGTGGAATGAAAATAGGGCAAAAATGTCTTTGCGGGGTACTTAACTGATTTGCCTCGACGTGGTGGGATGGACGCAGGCGGACGTCTCCAAAGACGTCGGAATGGTGTGGTGGTGATCTCCAGCAGCTACTCAATGGCCCCCAAAATGGGTTTGAGGGGCGATGACTCGGTGCAGGCGACGGCAACAGCACCAAGTCCAAAATATCGGGCAATGAACGTGACCAAATATCCACCTAACTGGTGATATGACGGGATCGAAGCACTCGAAGTAATTTAACCGGTAAACGATAATCGATCCACGATCATAAATAAGAAATAATTCTGAGCCCGACACTGGAGACACTTTGACCGTCTTGATCGAGAGTCGACAACTCAATCCCCGCGCACAGCACAAAAACTCTTAAAATACGTAAAAATTAACAAGGAATAAATTTTTACAAGCTCGACACCTGCTGCCATCATTTCTACATTACCAACTACTAACTACCTCTAAAAATGTAATATAATATGAGTTAAAGCGGGAAAAGGAAAGGAAGGGAAGAAGACAAGTATTTTGAATTGTGACAATCTCCCCCTTTCGTATAAAAAAACAACAAAAAAAAAGAATCAAACGTGAATTTAAATAGTAATTTTAGTTTGAACCAGTCTCTTTTAAATCTTTAATGTGCCAATTTCCCTTTGGCTTTCCATCTGAAGTTTCTAATTCATAAGTAACGCTGGAAGTTTTTTGTTTTATTCGGTATGGTCCGGTAAATTTTGGTGCGAGTTTCGCTGCGAAAAATTTGCTTCCATCCGAGAGGATATGATTCCTTAACCAGACCATCTGACCAACGCGGAATTCATTTGGTTTACGCCGTAAATTATAATATTTTTTGTTACGTTCATGAGCTGCACGAAGTCTATTTTGAATATCGGTAAATATAAGTTTTAAATTTTTATTCCCGATCGAAGATCGATCTGTATCAGGAATATCCGTCGATTTAGATTTTGAAAAATAATCACCCGAGATTACATGTTCTCTACCGAAATTAATATAAAAAGGGGTATAACGAGTCACTTCGCTGGTCGCTGTATTTATCGCGCAAGCTATATGAGCTAAATATGTGTCCCATTTGCGATGATTTCCATCCAAATAAGAACGGATCATGGTTTTCACGGTACGATTCACGCGTTCCGCAGGATTATTTTGTGGGTGATAATTAGCATTATAACTTATTTTAACACGGTACATATTTGCTAAATTTTTAAAATCATGGCTTACAAATTGTTTACCATTATCTGTAATCATTATTTGAGGCACCCCATATACTAAAAATATTTTTTGTTCCACAATTTCGCACAGTTTCTTAGCAGTGGCGTTACGTACGGGGAATAAAAGTACATATTTCGAAAAATAATCAGACACTACGAGCAGACACGTGTGACCTAATAACGAGCGGGGAAATTCCATGAAATCTAAACTAATGAGTTGCCATGGCTGACTAATTAAGGGTCGATTACCCATAAAACCAAGTTTCGGATTTTGTAATGGTTTTTGACACTGACAAACCTGACATTTACGAACATAAGACTTTACATCGGCAAATAACCTTGGCCAATAATACAAATTTGAAACTCTGTGAAATGTTTTGTATGCACCGAGATGACCGGAAGTGGGATTATCGTGACATTCGTACAGTACTTGATTTCGAAGTTCCTTGGGAATAACTAATTTCCAATCTGATTCGATTCTAGACAGTACATATTTAAAAAGTTGACCGTCCACAATTTTCCAACGACGGAAATTTTCCGGTTTTTCTTGAATTTTTCCTAATAATTGTCTATACCATGGGTCTATGATGGGGTCGGTTACGGTGATTAAATTTAAATCAGTGCTAACAGCTCGTGATAACAAATCGGGCATTAAGTTTTCTTTTCCTTTACGGTGTATGATCTCGAAATTGTACTGTTGTAAACGAACGGCCCAACGCGCAAGACGTCCGGTGGGGTCTTTTAAATTATTTAACCAAATCAAGGAGTGATGATCGGTGATTACTGTGAATTTTTCGCCTTCTAAATATTCCCTAAATTTTTCCACGGCCCAAATAACCGCCAAACACTCGCGCTCAGTAACTGTGAAATTTCTCTCTTGTTTATTTAAGCTTCGGCTAGCATAACATACTATATGTTCTTCGTCATCATATTTTTGTGAGAGCACCGCGCCGATACCATACCCGGATGCGTCACATTGTACAATAAATGGTTTCGTAAAATCCGGACAATTCAAAATAGGAGCTGATATTAGTCTTTCTTTTATTAAATTAAATGCGCGTTCGCAGTCTTTAGACCATATAAAAGGTCTATTTTTCTTAACTAGTTCAAAAATGGGAGCTGTTAAAGTTGAAAAATCGGGAATGAAACGCCGATACCAACTAACTGTACCCATAAAACGCCGAATCTCTGTTACAGATTTAGGAGCGGGAATTTCTAAAATTGATTTAACTTTCTCTGGGTCCACATGTAATCCTGTATTGTTTACTACGTAGCCAAGGTATTTAAGTTCCGGGCGACAAAAATGACATTTTTCTTTGTTCAACGTTAACCCGGCCTCAAAAATTTTTGTTAGGACTTGAGCTAAAATTTCTAAATGTTTTTCAAAGGACGGCGTCACGATGATTATATCATCTAGATAGACAAATACATATGGTTCATATTCATGACCAAATAATCGGTCCATAAGCCGTTGAAAAGTGGCAGGCGAATTATGTAGACCGAAAGGCATTCTTTTAAAATGAAATAGTCCACGACCTGGCACAGTGAACGCAGTTTTGTCTTGAGAGGACTTTTTAACAGGAATTTGCCAAAATGCTGACTTTATGTCAAGAGATGTTAAGTAACGTGCATCTTTTAATTTGTCTAAGATATTATTAACATACGGGAGGGGATATGCATCGCGTTGTGTAACCGCATTTATTTTCCTATAATCCACCACAAATCTATACGAATTATCCGATTTCCTTACTAGAATTATAGGACTCGCCCAAGGACTTTTTGAAGGTTCAATTACACCGTCTTTTGACATGGCGTCAAGCTCAAGGTTAATTTGTTCCTGAACTTTAGGCGACACAGGATAATAACGTTGTTTTATTGGCTCGGCCTCCGTTAATATTTCGTGCTCAACGAGAGTAGTACACCCTAAACCCTTTTTCATCTTTTTAAAATAATGACAAATTAGTTCATCGAGTTTTAATTTTTGCATAGGCGTCAAATTTTCCTTATTCACCCCCGACTGCGATTCTATTTCGTCAACATTATACATCGAAAATTCGCCGCGACAAACATCGACATTTAAATTCATTAAATTCCAAAAATCGACTCCTAATATTAATTCTTGACTTATCGATGGAATGACTAATAATTCTATTAGTTTTGTACATTTATTTAATGTAATTGGAACGCTTACATAACCTAAACATTTACATTTAATCCCATTCGCAACTATACATTCTATATTATTATCTTCCCTTAATTTTATACCTAAATTATTTAATATATTCCAAATTCTTTCCCCTATAATTGATCTATTCGCACCCGAATCTAAAAGTCCCGTGAATTGGTTTCCGAAAATTTTAATATTTACATAAGGTCGGTTATCGCCATAAACATTTGACAAAATATAATCTATTTCTGATTTAGCGGTATTAATAGAAATAAAATCTAACCAAGATTTCCATTCATTTTGTTGTTGAACCGTATTTATGAAGTTCGATCCCCGGTTCGAAAAGAAGAACTTCGACTTCCGTTTCCCGAATTGTTGCATCTAGTACAAGTAGCCTTGGTATAATTTTGCAATCCGCATCCATAACAAAATTTATTTAACGGTGGCCCACAGTCCCTATATAGGTGGCCAGTCTTCCTACAATTCCAACAAGTGGGTTGACTTCTAGGTTGAGTAAAAGAATTATTTCGAACCTCTGAAGCATTTACATGAGTGACCCGCGCGCGACCTTGATAGCTAAGATCCGGTTCAAGTAAACTACGCCGTGCGGAAGGCGGAGGGTGAAATTTGTCGGCCATTAATCTATTATTTTCCAATTTTTTGCAAATCTCCCGTAATTTATCGACGGTATGAATATCTTGTAACCCCATAGCATGTATATAGTAGGGTGCAATATTTCTTCGTAATACTTGTAATTTTTGTTCTTCAGAAGGTTTAGTTGGTAAGCGAGAAAATAGATTAATCATACACGCAAAGTATGCACCGATGGACTCGTCTTGTCCTTGCGTTCTGTTTCTAATTTCTTCCCACAACTCTACTTCATAATCGTACGGCTCATATTCTTCTCGTAATTGTTTTACAAACTCGTCCCAAGATTTGATTTTATGCCGCATTGACCGATACCACGTCAAGGCCCTGCCTTTTAATAATTCGACCGCACAATTACATAGTTCATCTTCACTAATATTTCGCGATACTCTATAATCATTTACTAATTCAAGGAAAGCATTGACACTTAATCCGGTTTCACCGTTAAATGTAATATTCCATTGACTCACCGGTATTTGTTTCTTACGAGTTTTATTATTTTCAACGGTTTCAACAACATTAATTTTCGTTTCCGCGTTATCATTTTCATCAACCCGATCTATAAATTCTTGTTCGAATTCTCTAATTTCCACTAAAAGTACTTTTATTGGACCTTTTAACTCAGCCGCCTCGGATGTCTCTATACGACATAATCTATTTATGATATGTATTAATTTTGTAGAAATTTTCTTAAAATTTCCGTCTGTCGATTTTCCCGAAAATTCTAATCCTAATGCCCTAACTTCTTTAAATTTTGCCGCGCAAATATCTAGTTCCTTGGAAGGATCGCGGGCCGTAGTACTTTGGTCAGTTAAGTCCCCTATTTCTTCGCGTTTGAATTTCTTAACGAGTTCTTGCCGCATTACTTGTATTGTAAGAATACTGGTATTTTCAACGCCGCGTACCGATAGTTCATATTCGAGTTCATCTCTACTTAACCGGTTGACTTCCATGTTTCCAAATATTTTATCGGACGATACCGAATTAATTTTGAAATTTATTTGTACTCAATATAAATTAAATTTAGACTGATAATGATTTAAGAGAGACGTGGAGACAAAATAATTACACCTTGATAAAGTTTTGGCCCTTTAAAAATTTTGAACCCTTTGCCCTTTTGTAAATTAAGGGGGGCCCCACGTTGGGCGCCAATTTGCTACAATATTATTTGATTGTCAGCAATTTTAGTTAGATGACTCGGCCACCGACTGCTACTGGGAGAGGGGGTACGCAAATCAAGTACAATTGTGGGTTCGTAAGGGATAACCAAAATTATACTTACTGTCATTTGTCAAAATACCTGCAACATAAATGGGATAGGAGGGGCGCCACTCAGTTTTGGTGATGTTAAAACCGAGAAAATAAGGGTGAGTGGTTACGGAAACGTTGAATGATGATTCACTATAAGGAAAACTCACATATGTAGATAAACATGATAAATAATTATAATTTACTCCTAGATTGACATACAGATGACAAACAGGCATCGAACTTGCATTACAACATGGCACAAAAATATAGTTCAAAATAACTTTCAATAAAATTACGATACGGGAGATCTCCATTCATTAATACTTAAATAAATATTCTACTACAGAATAATCGTACAAACTTGTAAAGATTCTAACAGGTTCGGCAAGTGCATGGGCGGCGGTACATAAAATTTTAGATACTCAAGGGCACTAACCCACCATGAATAACTTCTCAAAATAATACTAAATATTACTAGTCTTGTCACACAAATTATAACAAGGTTCAGAGAGTCTCGTAGTATTCAATATAAGCGAAGTAAGATAGTCTTTTCCAACAATCACGTGGAATGAAAATAGGGCAAAAATGTCTTTGCGGGGTACTTAACTGATTTGCCTCGACGTGGTGGGATGGACGCAGGCGGACGTCTCCAAAGACGTCGGAATGGTGTGGTGGTGATCTCCAGCAGCTACTCAATGGCCCCCAAAATGGGTTTGAGGGGCGATGACTCGGTGCAGGCGACGGCAACAGCACCAAGTCCAAAATATCGGGCAATGAACGTGACCAAATATCCACCTAACTGGTGATATGACGGGATCGAAGCACTCGAAGTAATTTAACCGGTAAACGATAATCGATCCACGATCATAAATAAGAAATAATTCTGAGCCCGACACTGGAGACACTTTGACCGTCTTGATCGAGAGTCGACAACTCAATCCCCGCGCACAGCACAAAAACTCTTAAAATACGTAAAAATTAACAAGGAATAAATTTTTACAAGCTCGACACCTGCTGCCATCATTTCTACATTACCAACTACTAACTACCTCTAAAAATGTAATATAATATGAGTTAAAGCGGGAAAAGGAAAGGAAGGGAAGAAGACAAGTATTTTGAATTGTGACATTATAATAGTTTTAGTTATATTTAACCTTAGACCCCATCTATTATTAATTTTAAACAGTATAATGTCTAATGTTTTTTATAAAGCTTTCATTCCGGTAAGAAATACGTACACTAGACAAGGAGTTATTTCAGGCATGCTTCAAAGGCAAAATGCAATGAGCGCGTAAAGGATAAAAGACAGAGACCGTTGGCAGTGAGCGTACACGATTACCTGTCTAGCATTTTTATTTTAATGTAATGTACGCCCTATATAATAGTCGCGCCATATTGTGTTCTGTTTAGACTTTAGACAGTTTATCCAGGTAAGTCAACAATCCGTTAAATGTATTCTCTTTTCTAAAATGTTCTGTGATGTGGAAACTTATTTGTGTACATGAAAAGGGGAAAATATGCAGCTTCACGTCCCTCGACGAAATGTAACTTTCAATTATAAAGCATTTGACCTAGAATAAAAAAAATCTCGCCTCTTTTTCTGGATATCTTGCCTCACCAAAGTTGTGGTGCACGAGCCGCCACTGCTGATAGTGTAATAGTGCAACAACCTATTAATCAGCCTGAAAATTTATGTAACTATCCATCCACTTTCACAGAGTACTGTTGATAACGAAAATTTAAATAGTTAGCGTTAATTATATAAGAAATTTAGTACGTATATAATCCAAGTTTTATACATATTTTGGCGTGGTAGAAGAGAATTACAAACAGGAAGTAGGTATGTATTTTATTTGTAGTGGAAATGAAAAACTAACTAAAGTGAAGAGACTTGATTTAGAAAATAAATAATCCGTTCTTGCTGATGTCATTTTTAAAATACACGTTAGAGCAAAAAGTTGATTCCGCTCCCTGGTTCTTTTATCCACGGCACGGCAGGGCAGGTAAATATGCCAAGCCAGGGCAGGGCGTATGTAGTAAATCGCATAAAAGTCTTAATGGGCGGTAGAGTAGCGATGTAACGTTGGGTGGAGGAGAATTATCCGTTTCCTCCGGTAAACTGTGCACGTCCGGAGTTCCGGGCAGCGGTTTCCGGCGGCAGCGCAGGTGTCCCCTGCATTAGCAGTTCCCGACAGCCGACAACCGACAGCGTCCTCCTCCGCATTACGGCTTATTTAAAAACGACGCCGTCGCCATCGCCACCACCACCGCCACGCGACTAATGCCACGTTACTATACACTCGCCAATGCAAAGTGCACCAACGAGAACTTACTTCACTAAGAATATCTCACTTTATATTACATAATATTTATCTTGTAAAGCTAATACGGAGAATTTATTTTAAAATACCACATATGGTTCATCACTTCAATGTTTACACACTACTGTCAAAAATTACAGCAATGTAATAAATGTACATTTTAAAATGCAACATTATAGTATTGCAGCACAGGAGATACCTCCAGAACAGGACTAGGATATTACCTCAGTATGAATGGAAAAAAATTATTGAAAAATGTGCGATCAAGGGTATCTGTGTCTTGAACGAATTAACAAATTGGCATATATTTATCTCTCTCACAATAAGCGTATGCGATAAGGATAGATATAACAAGCTTGTCTTTCAAAACTTCATATTGTTTCGAGTAAGTTAGGACATTTTAACACAATGCTTGTTGTTGACAATACTTTCGCTGTAACGTAAGTTTATTTATTAATTCAGATATCTTACCTGGATTCATAGCCGTACGAATAACGTTATTTTCTGTCAGTGTCACTGACATTGACAGTGGGTCAGTATCTTATTTTTCACATATTTGGTTTTAAATTTGCTAATAAACTTACCAGTTGACTTAGTTTTGAATTTTCATCATGTACCCTCATAAAAACTAAGAAAACTACGCTGAATTTGTCGAAACAAAATAATAATTCATAAAATTCGTAAATGACCTTGATCGGACATCTTTCAAAAATTTTGCTGTATTTTTGAACATTTATTACATTAAAATTAGAGATTTTAGTAAGCCAAAATTTGTTAACTTGTGACACATTAAAGTTTTGATTTTTTGGTAACCGTATGTTGGCAAATTTATTGGAAATTAATATTGATAATACATAATTACAAATATTGTATACTTCATTTCAAAATGTACGTTTATTACATTGCTGTCATTTTTTTGACAGTAGTATGTAACCATGGAAGTGATTCACCATATATTGCATGTTAAAATAAATTCCCTGTATATAGTTTATATTGTTAGTTTATGTTTGTCATATGTGGATGATTTTAAATTATTTTGTACTTTTAATATGATTTAACAGAATTAAACACGTTAATGGGTCTATAACGCCGCCGGCCGTAATTGTAACGGACGCCACGCACGAACGAAAAACAAAAGTGAAAAGGTGTCTATATGTCATTTTTTGACAGTAATATGTCACCATGGAAGTGATTCACCATATGTTGCATGTTAAAATAAATTCCCTGTAGGTATATAGTTTATATTGTTAGTTTATGTTTGTTATATGTGGATGATTTTAAATTATTTTGTATTTTTAATATGATTTAACAGAATTAAACACGTAAATAGGTCTATAACGCCGCCGGCCGTTATTATAACGGACGCGACGCACGAACGAAAAACAAAAGTGAAAAGGTGTCTATAACGGTCGCCGGCCGTTAAAAAGAAAAACACAGTATCGTGAAGAGCTTTATGTTATTACGCTTGCAGACCATATTTTTTTTTGCTTAGTCGTCCCGTGACCATGCGGGCTTAATTAGTTACCCCAGACGGAAACTTTTGGTAATTATTTCTAAAATAATATGTTTATAGCATAGGCGCTTTATGTATGCCTTCAGTAAACATTAACGGTCCTAAAACAACATATTTTTTACCCCTCGCTACCCTTGGTAAGGGAGATATAGGGATCGTGCAAAAAATCGCATATCGAGATTTTGGTAAATGACCACGTTTTTAGGTCCCTAGAATCCAATTTTAACATTTTCACGATGTGTGTGTGTGTGTGTGTGTGTGTGTGTGTGTGTGTGTGTGTGTGTGTGTGTGTGTGTGTGTGTGTGTGCGTGCGTGTGTGTGTGCGTGTGCGCGTGTGTGCGTGCGTGTGTGTGTGCGTGTGTGTGTGTGCGTGTGTGTGTGTTTGTGTGTGTGTGTGTGTGTGTGTGTGTGTGTGTGTGCGCGTGCATGCGTGCGTGTGTATAAGCTCTAACTCAAATACTATCATTCAGAAAATTTTGAAACCTTGTATTCATACCTTATTCTAATACAGAAAGAAGCCATTAGATTTTGATGTAAATCAGATAACCGGAAATGGCGTTTTACTTGAAGCTCAAAATAGTTTTTCTCCGAAAAATACCTTTAAATATTATTTTTTCGAGATTTATGCTATTATAAAAATTAAAGATTAATAAATTTTCTATTGGTTTGCATTAATACTTTTTCTATACATGTTATGGATAAATTTATAAAATTATCTATAATTTAAATTACAGAGCTGCGCTTTAAACAAACACATCTACTTGAATAGACAGTTTATACCTCAAATGTATATGTAACTGACAAATAAATGTTACTGTTAAAGAACTAATCATTTCAAATTAATAACAGTAACGTTTTAAAAAGAAAATAGTAAATAGAACCAGAGTTATGTGGAATGGATTTTAATACAGTTTCTAGTACGTCTAAATATGTAAGTGTGTATATTTAAATAAATGAAAATTAAATAGCGGGAGGTGTTGTGTTGGCCACATCACATTTTTTAACCGTGATTTTTAGAAATAGATTTTTTACATAACCTTCATGGGGACACCAAGTTATTAGTTAATCAAAATTTGGTTTTGAATGGAATGTGGAATCCTGATGATGAACCCCAAGGATATTTTTCGAAGGACCACCCGTAAATATAAGGGAATAAAAATGTTGTACGTTGATTTATTTGATTTTATTATACGAAGAAATTAACTATGTACAATATTTAAAACACATAAAACTTTTATTTAAATATTGTGAGCGACTCTTTATTTGTTTAGCGTCTAATCTCGACTATTGTTTAAACACGACTCGTTTGCAGTAAATTTTACATTTTCGTCTTTGGCTTCGGCCGTTTAGAGTTCATAAACATTTTGGTGGGATGTACAAATGACCAACTAAGTACTGGACAGCAAATTTAGTAATATTTTTTTTTGTTCAGTTTAGATATTATTTTTGGATATTCATATTATTTGTAAATAAAAAATTTATAGAAAATATTTTCTTGCATTCATTTTAATTGTAACAAATAAAAAACGAGTGGAGTGCCAAAAATGTAGAAAAAAATCATGGGGTAACTGAGTTACCCCGCACGGTCGTTGACGTGTCTTCCTAAAGCACGGTCGCAGGTGGACTAAAAAAAGACAAAAAATATTACTGTTAGTGACTAATTTACAAGGTATATATGAATGAGTCGTTGAAAGTAGCATACGATGTCATTATTTTGAAGAGAAGTTAGTATTTTACGTTCTTACCAATAGATGATACTAGTTGTTGGACTGAGAATCAGTTCTTTTGGGTTGCTAACTACTATTCTAGATAAAAATGAAATAAAAAATTGAAAATACTTTCATTAAAAATAAAATTATTATCTAATTTAAGACAATTAAATTATTTACCTTTAGAATTCAAATCGAGATGCAGTAGTATTTAATAAGATTTTTAAACAAACATTGCATAGTGCTTTGTATTTTTTTAGGGGCTTGAAGTAAAATTTAACTTTTTAAATTTTTTTTTGTTTTCCTACTTTCTATTTTAATCATTGACTTCCACTGGATTGTCAGATAAAGTGAGAAATCAGGTGAATTTCGCTAGTGCGCATATGCAGTATACAAAGTTTACATAGTTTATATTCTCTATGCATTGTCTACATTTGACATCATTATTTCTCTCGACATACGTTCCCAAAACGTGCTTTATAGAAAGTGACAAGCAAAACACAGGCACCTATTTATGTTTACATTTGAAACTTGACAATTTAATTTCTATGATTATAGTATTTTCTAGGTTATACATTTACATATTTAAAATAAAATAATTTGCTTTTTGCAAATTAACATTGAATTTGACGTTAATATAAAAGACATACGTTCATGTTTTCATTGTAAACCATGGTTCGTAGCGGACAACTACGGCGAACCAAAGATGCTGCATACGTCATCGTATTGCGGGCGATTCAACTAACGAAAAATTTAATATCGTTTGTACAAAAAATACGCTATATTTTATTACTTTTATTGCATTAATAGAAATATTGCATGTATAGTATTGCATTAATGTAGAAAAATTATTACATTACAACATGACTTAAACTCCCCCATTGAACTCGATGTTGTTCACATATCAATCCCTATTGTGCATAGGCGAGAACGTTTATGGAGAAGTCAGAAGGACACAATTTGGCGGATGTAGTATAATGGTATTACTGGTAGGTTTTAGATGGTATTTTAATGTATAATATATATTAGCTCCAAGAGCAAAAACGCCCATAAAGCGAAAAATAAAAACAATCACACCGCGTTGTACATTCATTTAATTTATTTTTTTAAACAAACCGTAACATAATCTAACCTAACGCACAAAACTCACTCTCTGTTAAGAATGTATTTGTTAGTTTTTTAAACATAGGTTAACATAACCTAATCTAATGCACAAATATTATGTGATTTCTGTCTTTGTTCGTTTTGAAATAACCCACAATAAAATGCAGTCATGTGTTTCGCTTCCTGAACATATTTGCTCTTGGAGTCTAACATATACATACATACTGAACAGGCATTCCTTGAACATTAAACTTTAACGACTACAAGTAGTATCCTTGACCTTATAAATTAGGTACTGAAAATTTCGTATGTAATGTTCGGCAACGTGTGACTGATTGTTGCACAGTTAGCAACGCAATATTTAGATATAGTGAATATTCGGTGATTACAATGGCTAGATTGTAGGTCTAACTTAAATTCCAGCGAGAATATATGAATATGGAATACATTAGATTGTTAGAGACCTGTCCACCACCGAAACTCCATACTAGAAGTAATTCAAAAACCAAAAGTACCTCTTTACGAAATATGACAAAATAAAACACAAAGTGATCGCAACATTCACTGCCTAGTTTAAGTTTTACCATATCAACTTACAGAAGTTTCTTCCACGAGTCTATAAGAGTGCATAGATAAAGGTTTAACATTTAGAATGCAACTCCACAGTAAACTTAGAACAGCCATAATCAAACTATTTCATTTATATCAATTTCGACATGTAATATTAAGATTATTGCAATCTTTAATTTTATCATTATTTCATTACTGTTTATGTGTACTCGTAAATTTGCTTTATGCTTACAGTGTGTGTACCTAATTACTCGTGTGAGCACATATCCTTATATAGAACACTAGTTTGAATGCTAGATATTGATTTTAGAATTAAAAAAAAAACTTTCTTCATTCCTACAAAAATTAAAATGGCAAACAATTTTTGCTATTTATCTGAAAAATTTAGTCTGATGATTTATGATTATGGTTAAGGGGTAAATATTAATATACTGTTTTATCTTGCAATAACCTTAAATTTAAATGTTCCTCTTACCTTGTACCTTTGCTATATAACTCTATTCCAAACCGTGACGGCGCTAGGCTCTGAAATCTAGGGAGGCCAGTAGGGATCAGGAAGAAAATTAGTGGGGGCATATATTTTTTATCATTTTAATAATAAATAACAATGTTGTCAATATTAAATTTATTTGGTACCAAACAAATATAAATATAATATAGTGTAGAATCTCTTATAGCATGCTCTCCTACAACACCCCAACTAAATTTACGACTCACATCATTCTATTACAACACGTCAGAAATCTCAAATATAACACGTGAAATAACACAAAATCGGCGCTTCTTACTGTAACGTGCTATAATACAGTCGAGTGTCTCCTACTGCACGAAACTTTTACAACACGAAACGAGTTAGCGCGTGCTGTAGGAGATTCTACTGTATAAATAATAAACAAAAACAAGCATATTCTTTAAAAATAAAACATAAAATGTTCTCTAATATAATTAAAAGAAATTTATGATAAATACAAAACACAGCATTGATTTAGTTATACTAATTTAATGCTTTGTTTTTTATTTAAACTTGCAAATTTATGTACAACTTCATTAAGTTCTACTAATTTTGATATGTCTTTTTCTACACTTAATATACTAATGTTGTATAATCTTTCATTTGTCATTCTTGTTCTTAAATAACTTTTAATTCTTTTTAAAGAGGAAAACGATCTTTCAGAAGAAGCTTTTGATACAGGCATTAAAATATTTTTTTTTACCAAATTATAAATGCATTCAAATGCTTGCCTATATTGTTCAACGAATGGCAGAAACTCCATGAGTGATTTAATATTTTTATTTTCCTCCCTACACAAAAGTTTCTAAACTAGCGTTATTTCGGAGTCAATCACAACTTATGTTATAATGTTCTGCTAATTTAGTTAAATGAATTTTATTGAGGAATAAATCATCTGTGCGGTCAAAAGCTTGTAATGATTTTAAAATAGTATCATTTTTTGTAAATCTTTCTTTTAATTCAATTATAATTTTATCTAGTATAAGGGTGTATAACTTAAGTTTGACAACATCTTTCACATTTTTTACTTCTATGTCTACAGAATCATCTATTTCACAATCCACTATAAACTCTTGTAGCCTTTTTGGAATAGATTTAATTCTATTTGGTTTGTCAAAAAAGTCAGTTTTATCTAAACCAAGAAACAAAATCATATTATTTGCAGATTTCCATATAGAATTCCATTCATTATCATTGTTTCGGAAGTTTTGAAATTCATTAATTGTTTCTTGAACTAAATTTAAACCTTTTACATAATTCATATCAGGGGATTGGAGATAATTAGATACAGTTGTAACTAATTTTAATTTTTTATAAAAATAAGCAGTAAAGCAATAATTTTTTTATCAATTTGTAAAAGTAAACCTTTTGCTTCACATCTTCTATCCTTTTTTACATCAGTTTTAGAAATGAGATTGTTTAATGTTACAAAAATAGATTCAATTGCTCTGAACTGAACAGTCCATCGCGTATCACATATCCTTTTTAATTCTCGAGCCTGTTTTGTAGGATAAATTTGTTTTTGCGTATTTAAAAATAGAGGATGAATTGTAGAGTTTGACATAAATGTATATAATTTTTCAAGATTAGAAAAAAATAGCCGACTTTTTCAAATGTTTGCAACAATCAACAACAACTAAATTTAATTTATGGTTAAAACAATGAATATACGAGTATACTGCTTGCGGAACAATACTTTTAAAAAGATTTTGCGCGCCACCTAAATGACCGCTCATTACAGCAGCACCATCGTATCCTTGTGCTATACAATTGCTTAATGAAATATTATTTTCATCTAATATAGTTTTTATACAATTTGCAAAACTAGCAGCATCTAGCATAACGTTTGCACTTTAAACCCTAAAAACCTCTCCTGAATTACATTTTGATGCAAGTACCGGACTATAACAGTTATTTGTTTATCTTTACTCAAGTCTTTTGTTTCGTCAGACATTATTGCAAAAAAGTTTGATTCCTTTACATCGCCTGATTTTTTTTTACGTACAATGGTCGCCATAATATAAATTAATAAATTTTGGATATCATGATGTCGGTATTTAGCATTCGTTGAACTATCCTGTAACTTTTTTGTACAATGGTGTCACGTTTCCTTATCAATAACATTAATTCTCTTAAATTACCTTTATTTAAACTTAAAACACTTTCATCATGACCACGTTGAGCAATATCTTGCGTACATGTAAATAATAAACACTCACATAAAGTTTTGATGTAGTGTCTGTTTTCTTTAATTTCATTTCGGTATTGATCATTCACCATTTGTTCAATATTTGTTTTCTTTAATTTCATATAATTTATATATTTTATAACACACATTTTATGTTGTTCAGATTTATCATGTTTTACTAGTCCTTTACTTGAATCAAGTGCATTCTTCCAGTTGCGAAACCCTTCATTCACAAAAATGTTTGCTTGATTTACAGCATGGAAAAATCGGCAGTATAAACAAAAAACACTGTCTTTTAAAACACTATACTCCAACCACGTAAATTTTTTAAACCACGTTGATTTAAAGCTTCTCATCCTTTCACCTTGTTTAACTTTTGGATACTGGGATCGGCTGACGTGGTCCTTCTTTAGGAGTCTGTGACAAGTCGCTAGGTCCAGAAACAGTTAGAATTGTTTGTTCTGGTTCAGGTCTCGCTGTTGGGGTATTTACGCCAGTTTCATTATCATCACTTATATCATCCTCACTAGTTTTATTCTCACAAGAACTAGACTCACTCTCACTTTCTTCAGTAGCACTGAAGTTACAAGTACTATGTTTACACGTATGAGAAAATTTACTTTGACTTGACTTTCAAAAGGCGACTTATGAAAAGTCAATTTAATGGTGCGTTTACACATAAGATCAAATATACTTCATTTTACGTTTGTTACTTGTCCTTCACTCAACTTTGACTTTGACAGCAAAGTAAAGTTTGGTTATAATACGTGTGATGTAAGTTACCTATTTGACTATTAACTATCATATAATCTTAAAAAGAATAAATTATTTATAGAAAAAATGGATAGTAAACTACAGTTACTAAATTTAAGCGCGATATTTGTAAATAATATAACTATGCAGCAACAATATTGCATGCGAAGTAGATTAAAAAATAAACGCATAAAATATTTTAAAATTCGAGAATATTTTAAATTCAGATATAAAACACAAAATTGTGTAATTAAATATCTAGGAATTTGTGGATGAAAACTAGATGTCACTGTTAGTAAAGTAAAATATGTTTCGTTCGTTGGTTCACACGATTTTTTAAAAGTCACATATGAGTCAAGTCTATTTTATTTTAAACTTGACTTTAGGAAGAAAAGTCATAGGCAAGAGTGTTTTCACAACGGCAAAAGTCGCCTTTTGAAAGTCAAAGTCAAGTCAAAGTACTTTTTTGCTATACGTGTAAACATAGTCAAGATGTCACCATTTCATTCGTTTTTAATATATTTTCTAAATTACTGCTTGTACTGTCGATACTGGTCGAAGGCAGGAAAGTATCAGTTTTTAATTTTTTTTTATCTGATTCTGACAAAAAATAATTTTTAATATTATTTGTGCGCTTCATATTTATTTTTTCTTTACTTTTTGACCACAAAATAACGAATGAGCATTGAGATTTTCATCACTCGTATAAATACTAAAATTTGTAAAAATGTTTGGACTTGCTAAACTATGCACTTGGACGAATAAGTAAAGTATAGAACAATCTTAACAATAATAATCATGGTTAAATGCAGATAAAAATTTTTAGGTACATGTGCATTGATGCAAAAAAAATTATGCTGTATAACAATGTTTTTTTGTGTTTCTTTCAGTGTTTCTGTCTTTTTTAAATGTTAAGATGTTAAAAGCAATATTACTAGCAATTTTTTTTAGATTGACACTAAAAGTCGGGGCGGCCAACCAGAGGGCTACTGAAAATTTTAGGGGGGGGGCAAGCGCCCCCCTGGACCCCCCGCTAGCGTCGCCACTGATTCCAAATGAATTAAAATCTCTGGGTAAACAGTCTTTTAAAAGTAAAATAAATTCATTATTTGATTACTGATTTTTTTTATTTCAGTTGTATACTTGTACAATGTGTTATATTTTTCTCATTTAAAAATGTAACCATTGTATAAAGTCAAATTTAAGTTTTATGTTTCTATTTGTAATTCTTATTCTGTTTTGGCATTTCATTACTGATATTTTTATTTTATTTGTATAACGTTTTATATTCTTTTAATTTTAAAATATAGGTATTGTATAAAGTAAAATTTAACTTCTAGGCTTCTATTTCTAATTCTTATTCTGTTTTGGTATTTCATTACTGATATTTTTATTTTTTTTTGTATAATGTTTATATTTTTTTCATTTTAAAATATAAGTATTACATGAAGTAAAATTTAGCTTGCAGGCTTCTATTTCTAATTCTTATTAATTATTCTGTTTTGGCATTTCATTACTGGTTGGGTTGAAGAGCAGTCTTTGACTGATACAAATAAAGTTTATTATTGTAACGTTTTTATTTATTTGGATGAAGTGTAAAAATCAGAGAATTATTAGAAATTAAAATAAAGTTTATTAAATGATAAAGAAATATTAAATTGATAATTAAAATAAGTATTACCTACTGTGGTTAAACAAATATTAAATAACAATTTAAAGAGTAAGAATATTACAAAACACTAAAACACTAAGATTATTTATTTAAAAAATCTTTATCTCATTTATTTATATAACTACACTTATTTATGTTCACTACTCGTTGACTGCTTGTTTATGTCATCAACTATTCACTTCACGATACTTGTTAATATCAGACTGCCCAATGCATTCACTAACAGGACTTATATACTCCGGTTTGTATTCGAGCTATTACTACAACATTATTCTAGATAAAAACGTCAAATACAATAAATCACGTCACCCAACTAATTAAACAAGTCTGGACAGGTCTGTTTACATCACACGGCCATGCCCGGCTATTGCGCTTTTGCTAAAAATATACACTCGCTCATCTCTGCGGCGACGGCGGCGGTGACGGCGGGCACTGTACGTTACACTGCCCCCTCTTTAAGACTGTTTCGTCCCGGAACAATTCGTGATGACGAAATCTACTTGCATTACCCTTGGTGCATTTAGAAGTCTTAAAGAAGTGACAGTCGATGGTTCGCTCGATTTCTTCTTTATGTCCGTTAGAATTAAAGCTGCAAACGAGAATTTCAACGCCGGTAAAGCGGAAGAGGATCTCTAACATGTTCCTAACAGTCCTCCAATTTAAACCATCTAAACCACAGGCCAACTTCGGTACGGTTAGCGAGTTCCACAGTCTGTGATACGACGGCTTCTGGTACGAGGGTGGTTTAGTAACCAGGTAGTAGATGTACCGCTGCTGGTCTGTATTTCCATTCCTCAGTCGTAGCGTTTTCCCAACAGTTGGCCAGTTCTTGTAGTCGCCCAAATTTCGCCTTAAAAACTGAAGCTTTCCCGCGGAACATCTTTAAGTCGTCTGATACGTAGTAGCCGAGGTAATAATCTGAAGACAGGGTGAATAGATCTTGGTGTTCTTCTTTCGTCACGCCATACCGCGCCTTGCGGTCAAAGGAATAGTTCTCCATGAAGTCTTCAAAAGTTGGATATTGACCTATAATTCGACGAATCGTAGCTCCATTATGGTCTTCGTGGTTATTTCCGACGAAAGGGCGTAAGCCGATTAAAATGTACTACTCTCGGCTTCCCGGTAGGTCGTTTATTAATTCTATATACCACATCGTTTATCTTTTTGACTACCTCATAGGGGCCTTATCAATTCTTTTGCAACTTTGGTGATAAACCGCGACGCCTTTGTGGGTTGTAAAGCCACATTAAATTTCCAGGTTGATATCCACCTTTTTCGGCCTTGATCTCACATCGGTCGCCGGCAACTTGAATGTTCGTACGGAATGTCATTCATTCTTCTCCGTAAGTCCGTAACGTAATCTTCAGCGGCCAGATCTTCTCCAGGTTGATGCCGAACACCAAGTTTGCCCTGTTGTTTCATGCACGGGTGAAGATGTCGATCTCAGACTCTTTGGTAGTTGGAGACTACCTTTAACAAATATCGGTTGATCGGTCTGTTCATTCGTTCAACCATGCCATCAGACTGCGGATGTAATGCAGTTGTTCTAGTTTTATTAATTCCTAATATCTTACAGATATTTTGGAAAACGGTAGACTCAAAATTTCTTCCCTAGTCAGAGTGAAGTTCACATGGTACCCCGAATCGGTATATATTCTTTAACTAAAGATTCAGCGACCGTGGTGGCTTCCTGGTAGGGTAATGAACAAGCTTCAACCCACTTGGTGAAGTAGTTCACGACAATCACGATGTATTTATTTCCCTCCTTACTTTCTGATAATAATCCGACCACATCAATTTCAATACGTTTGAATGGACTGCCAATATTGTATTGACGCATTGGAGATTTTCGTCGTTTATGCGGACCGTTATTTCGAGCGCTAACCACACAATTCTTGAACCAGTCTTTAATATCATTAGTGAAGTTAACCCAGTAAAATCGCTGTCTCAATCTTTCTAGAGTTTTTATGACTCCAAAATGGCCTCCAAATCCGTGTTATGGATCTCTTTCTACACGTTTGGTACTCTACTTTTAGAAATAACCATCGGCATTTTCTACCACACGTTCCAACAGGCTATTCTCAATTTCCATGGAGTCCCATTGCGCCCAGTCCGATTTTACATACGGTAAGTGATGTGCAACATCTTCCCATACTGGTTTGCTCTCCTCTGCTTTCCATTCCAGTATAATGTTCAAATTCGGGTCCTTTTCTTGGTCTTTGCGTAGTCCATCGGGCTGTCAGTTATCGTCGACTACTTTTGTCCTGGCGACGACGGAAAATTTCTCTTCTAGTCAACTACAATGCTTACATTCATCTTGGCATGGTTTTCTGGGCAATGTGTCAGCATTGCGGTGGCTAGTACCTGTCCTATGCTCGATTTCTCATATTCCTGTTGTCTTTCAATCCATTTGGCCACCAGATCTTCAGGATTCTTGAATTGTAGCAGCCATTTAAAAGCAGCATGGTCAGTTTAATCAAAAATTTCCTTCCGTACATATATTTGTAGAAATGTTCCACGGATTTTACGACTTCCAAGAGTTCTTTTCTGATAACACAATAATTAATTTCTGGTTTTGATAAGATCTTACTAAAATAGGCAATAACCTTCTCAAGTCAGTCTTGTATCTGGAAAAGAACGCCACCAATTTCCACGTTGCTGGCATCTGTATCTAATATGAAGTCTCCTTCAGGTAAAGGATAACTCAGAACAGGTGCGCTTGTCAAAGCATGTTTCAGTTTTTGAACTCAACTTTATAGTCCATTTTCCAGATAAATCTTTGACCTTCAGTAAGCCTTGTCTGTGGCTTGGCTATGTTGGCAAATTCAGTTACATATCGTCGATAATTGGTACACAAAGCAAGAAAACTTCTAAGTTCGTATTTGTCTCTAGGTGCTGGCCAATCTCTCACAGCCTTTATCTTTTCCGGGTCAACTGCAATATCCTTACCCGAAACCACGTATCCAAGGTAATGAAATTGCCTTTAAAACAGGTGACACTTCTTGGGGCTGAGCTTCAGGTTAGTCTTCCGCAATCTCTGGCAAACCTCTTCCAAATTCTTCATATCGTCCTTGAATGTTTTACCTACCACAATAATGTCGTCGAGGTAGACTAAACAGGTTTTCCATGATAGCCCAACCAATACTGTTTCCATGAGTCGTTCAAACGTTGCAGGGGCATTGCGGAGATCAAATGACATTACAGTAAATTGCCAGAATTCGGTACTAAGGGTAAAGGCTGTCTTTTCCTTATCTTTTGGATCTAAATCTACTTGCCAGTGTCCGCTCTTTAGATCCAAATTAGAGAAAATCTTCAAGTCAGCCAAAGTGTTTAGTGTATCGTCTATTCGTGGTAGCGGGTAGCTACCCTTTTTAGTCAAGTTACTAAGTTGACGGTAATCTACGCAAAATCGTGTATAGCCATCCTTATTTTTTTCTAACACCACTGGTGAAGTCCATGGACTGCTTGCAGGTTCGATCACACCTTCCATTTTCATGTCTTTAATTATTCTATCCGCTTCCTCACGCTTCGCCAATGGGAGTCTTCTTGCTGGTTGGCAGAATAATCTCGCGTCGCTATGTTTATTTTATTGTGAACTACATTAGTTCTTCCGTTGGCTTTCAAATTGGAACACATCTTGAAATATTACAATTAATTTCTTCGCCTTGGTTCTTTAGTCGGCGGTCAGTTCTTGTAACGATGTTGATAATTGGTTAATTAACGTGTCCGGACCTTCCTGAGATATGTGTCCTTTAGACTTCACAGTTCGAATAATCAATAATACTGCCAAGCACTCTCCTACAATTTTTCCTCTCTTAAGAACAACTGGATAACAATTTATGTTCATTATTCGAACTCGTATAATCTGGCTGGCTTTGATCAGTGATTTTTCTACAACTCCAGTACCAGTTTTCATATAATCATTTTTGGGCTCAAGCATAACAATATTCCCCACAGAAACTACTATCTAATTGTGCTTGCACGATAGATTCACTTCGTTCCGGAATGGTAACATCGTTGGCCATTAGTACGTGCACAGCCTTGTCTTCTCGTGGATTTAAAACAAGTTCTTCTTCATTGACCATCATTACTTGTTTCTTCAAGTCAAGTTTAAAACCGTGCTTTGTCATTACGTCCATACCGAGTATTAATTAACCTTCAACGTCAACTACCAGCGCACGATGTTTAAAGCAAGTGTTTCCAATAGTGATGGTCGTATCTATTTCTCCTAATGTGACAGCTTGTTCTCCCGTCGCTGTGCGTAATCGCCACTTGGTTGGTTGAAGATGCGTCTTACCTGTATTCTTTACTAAGTCGGGTCTAATTATAAACTTCGTCGCACCTGTATCCCGTAACATTTTTATTGGCCTTCTTTCAACGGAGCCATTCACGTAGATGCTGCTGGCTTGATGATGAAGGGATGCGACATAATAGATGGATTGTAAGACTACTAGGTTATGGGTCGACAATTGCCCCTTCGAATCAACCCGACTTAGTTTACCGAATCCTTTTCTTCTTTTTCCGCTTTTATCTTCATTTGTAGTTTTCCGCAAAGTCTTTGAAGATGACCCAGTTTACCGCATTCCCAGCAGCGGAGTTTCCTTCTACCGGCAAATACTTCATTTACAATTCGTCACATTTTCTTTTCTAGATCTTCCGTGTCTTCTTTTCTCTCGGCATCAATATTTCGTACTCGCGAAGCTTGTTTGGCAGCTTCATGTTCTAGTGCAGATGAGAGTACGTCAATTTACGTTTTTAGGCAGGCCAATTGCAGTGCTTGCTCCGTTTTGCTGTCTCGAACTCCGTAGATGAATGTTTCAGTAGCCAGACACTCCAAAACGCTATCAGGAGCTGCAGGATGTGCGAGACGAGCCATACGAGCTACGTCGACTTCAAATTCTTAAAGGCTTTCTTTTTTTAACTCTGATAGCGGTACCTCAGTTGCGACTGGTACACCTGTTCCAGGTGCGCATTACCATACCGCATATCCAACCGCTTGACTAGTTGGTCGTAGTCCTCTTGTTCTTTGTCCTTCATCGTCTGTAAGATGTCAATGGCTTCTCAACGCAACGAGACAATCAACGCTGTAGCCTTTTCTGTAGACGTCCAGTTATGTGCTTTCACAGACGCTTCAAATTGTTTTAAATACTTCGGCCACAAAGATTTTCCATCAAATTCCGGTGTTTTGATGTGCATTGTTATACCAGTATCAGGGTTTCCTTTCTTCTTGTAAACTTGCCTTCGCTACATCGGAATTCGACATTGACGACACTGTAGTTATAGTGACCTTTTGCTGTAATTCTTCAATCTTCTTGTCATAGTGATCTGATCTTCTAAATTCTTCAGGTCTTCCTCAGTTTTTCTAGAATTCTCCTCTAACTTCCGTTCTAAACTTCTAGAATTTTCTTTTAGATTTTGTTCTAGTGTTTTAGAATTTTCTTCTGCTTTTCTAGAAACTTCCATTAATTTTTCTTCAAAACTTGTAAAATGTTCCATTAATTCTTCTTTTAATATTCTAGAATTTCCTTCTGCCTTTGTAGAATTTTCGGCCATTTCCTGTTTTAATGTTTCTTTTACTGTTGTGGAACTTCTAATTTTCTAGAACTTTTCTAAAAATTTTGTTCGAATTTTTGTTTTAATGTTCTAGAATTTTCTTGTGCCTTTCTAAATTTTTTTTCTACCTTTCTAGAATTTTTTCTATAAGTTTACGAGTGTCACATTGTATTTCGAATATGTAATCATCAGGATTCTCACCAGCATCGATTAATGCTTCTCTTAGTCTCTCTTGAAAGATTGACCTCTTTCCTTTTGTATACAAATCACTTACTTTCAATTCACTTAATTTTAACAGTTTAGTCGTCATTTTATTTATTTTTAACTTACACTTCACAGTTTATTAACCCTACACCTAACACCAATTGTAACGTTTTTATTTATTTGGATGAAGTATAAAATCAAAAAATTATTATTAATTAAAATAAAGTTTATTAAATGATAAAGAAATATTAAAAAGATAATTAAAATAACTATAACTATGGTTAAACAAATATTAAATACTAATTTAAAGACTAAGAATATTATGAAACATTTAAAAACTAAGATTATTTATTTAAACAATTTATATCTCATTTATTTGTGTAACTACATTTATTTATGTTCACTACTCGTCGACTGCTTGTTTATGTCACCAACTATTTGCTTCACGACGCTTGTGTATATCAGACTGTCCAATGCTATTAGGACTTAGATACTCCGGAAAAATTACTAGAACATTATTCTAGATACAAACGTGAAATACAATAGATATCGTCACCCAAGTGATTAAACCAGTCTGGACAGGTCTGTTTACATCGCACGACCGTCCGCGGCTATTGCGTTATCACTAAAAATAGACGGATGATTGTATATCTATTGTATTTTCTTTGAATCATGATTAAGGTGCAATAAAGAAAACGAAACATCGAGGAAAAAGGAAAATGAAATTTATATAATCCCTGGGCCGACATCCCCAAGAATATTGTGTTTCCATTTAAATCTACATTTACGCTTAAGAAAATTACTTCCTACGTAATTAATAAAACCTCACAGAGCTATCAGGGACTTCTGTCCGTATGGTAAAATAAAATGGTGCATGTTACGTTCTTTAATTTAACATAATATTTTCTCATTTTTCATGAAGAGCTGCTTTTGATTCTTGTATCGTTTTTGGTTTTGAATTTGCATTAAGTTTCAGAATCACACAAATTAAGAAAAATTATAAAATGTATTCTAAATTTTTCCATAACATGGGCGGCTATGCAAGATTTTTTAAGCAATCATGACAACAAAACAAAAATCTTGTTCACTTCGGGAATTGGCTACTTCTCGCACTCAGTTTTGAAAATGCTTATTATGTCCCACAATAAGGACGTTTTAGGGTCCCTAGGTTAAGATTTTACTATTTTTACGTTGATGTCTGTCTCGTGTATGTGTGTGTGTGTGTGTGTGTGTGTGTGTGTGTGTGTGTGTGTGTGTGTGTGTGTGTGTGCGTGTGCGTGTGCGTGTGCGTGTGCGTGTGCGTGTGCGTGTGCGTGTGCGTGTGCGTGTGCGCGTGCGCGTGTGTGTGTATAATTCTTTCGTATTCTTCTTCGTTACATCCATATGAAGGACTGATTAGATTTTGGTTATAATTGGTCAACCGGATGTACCTTCATTTGAAGGTTTTAACAGTTTTTTTTTTCTTGAATAAATGATGTTAAATATATTTTTTTACATTAAATGTTATTATAAATATTAAAGAATATTTTACACTCTACGATTTGAATGCATTTTATACTTCATATTAAATGGATATAAAGGTAAAAAGTTATAAAGAAATTAAATATCATATATTAGCCAGTTATGCTATAACTCTGGAAACAGTTGCTTTATTAAGAAAATTCTGATTGAAAGGTGTCAGTGTCAAGTGAAATTGACAGTATGTTTATGTTGTAATTTTACTGGAAATAGGATCTTTTGGTAGAAACTTTCTGTATGGCATTTGTATAAATTACATACAACTGCCTTAAGGTTATACACAAGAAATAAAATATTTTGCAAGGAACTTTTTATATGACATTTATACAAAATACATAGAGCTGGCCACATCAGGTATCTTATTTTGTCCACAATTCTAAAATCTACTAATGAAAAATGCGTTCTGTTAGATAGTTAGATGGTTGGAAATGTACTGTAAACTATAATTCATTTGCATACATTTTAGACAGAGTGACAATCTATTTATAAAATGAAAATGCAAGTAATTCTCAACTGAACAGATAAAATTCCTGCGTCATTATCAAAAATCAAAATGTAAAAATAACATCATTATTATCACGCATTTGACAGGAACAGGAACACATCGAAATAAAAATGAAAGAGCATTTCCATTATATCCTCGCTCATATTTGCTGCCGTCACCTCACGAATTTGTACCATTCGACAAAAATTGTTGTACGATCCAAAACTTTATGGATGCATTTATACTGTCACACGGTAGATTTGTTTATTACCTCGTTGCTAACTGCATGTAATGTATCCTGTACAGTGGTTTATTGACAATGATGTATACAAACGCGAACACATTTAAAAAATATATATTCATATGTTTGTATACCTATAGATAAAAAATATATTATCATTATACGCTAATATTTCATAAAAGATTTATTACATGAGTATGTATTGCAATGCAGCCTGAACATTGATCAAATATGTGATAAATATACTCACTATCAAATAATTACCATTAACGTAGTTATATAATTCGTGTAAAAAAATCAATTTAATGGCGGATACAAATAAAAGAAATACATAAAATTATTTATTTAATTAATACTTCAAATGAATAATTTCAGTTAGTTACTTTTACTTTATATATTAAAATAATCGTATATTTAGGATTTATGTTCAACAGATTGTGAATTACATATTAAACTGAATAATTTATGTAATGCGAGCTTTAACACAATATTTTTCCATATAGTGATGGGCTAGTTACTTTTACCTTCAAAAGACTTTGAAACATCAAATGAGCATCTAACATAACCATTAATTAAAATAAAAACAATAAATGTAGACCACGTATTTGTTAAAAACGTTTGTTTTATTGCACCTATTGTTTATTACCTATTCTATATTTTGTGATTATATATTGTGCCACAACCATATGAAAAGTCATGATTACACACAGTTAAATACGTGTATTCTTACAAAATTCTGTACATTGTAATACGTACTTAGGAAAATATCCACCTGCTGCCATCTACGCTAAGCTTTGCGTTAAGGGTCCCATTACTGTAGAGTTTTATGAAAAAGGTTTAATTTTAAGCATGAACATTTCTCCCGTTAATTTCATTTGCCTACATTTTAAATAATATAGCCCGTTAGTATTAACAACCGACTGACTGTGATTAGCGAGCAGTTGACTAGCACTGTTTTCTTTCTGTCAATCATTTAAGGATTGTTTTAGAGAAAGACTTCAATTGAAAGATGCGTATAATACTTATTTTTCCCGCAAATAACCCATAAACAATTGACAGAAAAAACAATGCTGGTCATCTCCTCACTAACCGCCTGTAATTAATAGTTCATACTAACGGTAATATTGTCTACTTAACATATCCCTATCTAATAATTTCTGCTAATAAATAGTTATTACAATTCAAATTATTTCAGGAACATAGGTAGTCACTACTCTATTTTTTGGCATTTAAATGCAGCTTAGAAATATTTCAATACATAGGTAGATCAGTTGTATTCTTGATAGAATAACAAGCATTATTATTTATGAAAAAAATAATATATTACCTATTTTGTAATTATGAAATTCTAGTCATTGAATAAAAAAGAAAATATAAATACGTTAAGAATACTCTTTGTAGAAACTATTAACAATTATTAATAATACTACTACCTACAGACTTGACTATGGTGCTATTTGAACACACACACGCACGCGCACACACCCGCACACATACATACACACACACATATACACACATCATCGTGAAAATGTTAAAATTGGATTCTAGGGACCTTAAAACGTGGCCATTTACCAAAATCTCGATATGCGATTTTTAGCACGATCCCTATATCTCCCTTACTAAGGGTAGCGGGAGGTAAAAATAATTTTCAACTTTAAACCAGTCGAATTCGAACTTAGGCACATAAAGCACTAAACCATGTATCCCATATTTTAAATAGAATATTACAGTATTTCTGACAATAAATTTTAGTCAAGCATTGATATCTTTTTTTATTTTGACATAATGGTTTTGTGTATGACCTTCATCTATAAATATTTGTTGGCAGTATAAATGCGCCCTTACAGTAGCTGCCAACGCAACGCATTTAATTGTAAAGTAGCGTAATTACACAGTAATTGTGAAAGATCAATCAACTAAATTAATAGCGGTTTAATTAACAGACATGTGTAATATAATAACAGCGCAATTTGCCGTACACACTTGTATATTGTTCATTAGTTTTCTAATCAAACAACTGTGAAAAATGACGCAATTTGTTTAAATGTATGTTCCTCGGGATGAAGAAATATATACTTTAATTAATTTTGTAGAGTTACTTGATCCGTTCAAACATCGCGGCTGTTGGCCAGCGGCTGCTTCTGCTAACTACGTGTGCACTTCCCGGGAAAGCTAATTGTGTTGTGGTACAACCATTTACTACATCACCAATGATTCATATATGGATTCCAACTATTAAACCACTGCGCTTATGTCTTAGAATATTTAGTTAATTGTATGAGTACAATAATTATAGACAGATATAGTGAACACTTTCAAATACTTTAAAAATTATCTCAATTACTTAATTGTAGTTCTGATTTCTGACTACCAGGATTCTGTCCTGAAGTTTTGAATACACTTAATAGTTGGCACACACAAATATTAGTAATAAAGCCATGATAATATTTTACTATTAAGAATAGAATAAAACAAAATAACAATAATAATTATAATAACAATAATAATAATAATAATAATAATAATAATAATAATAATAATAATAATAATAATAATAATAATAATAATAATAATAACAAGATAAATTTATTTGTAGGAGTAGGATACAAAACTTTTATTATATAATTTTAAGTCATAAGTGCAGAACAAAGTAGTTAAATAGAGATAATAGAGATGAAATTTGTAATGAAAGTAGAAGAATCATCCATCCGGGCCATTCTTTTATTTATTTTTCATTTTTTTAATTCTTCACATCTATTTATGGCTTCTCTCAGAACGATGCAGGAATCAAAAATGATTGTCGAAAATATAGAAGGAAAGTAAATACAGATGTATTGTTGTGCAGGAATAACAACAGTGAATTCCTTTCCACCTACGTTTCTATCTCAACTTATCTTGAAAATCTCACTCAGTCTGTTTCGCTTATAGAAATTTGGTACTTAAGAATATATGAGTTATTGATTTGTACTAATTTCTTTGTCTCACATGTCATGTAATAGAAATACACACAATTCTCCATATTAACAGGACTTTCGGTAATTCTGGCCAGATTTGGTGCAGTCGAGAAAGACCGGATAAACGGATTTCCAATGTTTGTATTTGTTAGTTAAGATGTCAAGAAAACAAAAAGAAAACTTACTACACTAATTTGAATATCGCACTCTTATAAGAATGAAAAAGAATACACCAGATTTCTCTCACACCAGCGTTCTAAACAACAAAAGTAATGAAAAAATTAAGAGGTATAGTTAAATATTAATTCTTAGCCAGGTTGTTCTTTAATTGACTGGTTCATTTTTTCACATTCTCCGTCACTAATAGTTATATGAGAAATCCCGCCAATCCACCTGCATAAGAAAGTAAGATAATGTTTTCGGTCTAAAAATTCGATACTGAGTATTCAGTGAATAAGTACGAATTAGTGTCCGCACAACAAGTTTTTACTATTTCTACGATGATGTTTTCTATATGTAACATTTACTTCTCCTACGATAATCCGGAAGTAGTACTTTACTTAAAGCTCTGAACAAATTTTCGTGAAATAACTATATAAAATTTTATTGAAAACTTTTCATGTTTGATATTTAAAACTCGTCTAAAATTGGAAATATCGTATTAGATGTTGACTATACATGATAAACCGGAAGTGGTATGTCACTTGATACTCGACAAATTTTCGTGGAAAAATATATCAAAATACATCCCACAATTTCGTATTACATACTTTTCTATTTATTGGAATAATAAATTAGATTTTATCAACCGGAAGTGATACTTTATTGAAAACTAAAATATGGAATTGACGGGCGTTAATGTGCTGGCCACATTAGGTTTTTTTGTAATATAAATTTATTGTAGTTATTGTTGTTTTCAGAAAACACAATGGCCCGTATTCCGAGCGCACTTTTATAATAAAAGCGATTTTATAGAGCACACTCATAAGAATAGAATGTAAAAACGCGCCCCATAAAAGCGCTTTTATTATAAAAGTGCGCTCGGAATATGGACCAATGTCTAAGAGTGATCCCAAAACAAAAGTCTAGATTTCTTGTATTTCATTTCACAGTTTTCTCACTTATTTTCTAAGGTATATTGGTAATTTATGTTTGCAGGATTGGGTAAATAATAGTAATTTTGAAACATGTGACACTGATTTTTTCGCAGAAAATTGTGTATATTCTATACCTGAATCAAAAATTTTAGAATACACGAAAAAACCACTTCAAACCACTCAAGTTCAATTCTGAGTAGTGAGTGAGAATGTATGTATTATGGGCTAATTAAATGCTCTACCATCGAATTTTGGACTATTACATTTATGTTTTTAATTAAAATTTTGCTAACGTAGTGGCAACCTTGTTATAGAGTAAATAGTTTTTTTTTTAAATAAAGTCAGAGAATCTAAAATTCTGGTTCACTGATTTTTGATGTCAGTTTTACGGTTAATTTCATACCTGGCCATAAAGTTTTACGTAATAAATGTAATAGCCCAAAATACTGTACAACATCACTTAATAAGCCCGTAAGTCGTACATTATCCCAGGATACTTAGAGTTGAACTTGAGTGATTTAGAGCAGATCTGCTGACTTACAAGCAAAGTAGTAATTTTTTTATCTAATTCCGTTTTAAAAAGTTGAATTTTACCTAACCTTTTGACGTTATGAAATGTAATTTTTTACATAATAATGTAATTTGCGTCTGTAACAAAGCTGTTATAGCACTCAAAATAGTTCGTTAATAGCTTATGTGAGTGGTGTAATAGACTTCTACAATTTATTTTTATAAGGTTGGTAGATAAGAACGTCAAAGAATACCAAATGTCAAATCTCACTCAATGAACGAAGACAAACGTTTGTTAAGAATTTTATTTTACGTAATTTTGAATAAAAAACTAAGAAAAAGAAGAAGAGAAGAAATAGAGTAGTAAAAAGAAATTGAAAATTCATATATCACCGCTCATTTTTGTAAAACCATACAATTTTTTTTATTTCTTTTTAACTTTACTACTCTATTTCTTCTCTTCTTATTCACACATCAATACCACAAAGTGATAAAATTCCCTAAATTTTGACATTACTATTTTTTATTAAAAAAAGGCATAAAAAGCGTAAAATACAAAAATAGTATAAAATACTCAATTTAGTATTTACACGACGCGAAGCGGAGTGATCCAAACCTTCAAACAAAATAAAATCACTTTTAACACGTATATCACACACAATTTTCTAATAATTTTTTGACATTCACTTTTAACACTAGTGTCAAAAGTAACAATGATCTGTCACTTTTAACACTAGTGTCACAAAATGACATTTTTAACGCTAAAAACAAATATTAGAAAGCCCACTTTTAATAGATTTGTAGAAAAAATAATTTTCGATTTACGTAACTGAGTAAATTCATTTATTTTCACGGCAGCACTTTGGTAAATTGATTTTCAAATATATATTGAGCTGTGATAGATAAACCTAGAATTTTGTGCATTTTTTAAGTTATTTAGTGGAATTAGATAAAGTTTTGTACCTCGTTTTGTACATAACACATTACGAAAACGTGATATTGTTGATTCACATAACTTGCAAAACAAGCTTCGCTCGTTTTGGCAAATATTGTGTTCATCAAACAATATCACTCTTTTCATAACGTAAATAAGTAATATTTAAAAAAAATATAATAAATCAAATTGAAAATAGCACATAAATCATAATTTTTTGTAAAAAAAACTCAGAAATGAACTTGCTTGGTTTGGAGCGGTTCCGCAGACTTACAGCTAAGCCAACAAAATTAGGATTTTTTAAACAAAAATAATAGCTTTTAATTCGCCATTATGACGCTTCGTTAACACAGAGTGAGACCTTATCATGTACTTTATTTGATGTTTTGCTGATATGTGGTTTGGCTGACATGAAATTTGGCTACGTTGCGGAAGTCAGTCATACGCTTCAATATCTTGTACACAATTACAGTGTTGGAAGTGACTTTGTATTTTAAGTATGTACAATTGTATATTAATTTTAAAAATAATATTTTTTTACCCCTCTTTTGAAAACCTTAATATAGAAGTTCTCCTAAGCCTATATATGTAATTTTTAATAATATATATCCATTAACTAATATGGAAGTCAGGGCGCCTTATAAACTTCACGGAAGTGACTCCTTAACAAATGCCAATATATATATATATATATATATATATATATATATATATATATATATATATATATATATATATATATATATATATATATATATGCGCATACGGTACGTAGTCACTTCATATACGGGAACCTACTGGCCGTTGTGACTTCATATATAACGTTGTGACTTCATATATAACGTTGTGACTTCCGAAAATGGAAGTGACAACGTTTTCCATGTAATTTTATTTTTTTCTACCACTACAAGGCTAAACAAGTGTAAATACGAAAATTGTGTTGGAAGTCAAATATACCCCCAGTACCCTTAAATTTGTCACTTTAGTTCATGCGTTTACCGCTGGCGTTGTAATCACTATTAGTGTCAGGTATACGCAATGCGATGTTACTTCCGACGTGTATATAGCATTAGGAAGTACTTAGTCACTTCCGAAACTTGGCAACAGTGTATTATAGTATGTAATTGTAGTTATGTTTTTCCAAAGATGAGTGGGACTTGAAACACAATTTATATAATAAATTTTTATTAACAATATACAAATAAAAAATATCATATATTAATAATGGATGAAAAATTCACAAAAAAATACCACTGTTATCTGTAGCACATAGGGAGTATTTCTGTGAATTAATGATTATTTTTAACACATATTTAAAAAAAATTGCCAATAAGTATTAATAACAATTAAATTTCTTCTTATATATCAAAATTTTTTCAATGTGTCAAACGTTAATAACTTAAAAAAATTGTCTAGAATAAAATTAGATTTTCCAATTTAATAAGATATACTGTCAACGGAAAAATATTGTAACTAACACATGTGTTAAATGGCTATTAGTGATATCAAAAATTAAAATGTCTCAATCATTAATCAACCTCCTTAACACACGTAATAGTAATTATCAGAGGCGTAAACATTTAATTTTGGCTGTGGGTTCATTATTTTTATTTTAAATATGGGTACCTATATGTTTTTATAAATGCTAATAATACAGTAAAAAAAACATTCCTATTTTATTATATATATATTACATTATAAGTACATTTAACATATATAAAATTAATATCTATTACAAAAAAAATAAAATATTCCTAGTAGTTATATACAGTTATCTCTAAAACACGTAGACATGGCTTAAGAACAGATTCCTGGGTCAAAAGTAACACGATATAACTTAATTTACCAATATGCAAAAAACCGAAAGTGTACCATTTAGTAAAAAAGTATAATTTTGCTTATAATGACAAAACGCTTTGTTCGGTTTGAATGAAATTTGCTATAATAATCCATATGGATGACATCTTTTAAGATAATATTTGTTATTATTAGTGAGCCACTACGGTATGAAATTTAGGTGTCACGACCATAATACATTTAAGGGCAATGCCTTGTTGTCAACAAGTTAGACAGGGGTTTGTAGGTGAGAGACGAGGTAGCCGGTGGGTGGAGCCGTTCAGTTGCCCTACTCCTAAATATTTTTGCTGTAGGCGTATTTATCTCAGTACCCCACTGATCGCCAAAGGGGTCTGTTGCGCTTCTTTGGGAGATATGTTTTTTTTACATCTGTTAAAAAAGTCCTTTTTTCATTCAAATGGGTTTATAAACTATGTCTTTTTTTAATACATGAAAGTGAAAAAAGTGCACTTATTTTAACGTTGTGGAGAAATAATTTATTACAGACGGAAAAAAATTGTATGCAATTCGAACATACTTTTTACTCTTGTTGCATAAATAACTATAATCAACTTTTAAGCTATGTCAAATCCCATGCATTTTATTCGCTTTTTTACTCAGTCAGTGTCATTATTGATAAGGGATAATAATAATAATAAATTATACAATAGAATAATTTATTTGCTTCTGTAAACAGGATTTTTTATACATAAACTTTTGGGGTACTGTGGATCCAAAATTTCAGGCAGTATACAGTCAAAATAAAATTCCTTTATATGAGTACACATATTTTTTTCCCAAAAATCCTTTTCATGTAACATCCCTCTTGGTGTCCAGAATACAAAAATACAATATAATTTGAATGACCACAAAATGAAATACAAAAAAGTTATTGTTCCAAATGTATTTTTGAATAAGGCACCATAGACATACTAACTAACTAAAGTTGACAGAAGGTAAAACTGATAAACAAAAACAATAATTTGAGAGCACAACACTTCTATAATATTATTAAACTTTGTGTATTTAAAGTTTCACTTGTTTATTTCTTATAGAATGACCACAAAATGAATTACAAAAAAGTTATTGTTCCAAATGTATTTTTGAATAAGGCATCATACACAAACTAACTAAAGGTGACGGAAGGTAAAACTGATAAACAAAAACTATAATTTGAGAGCACAACACTTCTATAATATTAATAAACTTTGTGTATCTAAAGTTTCACTTTTTTATTTCTTATAGAATGACCACAAAATGAAATACAAAAAAGTTATTGTTCCAAATGTATTTTTGAATAAGGCACCATAGACAAACTAACTAACTAAAGTTGACAGAAGGTAAAACTGATAAACAAAAACAATAATTTGAGAGCACAACACTTCTATAATATTATTAAACTTTGTGTATTTAAAGTTTCACTTGTTTATTTCTTATAGAATGACCACAAAATGAAATACAAAAAAATTATTGTTCCAAATGTATTTTTGAATAAAGCATCATACACAAACTAACTAAAGGTGACGGAAGGTAAAACTGATTAACAAAAACAATAATTTGAGAGCACAACATTTCTATAATATTATTAAACTTTGTGTATCTAAAGTTTCACTTGTTTATTTCTTATAGAATGACCACAAAATGAATTACAAAAAAGTTATTGTTCCAAATGTATTTTCGAATAAGGCATCATACACAAACTAACTAAAGGTGACAGAAGGTAAAACTGATAAACAAAAACAATAATTTGAGAGCACAACACTTCTATAATATTATTAAACTTTGTGTATCTAAAGTTTCACTTGTTTATTTCTTATAGAATGACCACAAAATGAATTACAAAAAAGTTATTGTTCCAAATGTATTTTTGAATAAGGCATCATACACAAACTAACTAAAGGTGACGGAAGGTAAAACTGATAAACAAAAACAATAATTTGAGAGCACAACACTTCTATAATATTATTAAACTTTGTGTATCTAAAGTTTCACTTTTTTATTTCTTATAGAATGACCACAAAATGAATCACAAAAAAATTATTGTTCCAAATGTATTTTTGAATAAGGCACCATAGACAAACTAACTAACTAAAGTTGACAGAAGGTAAAACTGATAAACAAAAACAATAATTTGAGAGCACAACACTTCTATAATATTATTAAACTTTGTGTATTTAAAGTTTCACTTGTTTATTTCTTATAGAATGACCACAAAATGAATTACAAAAAAGTTTTTGTTCCAAATGTATTTTTGAATAAGGCATCATACACAAACTAACTAAAGGTGACAGAAGGTAAAACTGATAAACAAAAACAATAATTTGAGAGCACAACACTTCTATAATATTATTAAACTTTGTGTATCTAAAGTTCACTTGTTTATTTCTTATAGAATGACCACAAAATGAATTACAAAAAAGTTATTGTTCCAAATGTATTTTTGAATAAGGCATCACACACAAACTAACTAAAGGTGACGGAAGGTAAAACTGATAAACAAAAACAATAATTTGAGAGCACAACACTTCTATAATATTATTAAACTTTGTGTATCTAAAGTTTCACTTGTTTATTTCTTATAGAATGACCACAAAATGAATTACAAAAAAGTTTTTGTTCCAAATGTATTTTTGAATAAGGCATCATACACAAACTAACTAAAGGTGACAGAAGGTAAAACTGATAAACAAAAACAATAATTTGAGAGCACAACACTTCTATAATATTATTAAACTTTGTGTATCTAAAGTTTCACTTGTTTATTTCTTATAGAATGACCACAAAATGAATTACAAAAAAGTTATTGTTCCAAATGTATTTTTGAATAAGGCATCACACACAAACTAACTAAAGGTGACGGAAGGTAAAACTGATAAACAAAAACAATAATTTGAGAGCACAACACTTCTATAATATTATTAAACTTTGTGTATCTAAAGTATCACTTTTTTATTTCTTATAGAATGACCACAAAATGAATCACAAAAAAATTATTGTTCCAAATGTATTTTTGAATAAGGCACCATAGACAAACTAACTAACTAAAGTTGACAGAAGGTAAAACTGATAAACAAAAACAATAATTTGAGAGCACAACACTTCTATAATATTATTAAACTTTGTGTATTTAAAGTTTCACTTGTTTATTTCTTATAGAATGACCACAAAATGAATTACAAAAAAGTTATTGTTCCAAATGTATTTTTGAATAAGGCACCATAGACAAACTAACTAACTAAAGTTGACAGAAGGTAATACTGATAAACAAAAACAATAATTTGAGAGCACAACACTTCTATAATATCATTAAACTTTGTGTATCTAAAGTTTCACTTGTTTATTTCTTATAGAATGACCACAAAATGAATTACAAAAAAGTTATTGTTCCAAATGTATTTTTGAATAAGGCATCATACACAAACTAACTAAAGGTGACGGAAGGTAAAACTGATAAACAAAAACTATAATTTGAGAGCACAACACTTCTATAATATTATTAAACTTTGTGTATCTAAAGTTTCACTTTTTTATTTCTTATAGAATGACCACAAAATGAATTACAAAAAAGTTATTGTTCCAAATGTATTTTTGAATACGGCATCATACACAAACTAACTAAAGGTGACAGAAGGTAAAACTGATAAACAAAAATAATAATTTGAGGGCACAAAACTTCTATAATATTATTAAACTTTGTGTATTTAAAGTTTCACTTGTTTATTTCTTATAGAATGACCACAAATGTGTTGCAAGATATGTCACAGTTCCAAATTTATTTTGGAACAAGAAACAAGGCAAGCCCTCTAAAACTAAATTAAAAACAATCCGTATATTTACATCAAATAAATGGTATTTCTAAGATTAAAATAAATACATCTAATGGCAAATTGATCTAGGGTTTGGATTAACAATTGGGTTTCACAAATTTTACAGTAAGAAAGCGACATAAACGGCTTGCTTTATTTCAAGGATTAATGTAACAAACGACTTGACTTTACTAAACTAATAATATTTATAATCCCCGAAATAAAGTAAGCCGTTAATGCCACTAATTTCATATTGAAAACACATTTCGATCTTTTGTTACCTGTTACGTTATCTGTGTAATTTCTAAAAGTATTTAGTAGGTAATTATATCTAATTGTCTTTCATTTGATTTTTCGTATATAAACCTATTTTTTTGTACTTTAAATGTACTATATATATCAAATAAACAAATTTGTAAATGACGACGTTATTAAATATATAGAATTTAAAAAATATATATAATATATTAAAACGAAAAATAACTGAAATGGAAATACTTTCTTCACGCAAATATATATTCCCAGCAAGACCTTTTTCCCCCTTTCCCCGTCAATCGATTGTACCCTGGGCGGAGCATTACCCGTAATAAACACTGAACTAGCCTGAGCGAACTACTAGCGACACCACTTGCGCGTAAAAATAACTAATTTTAACAATTTTTGCAAGGCAAAATACACGAACATACGTTAATGTTAGACATATTTTCTATAACAGATATGTTATTTTCAATTAATGGAAGAGTGTTATGAAAATATTTTTAATTTCATTTTAACAGAAGACTGTAAAATGAAGGCGCAAAATAAGACTAAAATTGGTACTGTTGATCAATTAATATTTCAAAAATGATAAACAAAATCAATATTCTGAGAGCATAACACTCCTCGAATATTACTTAACTTTATGTATTTCAAGTTTCAATTGTTTATTTCTTATAGAAACACCACAAAATGACTTGCAAGAAATGTCATTTTTCCAGATTTATTTTCGAACAAGGCAAGCCCCTTAATGGTAAACTTTTCTGTCTCTGCGTAAGTTGTGATATCTGTAACGATTTCGGCAGAAAAACATAAAATATAAGTGACTGCACAGTGCAATTTATAAAATAAATTGCATCTAGCAATCTATCCAAATGTCAAACAACTAATTTTTAATGCCAGTAACAATAGACTTTTTCAATTTAAAGAGATATAAGATATGCGTAATGGAGATCTGCGCATAGTAAGAATAACTGAGATCCATGGCGTTTGTTTCTAAAAAAAATTAGACGTAAGATGTGAGATATATATCAGATAATTTTAAAAAGTCTTATCGAAATAAGTTACAAAAGCTTTTATTGAAGTTAAAATGTCTAGCGATGCAAATTTTCACCGAGAATACAGGTATTTTAATGACTGCAATATTTTTGATTTGAAAAATTGACAAATCATTTTTACAATGTATGAAATATAATTAAAATGTTAGGGTGAAATTAATGTGGGTGCTGCTCTTTGAGTGAATGTGCGTCCGTGCACCCACGTAGTTTACGCCCTTGGTAATTATCATCTCTAGCTAATACAGCCTTAATGGAAAAACGTTGACAAAAACCACTACTATTACCTCTAGTAGAGGACATAAAAAAATTTAGGGATGGAACTTTAGCCTTGGCAATAAAAAATTAAAAAATACAGCTATCTGGGAATAAAAATGAAAATGCATATAAATTATTATCACAGTGTACATTGGCACTTCTCATCATTTTTAATAGACGCAGAATAGGGGTCAGTAATGCGTGATAATATAACCTATTAATAAACTGTCAACGGAAATAGTAAATAGTTACCTTGCATGTGATGCCCAATATTTTACTTGTTACTCACGTGCAAACTAGATTAAAATAAAAATTTGACAAATATTGCCTGATCGTTCAAATGACAGCACGATAGTTAGTATCACAGTTGCTAAGCAGTCCAAATAAACAACGTTTACAAGTAAGTAACAAGTAAAATGATTTTAAATAAGAGTACAATAGCGAACTCTAGGTGAAGCAATGTCTAATAAAATTTTATTTTATTACGAGTATAATAGTATATTATGCAACGACGCTATAATAAATGCTATTATTACCGAGTATGAGCGAGCAAGGGTTCTAATCATCCGAGGTAATAATAGCCATTATAGCGAGTTGTATACTATACTTTATCTACGATTAATGTATTATATACAAGATTTTTTATAATTCCGTTTCATAACCACAAAGTAAATAATCCACATGACGTATTTTTCATTGAAATTAGTTAGGTTAACACTGCAATGTATTGTGATGTAACCATGGTGATGAATAATCTCTTGTTGAAAATTCAATTTTTTTGCATATGTATTTTGTAATAATGACTTTAATTCCCGGGTCATTATTCCCTGCGGGATTTATACTTAGTATTTTGTAGCAAAAACCACATATTTAATGTGTCATTTTCGAAGTTTTTTTAAGATATCTCGGGTAATATTAATGATAGATCAAAACCGTTTGCACATTCTCGGGTCAACTTTTCCAGAAAAGGTTAATAGTCACCACAGGAATTTTCGATCATCTTTTGTTTCTAAGCTACAGTCAAAAACGATAATTTTGAAAATATATCATATCTTAATTATTATGATAGTTGCATGGAGAAAAATTGTTTGTACAAAATTTTTACCGTTTGTTAGATTGAATAAAATGGCATAATTAGATTTTTTGAGAACTTAATAATTCTCGAGATATAACACAAAATTTTGATTTTTTAAATGGGAACCTATTTTAAAAATAGTCTCGTCTTCTGGCTTAATTTATAAGCCTTTCAATGATATATAACAAGTCTACATTCTTTTGTTTTAAACAATAATAAAAGACGAATTATTAATTTATTGGGGTGAAAATATTGGAAATTATTAAGAAACAAATGAAAAAATGTATTACAGATCATCATTTGTTTATTTTAATTCTATATCTATTAATTGTGTTTAAAAATTATTCTTAATTAATTATTTTCGTGTTAGTTAAATTACTATTTATCTACGTTACAGTTGGCTTTGACACAATTCGAAAAAAATGACTTAATATGCCTTTGAAGTAAATAAATTGAAAAAATGTGTAAAACTGAAACAAATACTATTAGAAATATGCAAATGATGATCTGAAAGAGATTTTTTCATTTGTTTCTTAATAATTTCCAATATTTTCACCCAATAAATTAGTAATAATTCGCCTTTTATTAATATTTAAAACAAAAGAATGTAGACTGGTTATACATCATTGAAAGGCTTATAAATTAAGCAAAACGGCAAGACTATTTTCAACATGGGTTCCCATTTAAAAAATCAAAAGTTTGTGTTATATCTCAAGAATTATTAAGTTTTCAAAAAATTTAATTACGCCATTTTATTCAATCTAAAAAACGATAAAAATATTGTAAAGCCAATTTCTCTATAACTATCGTAATAAATAAGATATGATAAATTTTCAAAATTAGCGAAAAACGAGTTTTTGCATGTAGCTCAGAAACAAAAGAAGATCGAAAATTCCTGTGGTGACTATTAAACTTTTCTGGAAAAGTTGACCCAGCAATGTGCAAACGGTTTTGATTTATCGGTAATATTACCCGAGATACCTTAAAAAACATCGAAAATGAGACATTCTGAACATATTATTTGTTAATCGTATAAAATCATTTTATCTACGACTAACTAATAATATGTTCATTAATTATGTAGTTTTAGATATATATAATGCTAAGTATAAATCCCGCAGGGAATAATGACCCGGGAATAATAGTCATTATTCACTTTGATGTACCAATCATAATATTTTGAATAAAACTATAATAATAATAATAATAATAATAATAATAATAATAATAATAATAATAATAATAATAATAATAATAATAATAATAATAATAATAATAATAATAATAATAATAATAATAATAATAATAATAATAATAATAATAATAATAATAATAATAATAATAATAATAATAATAATAATAATAATAATAATAATAATAATAATAATAATAATAATAATAATAATAATAATAATAATAATAATAATAATAATAATAATAATAATAATAATAATAATAATAATAATAATAATAATAATAATAATAATAATAATAATAATAATAATAATAATAATAATAATAATAATGATAATAATAATAATAATAATAATAATAATAATAATAATAATAATAATAATAATAATAATAATAATAATAATAATAATCTTTATTAACAGCCAACTGGCTAAACTGCATACAAAAATATAACTAATATGCTAAAAAATTTAATTTTCAACGAGAAATATCTTCATCACAATGGTTACATTACTATTTTAATAAAATTAAGTAAAACAATTTATAAATTAATTATTTTATAGCTAATACAAAAAAAAAATTAGAGAAAACCTAAAATAATTAATATGGGGTTTCCGTATGTTTCCAGTCCACAGTGGATAAACAGGATGACTTTTTTCGAGATGTACATTAACATGGGAAATCAATTTTTTGCAAACCGTTGACCCCCCATTTTAACTTACGGCAATTATTGTGGTCTCAATACAAAGATAAAAAAATTCCTCATCCGAAAATACCAAATAGGTGGAAACTATCCAATATTTTAGGCCCATAAATAATTTTTAAATTCACTCATTTTCCTATTATTAGCAAGAGACATGCTGAATTTGAACAAAAAGATAAACAAATGCTTTTTATCTGTCAGAATAGGTTATTTGGCATTGACAAGAGACATTAACCTATTCTGACATGTAAATTGTCATGTATTTGTTTATCTTTTTGTTCAAATATGACATGGCTATTGCTATTAATAAGAAAATGAATAAATTTTAAAATTAATTTATGGGCCTAAAATACTGGATAATTTTTACGTATTTGATATTTTCGGATGGGGAAATTTTTTATCTTTGTATTGGCACCATAACTATTATAAAAATATTTACATTTCTAATTTGTTATAATGTTGATTAAACAGTACAGTAAAAAATAATATTTATATAAATTTATTTTATTTCATGTTTTGTTATTTAAAGATATGCAAATAATAATAATAATAAATTTAACATACAGGCTGATTTTTTTCAAGATGTACAACAAAATTATAATTTTTTAAACAAAGATAATAGCTCAAAATTCGCCATTATGGCGCTTTGTTAACACAGAGCGAGATCTTATTCATCATGTACGTTATTTGATGTTTTGTTGATATGTGGTTTGGCTGACATGAAATTTGGCTACGTTGCGGAAGTCAGTCATACGCTTCAATATCTTGTACACAATTACAGTGATGGAAGTGACTTTGTATTTTAACTATGTACAATTGTTTATTAATTTTTAAAATAATATTTTTTTACCCCTCTTTTGAAAACCTTAATATAGAAGTTCCCCTAAGCCTATATATGTAATTTTTATAATATATATCCATTCATTAATATGGAAGTCAGGACGCCTTATAAACTTCACGGAAGTGACTCCTTAACAAATGCCAATATATATATATATATATATATATATATATATATATATATATATATATATATATATATATATATATATACAGGGTGGTGGCGGTTAGGGGTGAACATAGGGATTTAACATGGGATTTTAGTTTTTTGCTATTTCCTGCTCTCCTGTTCATTTTACGGCAAAAACTGCAGAGTACAAAATTGTTCAGAATTAAAAATTGCATACAAAAATGTATTTACATTTATTATCATGTTTTGGTTTCTTCACAAATTTAAAAAGAAATTTCAAAATCTCTGTTAATGTGTAGCAATAGCCATGACTTATAACTCAAATGTTTAAACATAATATGTCATTCAATATCTGTCAAATTTTGGAAATTTTCTCTAATAAAAAGTTAATTTAATAATGAATGTTTATTCGAATGAGGAACGAGTTTTCATTATAAAAAATTATTATGGTGGAAATAGTTTTAGAAGAATACGTGATTTGTTTTCCATAAAGTACGAAAATACACCAATTCCTAATGTAGCAACAATTTCTAAACTTGTTAAAAATTTTGAGAACACAGCTAGTGTAGCTGTGAACGAAGGTAATGAAGGAAATAATAATCATAACGAAGTGAATGAAGAAATGGTATTGGCCATGATAAATCAAAATTCTACGTATAGTATATTGGTTTATTATTAAATGGTATACCTAATAAAAAATGCGTATTAAAATTAAAAGTTGTTTTTATTTAATTTTTAAGTTAGATTAACGCATGGTTGACGTTTATAAAAAAAATTTGACAACCAGAGAAAAATTAATTCCATGGCTATTGCTACAAAATAACAGAAATTTTGAAATATCTTTTTAAAATTGTGAAGAAACGAAAAACATAATAATAAATGTAAATACATTTTTGTATGCAATTTTTAATTCTGAACAATTTTGTACTCTACAGTTTTTGCCGTAAAATGAACAGGAGAGCAGGAAATTGCAAAAAACTAAAATCCCATGTTAAATCCCTATGTTCACCTCTAACCGCCACCACCCTGTATATATATATATATATATATATATATATATATATATATATATATATTTATTTATTGTCGTAACACACATGGCATATATGAGTCTTTTATTTGCTATCTCATTGTCGTCCGCGTTAAAGCTGTCTCCATCTAACCAACGGCAAAAATGAAATAGACACTGTATTGTAACTGCGGTGACGAGTGTCATTTTCAAATGTTTGAATTATTTGAATATTCATGACAATCTGTCATTGATGTGATTCCGGAGTAAAGTATAACAGCAGAAATGTCAGAAGTTGATATTTTTTTGTTTGATGACAAATTTTAAATACGTTGTCATTAAAGACACCAAATCATAACCAACGTCAAGTTTGAAAATCCACTAAAAGTCGGAAAAAATGGTTGTTCGAAATTGCAGTGTGATAGATCGAGTTGGTCATATAAAATAAGTCAGCGAAAATGAGTCGGAGATATGATTGTGGTGTGATGTGTGATAAGGCCTTTATTTGACTTTGACAGATAAATGTTTATTAATTGATATTTAATTGAAAATATTGTTCCATTGAGTTTTTTCTGCGTTGGTAAATATATCCATGCTTACTGATAAATTAATTATTAAATTCAATAATTCTAAATACTTTATGACACATTTCATCTGCCAAAGGCAAGCAGTACAACTGTTTAAAATTTTGTGCTGTTGCTCATGGCACTCTGTAAATAGCTAAAATTATGGCCTTTATTTTGCCTTTTTTTCGCAAATGAAACGCATGTAAACAATATTTTTGGACTTGTTGGATGCAATTTTAAATTCTGAACATTTTTTGTATTTACATTTTTGTTCTAACTTTAATAGGTCAGAATTTACAGCAGTATGAAAATTTTACCATTGTATTTCCTATGTTCCACAAAAAAGTAGACACTCAGTATATATATATATATATATATATATATATATATATATATATATATATATATATATATATATATATATATGTATATATATATAAATATATATATATATATATATATATATATATATATATATATATATATATATATATATATATATATATATATATTCTGTAAAATTGATAAGTGTAGATAAATTATAGTATTTGGCAATAGTATACGGCTCGTATTCTAAACTTCATCCTCTGTCCTACATTCTACGCTCTTTAAATAATATACTAAAATAAAACCGGCCCGGAATGTTTTTTTAAAATTATGTTTAAATAAGCTTTGTGATTTGTTCTCAGCGTAATCTGCGGAACATTGCCTCTATTTAACCGACCTCGTAGCTCTTTTATTTTCCGAGATCCCAATGGTAACCTAATTATTTGTGACACTGTATACAAGCAAAAGTTAGGGCATGACATGTTTTCGCTATTTTTTGTGTAACTATTTTTTTATATGAACAAATATAAATGACATTTAATTTTCTATTACTTTTTATATAATTAAAAAATCTGATGTGGCCAGCACATTACCTTCCGTCAGTTCTATGTATTTTGTATAAATGTCATACAGAAAGTTCCTTGTAAAATAAATATAAATAAATATAAATATATCATCACGGCATATTACCCATTGCTGGGTGTGCCAATCCGCTTTGTATGCAGATATCGGTAATGATGATGAAATATTTGTACCGTGCGGGCGTTTACCAGGCGTCACCCCACAGGCACTCATTGCTGGCGTTAAGAGTGCACCACAGGGGTCAATTTTGTGCCATTTACAATTCGAAATATTTGGCATCGGTCGGGATCGAACCCGGTTCCCCAGATTCGCGACCAGATACTCAGGCACGCAGCCACGAGACCCCATAAAAGATTATATTTCTTGTACATTACCTTAAGGCAGTTGTATCTATTTTATACAAATTCCATACAGAACAAAAGATCCTATATTTCCAGTAGTAAAATTATAACATAAACATACTGTCAACTGCACTTGACATTGACACCTTTCAATCAAAATTTTCTTAATACAGCAGCTGTTTCCAGAGTTATAACATAGCTGACTAATATGTATGATATTTAATTTCTTTATAATTTCTTAACCCTATGTCCATTTAATATGAAGTATAAAATGCATTCAAATCGTATAGAGAATAAAATATTCTTTAATATTTATAATAACATTAAATGTGAAAAAATGATATTTAACATCGTTTTTTCAAGAAAATCTGTTAAAATCTTCAAATGAGGGTACTTCCGGTTGACCAATTATAACCAAAATCTAATCAGCTCTTCACATGGATGTAACGAAGAGGAATACGAAAGAATTATAATTTTTGGAATTGTAGTATTAGAGTTATCGCATTAGAAAATTTTGTCACACACAGACACACACACACACACACACACACACATACATACACACACACACACATACAGACATCATCGTAAAAATAGTAAAATCGTATTCTAGGGACCCTAAAACGTGCTTATTCATTAAAAACTCATCACCGAATTTTTTGACCAAAGACAATACCTTCCTTACCTAAAGGTGACGGAAGGTAAAAATGCGTTATTGGTTTTCCCTTATAAAATGAGCAAATACATTATTTCTGGTAAACACTGTACAAATATCCCTCCCTTTTATGAAGTAGCCACAGTCCAGAAATAATTATGTGTATGTCACCATACGTGAAGTAGGGCCTTATGATTGATTTTAACCGCGCGTTCCATGCAATTATAGAAATAAACTAATAACATAAGGGTTGCGTTATCAATCAAACACGCTACACCACATCGCACACATGAATCCATTTGGCCAGATGAGAGTCAGCGTTGACGGGCGACGTACGACAATAATAAAGTATGTTATGCTTTGCACATTGTATTCCAATTTATTTTTCTTTACTCTGAAAATAATAATGTAATATATTATTATTTGTAGCCTTGTCTTACCTAATCTAAAAAGAAGAAGTATGCTAAAATTTCGTAATTATTTTTTAAACCAAGTCCGTTCAACATTCCTTAAAATGTAGATTTAAATCATAGTGCCCATACGAGTATTTACATAGGTATACGTGTATGTGTGATTACCTTCAATTTATTATCTCGAAGTGTTTATAATCTAGTTATATTTTTAATGACATAGGATGATTGAAAAACTAGGGACAAATAGTTATTTTCTGTATTTTCTGTATTATTAATTATAGACCTACGGCTTACATTACAAAGATGGGGGAGAAGTTAAAGGCCACTTTTTTGTATAAAAAGATCACCCTTAATTCCACATCCAGTTTAGCCGGTAGCGTTGATTATCGAAATGGAATGGTATATGTATATATATATATATATATATATATATATATATATATATATATATATATATATATATATATATATATATATACATATATTTTTATATTTTCAAAAAGTATTTCAAATTGGATTTACAATGATTCTAAATACTTGCATTTTTTAAAAAAATAACCTATAGTTATTAAATTCTCAAAATTATGATATTTTAACGTATTATCAGTTTGCCATTGCCATGACATTTGTGTCTTCTTTGTTTGAGGAAATATTTTGACGTTTATCTGAGGTATCATTTGTATCGAACAGTCAAAGGATTAATATAAAAAAATTGCATATAAATTTAATTTATTTTTACTGTTTTAAAATTTTAGACAATTCGAATTGTACAAAATTAATAAAGACAATAATACGTTAAAATATTCCCGAAAACAAAGAAGGCACCATGTCAAATTGATAATATACATTAAAATATAATTTTGAAAAATTAATAACTGGATTATTTTTTAATTAACATGCAATTATTTGACAAGGCATTCGAGTGTTTTCGATTTTTGTTGAGAATTGACGTCACCACAGCTAATAGTTTATCATGAAAAGCTATTAGACTGTATCTCAATCATCCAAATACAACACATACTTTTTCGGGTCCCTGTCAATCATCGATACCACCCTAAATATAAAAACAAAAAGCAAATCCATCTGGCTATTTCAATTCCAAACATAACATTGATAATAAGCAAACAATGTACGCCAGTCATGGAATGTGCGGTACGGACATAAGCGGAAACCAGAAGCCACCATGTATGAGATGGGATCTTTTCACGTGATCTCAGGCGTGCAGTGGTACATTGTCACTGAGCCCGGGGGTCTCCACGGACCCCGCGACATATTGTAAGCGATTCGCAAGAGGGAATCGCTCTTTCATACGCACAAATTATATACAAATATGTACTCTGTTATTAACATGCGCGTGTGTTATGAATAGGACATAATGGGCCGTGCACTCCTTGTTTAGAAGCTGCTGGATGTGAATGGGTATCTGTATCGGATGAATTAAAGACTTGAGGGGAGAAGTAACTGATACTAAGGTATACAAACCGGCTGTTGCGAACTTGAATACAAATGTTCAGTTAATCATAAACACAATATGTTGACAAACATACCAAATCTGGAAAGTTGTTACATCACAAAGCCCCGGTTTATAACATAATGCTTTATTGAAATCTAACCAAATTTTCTCTATACCAAAAAAATAAATGTCATTTTTAATCAGTGTCCAGTTTTATTTAGTAACTATTTGTATTGTATTACATAACTAGTGGTTTAAATGTTAATTTTCTTCGCTGCTGCCTTAAAAATACACATGCGTCAAGCGTCATACATAGTATATTATCTTTTTTCATCAACTCTTCAAGTTTGTATTGATACCTCTTTTTAGTTATCTATATGGAACCCTTATTGTTAGTGTTAGTATATGTTTAGTAAAGTCCGTATGCTTAAATTTACCATAACAAAGTTTTATTTGCCTTAGGTTAGGATATATGCAGCCGATGAACAATGCCACTTGCAATTATTTGTCCGCATGCTAAATTTTGATCTAATAAAAATTTAAGAAAAACTCTATTCAAGCTTAAATATTCTGCAGTAGCTAAACTAAATTTTGATCTAATAAAAATTTAAGAAAAACTCTATTCAAGCTTAAATATTCTGCAGTAGCTAAAGGAAGTTTCTCAATCATATTTATAACGCATATTGCTATTATATGTAATATGCATATAAAAGTTAACAGAGCAAGTAAATTTATTATACTTACGAACTAAAAAACAAAAAATAAGCATAGGTATATTATAGATATAATATAAATGTGTGCATAATTAAACTATTTCGTGTGCCTATTCCACGGTTGTTTGTTTTCTTTGAATGAAAAATACATTTAGATATAGTTTTAATGTTTATTTAAAGTATTATTCTATTTACTAGTGTATTTTGAAGACACTGAACATGATTACTGACAATATGTCTGTTCGTTTCGCTACTTTGCGCCTACGGTTTACTGCGAAACGAACAAACCTAATATTGTAAACCAAAAAAAAAAAAAAAAAAAAATACTGCAAACATTTAAATTTTTAGAAAGTAAGTTTAGAATATATAATTATTATGTAAATAAGCACAGATATTAAATTAGATGTAATAAAACCTACTCGTATCTACTCTACATAACTTCTATATCTACTTAATATTAACAATTGTGTATCCCTTAAATAAATTAATTTTTATTATCTTATAAGTTCATAGTGAAATTATTTAATATTCGTTTATAAAATAATATCATCTTTCTTACAAATAAATAGGGAAATGAATTCTCAGTATGTAATCACACTGGTCTGGATAATGGCGGCGATCTTGGCTCATACGGCCACACCCTGCTTATAGAGATACCCTACTTTTTATTACATGCGCACGACATTATACATACATTGATTCTTCTAAATTATTATGGCTTTTTATTTATCTTATTTTTTTACAGAGGTTCTATTATTCAGGGGAAATTCGACTAAGGTACGCGGATACGCCATATCTAATACGACACAACAAAGTACACAAACAAGAAAATTAAAATTACCCAATATTGATATTACTGTAAGATTTAAAATTTTCATGGTGAGTTTTCAGTAAATAAGCACGAATTAGAGTCCCCACAACACTTTTTTACTATTTTTACGATCATGTCTGTGTGTGTGTGTGTGTGTGTGTGTGTGTGTGTGTGTGTGTGTGTGTGTGTGTGTGTGTGTGTGTGTGTGTGTGCGTGCGTGTGTGAGTGCGGGCGTGCGTGTGCGCGTGCGTGTGCGTTTGCGTGTACGTGTGCGTGTGTGTGCGTATAGGTGTGCGTGTGCGTGTGCGTGAGTGTGTGTGTGACGATTTTTTCGTCCACGATAACTCTTACAACAAACTTCCGAAAATTTCTAGTTGATTAGATTTTGGGTAAAATTGGACAACCGGAAGTGATACTTTACTTAAAGCCCATAACAGTTTTAATGAAAAAATCTGATTGGCCAATACCTGACCTCCCAACAATTCCATGTTTGAAATAGTAAAGAGCTTTAAGTAAAGTATCACTTCCAATTGATCGTTTGTAAAGAAAATCTAATTTGTTGTTCCAATAAATAGTAATACCAAATTTTGGAGTTACATTTTATAATGTTTTTCCTCGAAAATCTGTTAAGAGCTCCAAATTAAGTACCACTTCTTGAGAAGTTTTGAATCATGTTTTAATATATTTTTTCAAAAAAATCTGTTTTTAACTTCTGTAAAGTAGTTTATTAATTTTAGAAAATATCTAGTCTTAAATACCAAATTAGAAAAGTTTTGGATTGTATCAATTTATTTTTCACGAAAATCTGTTCAGCGCTTCAAATAAAGTATCACTTCCGGTTTATCAATTTTAGCCAAAATCTAATATGTTGCTTCCCTTTATTAAAAGTCTTAAATACTAAATTTGACAAGTTTTGGAATATCTGTTCAGAGCTTGAAATAAAATATCATTTCCGGTCTATTAATTTTAGAATAAATCTAACATGTCGTTCTCATTAATATAAAAATCTTAAATATCAAATTTGAAAAATTATGGAATATATCATAATATATTTTTTAAGAAAATCTGTTGAGAGCTTCAAGTAAAGTATCACTTCCGGCTTATCAACTTTAGAAAATATGTTACATGTCGATCACAGTCATATAAATTGAAATGCATCAATATATTTTATCACGAAAATCTGTTGAGAGCTTCAAGTAAAGTATCACTTTCGGTTTATCAATTTTAGCCAAAATTCAATATGTTGTTCTTCTTCATATAAAAGTTTTAAATACTAAATTTGACAAGTTTTGGAGTATATCATAATATATTTTTCACGAAAATCTGTTCAGAGCTTCAAGTAAAGTGTCACTTCTGGTTTATTAATTTTAGCCAAAATCTAATATGTTGTTCCTCATGATATAGAAGTTTTAAATACTAAAATTGAAAAGTTTCGGATTATATTTTAATACAGTTTTTCATTAAAAACTGTTATTGGCTTCAAATAAACAGTCACTTCCGGTTATCCAATTTTACCCAAAATCTAATCAACTCTATATGTATGCAGAAAGCTAAAAAACGGAAAGTAGAAATACGTGGAAGTTTGTTATAAGAGTTATCGTGGACGCATACGCACACACACACACACGCACGCACGCACACACACATACACACACACACACATACACACACACACACACACACAAACACACATACACACACACACACACCCACACCCACACCCACACCCACACCCACCCACACACACACACACACACACACACACACACACACACACACACACACACACACACACACACACACACACACACACACACACACACACACACACACACACACACACACACACACACACACACACACACACACACACACACACACACACACACACACACACACACACACACACACACACACACACACACACACACACACACACACACACACACACACACACACACACACACACACACACACACACACACACACACACACACACACACACACACACACACACACACACACACACACACACACACACACACACACACACACACACACACACACACACACACACACACACACACACACACACACACACACACACACACACACACACACACACACACACACACACACACACACACACACACACACACACACACACACACACACACACACACACACACACACACACACACACACACACACACACACACACACACACACACACACACACACACACACACACACACACACACACACACACACACACACACACACACACACACACACACACACACACACACACACACACACACACACACACACACACACACACACACACACACACACACACACACACACACACACACACACACACACACACACACACACACACACACACACACACACACACACACACACACACACACACACACACACACACACACACACACACACACACACACACACACACACACACACACACACACACACACACACACACACACACACACACACACACACACACACACACACACACACACACACACACACACACACACACACACACACACACACACACACACACACACACACACACACACACACACACACACACACACACACACACACACACACACACACACACACACACACACACACACACACACACACACACACACACACACACACACACACACACACACACACACACACACACACACACACACACACACACACACACACACACACACACACACACACACACACACACACACACACACACACACACACACACACACACACACACACACACACACACACACACACACACACACACACACACACACACACACACACACACACACACACACACACACACACACACACACACACACACACACACACACACACACACACACACACACACACACACACACACACACACACACACACACACACACACACACACACACACACACACACACACACACACACACACACACACACACACACACACACACACACACACACACACACACACACACACACACACACACACACACACACACACACACACACACACACACACACACACACACACACACACACACACACACACACACACACACACACACACACACACACACACACACACACACACACACACACACACACACACACACACACACACACACACACACACACACACACACACACACACACACACACACACACACACACACACACACACACACACACACACACACACACACACACACACACACACACACACACACACACACACACACACACACACACACACACACACACACACACACACACACACACACACACACACACACACACACACACACACACACACACACACACACACACACACACACACACACACACACACACACACACACACACACACACACACACACACACACACACACACACACACACACACACACACACACACACACACACACACACACACACACACACACACACACACACACACACACACACACACACACACACACACACACACACACACACACACATCATCGTAAAAATAGTAAAAACGAGTTGGGGCCCTAATTCATGCTTATTTACTGAAAACTCACCAACGAATTTTTGGCACGATTACATTACCTCCCTAACATACGGTATGACGAGAGGTAAAAATATATTAATATATAATCAAAAACTTTATTTATGATATTTTACTTGAAGCTCTGAATAGATTTTAATGAAAAATATTCTGATATATACCAAAAATTTTCAAATTTGTTATTTAAATTTTTTATGTTAATAAGAAGGACATATTACATTTTTTATAAAATTGATAAACCGGAAGTGATACTTCACTTGAAGCTCTGAACAGATTTTCGTGAACAATATAATATGATATAATCCAAAACTTATCAAATTTAGTATTTAAGACTTCTATATGAAGGGGAGCAACATATTAGATTTTGGCTAAAATTGATAAACCGGAAGTGATACTTTACTTGAAGCTCTGTACAGATTTTCGTGAAAAATATATATTGTGATATATTTCAAAACTTGTCAAATTTGGTATTTAATACTTTTAGATTAATGAGAACGACATATTATATTTTTCCTAAAATTGATAAACCAGAAATGATATTTACTTCAAGCTCTAAATAGATTTTTGTGAAAAATATTTTGATATATACCAAAAATTTTTAAATTTGGTATTAAAACTATTATATTAATAAGAGGGACATATTACAGTTTTTCTAAAATTGATAAACCGGAAGTGATACTTTACTTGAAGATCTGAACAGATTTTCGTGAAAAATATATTGATAGAATCTAAAACTTTTCATATTGGGTATTTAAGACTTTTATATTAATTAGAACGAAGAATTAGATTTTTTTCTAAAATTGATAAACCAGAAGTAGTACTTTATAGAAAGCTATAAATAGATTTTCTTCAAAAAATATATTAAAACATGTTCCAAAACTTATCAAATTTATTATTTAAAACTCGATTTTGACTATATTTATATGATAAATCGGAAGTGATACTTAATTTGCAGCTCTTAACAGATTTTCGAGGAAAAACATAATATAATATAATCCATAATTTCGTATTACAGACTTTTCTATTTATTGAAACGAGAAATTAGATTTTGTTTACAAACGATCAATCGGAAGCTCATTGCTATTTTAAACATGGAATTGACGGCAGGTTATGTTTTAGCCACATCAAATTTTTTTGAATCTTAAATAGGGATTTCGTCATTTTTTAGTGTATGCATATCATTCCGTCAGTAAGGTAAGCATATAAGTATCATAATACTTACAACAACGAAGTTATTCAGGTGTTCAGGATTTGCCTTTCTAGAAGTTGCCTTTTCGGACACAATATACGAGAACCGTTCACTTCAAAACACGAATATGATTCAGCAAGTGTACATCAAGTATATTTTATTTACAATAATATACTTTTCCTCATCGTTAGTTGTCGTCGTCATATCCGGGTTGGTATTGGTCAACGACGAACGACGAATCTAGTGCTGCTGTTACAAAGCTTATTATTAATCGTTTTCTTTTAAACAAAGTCTGCTTAGTAACAACACTAGAATGATTGAAGTCAATATACTTATATAAAACAGAAAGGAAATCTCAACCAGGGATGGGCACGTAAAATACGTCACGTATTATACGCCATTTTTTTACGCGTAAAATAGTTATTTATGATATAAGTGTTAAAAGTGACATTTTATTTTGTGAGAAGGAAGTTTGGAACACGACGCGAAGCGGAGTGATCCATAACTTCGAACAAAATAAAATCACTTTTAACACGTATATCATACACGATTTTTTCTACAAACACATTTATTTCATTTAAATTTGTATTTGTAAACATTTTTTGACATGTCAAACATGTCTATTTGTTGTTTCATTTGTCATTACCAAGGTAATTTACTTTTAACACTAGAATTAAAATATCGCATTTTTAATTGAAGGATGCCGTGTTAAAAATTCAATTTTTAATAGTGTTTGTAGAAAAAAATATTTTTTATAATTCAAATATTTGAGTAATTTTACATAAATAATGTATATGTAAAATAGAATCAAACTTTATAGTTTTTATGTAATATAGAGACAAAATACAAAAATTTGATGCATAATATAGTATTTTTTAGAACATTTAAATTTGTTATTGTTGTTTAAACCCATAAGAAAAGTTATATATTTGTAAGCAAGTTATCTAGTGTCGTTATGAAGAACTAAAATTATACATTATCTACGTTTTTTTTACTTATTTAACATATTTTACGCATTTTTACCTTCCGTCACCTTTAGGTAAGGAAGGTATTGTCTTTGGTCAAAAAATTCGGTGGTGAGTTTTTAATGAATAAACACGTCTTAAGGTCCCTAGAATACGATTTTACTATTTTTACGATAATGTCTGTCTGTATGTGTGTGTGTGTGTGTGTGTGTGTGTGTGTGTGTGTGTGTGTGTGTGTGTGTGTGAGTGTGTGTGTGTGTGTGTGCGTGTGCGTGTGCGTGTTCGTGTGTGTGCGTGTGCGTGTGTATCTGTGTGTGTGTGTGAGAGAGTGTGTGTGTGTGTGTGTGTGTGTGTGTGCGTGTGCATGTGCGGTGCGTGTGCGTGTACGTGTGCGTGTGCGTGTTCGTGTGTGTGCGTGTGTATCTGTGTGTGTGTGTGTGTGTGTGTGTGTGTGTGTGTGTGTGTGTGTGTACTCGTATGTAACAAAATTTTCGTCTGCGATAACTCTAATACTACAATTCCAGAAATTATAATTCTTTCGTATTCCTCTTCGTTGCATCCATATGAAGAGCTGATTAGATTTTGGTTAAAATTGGTTAACCGGAAGTACCTTCATTTGAAGGTTTTAACAGTTTTTCCTGAAAAAACGATGTTAAATTCAATTTTTTCACATTTAATGTTATTATATATATTAAAGAACATTTTATTCTTATACGATTTGACTGCATTTTATACTTCATATTAAATAGATATAGAGTTATAAAATTATAAAGAAAAAATCTGATGTGGCCAGCACATTACCTTCCGTCAGTTATATGAGGTATTTACAAAAATTCTACCGGTAAACTGTTACCAGTAAATAGCTGTTTATCAGGTTATAGCTACCAGAATCGTTATTTTAAGAACGCGAGTGGTAAACAGAGTAGATCCATAACCAATGAAAAAAATTGAAAATTTTAAACAGGTTGATTGACGTAGTTAACAAACTGAGCAGAGTCCTATTTTGAACACATTTCCACTTTTACCGCGCACGCTTCGCTTTGCATCACTACCTTTTTTAGATTAGATTGTTCATGAATCCGGTAGTGTTTTCGAATACAGTCGGTAGATGTGGTATCTACCGGTAGAATTTTCGTAAATGCGTATGTATTTTCTATAAAATCCATACAGAAAGTTCCTTGCAAAAGATTATACATTTCTTGTATGTACATTACCTTTCGACAGTAGTATGTATTTTATACAAATTTCATACAGAAAATTTCGGGCAAAAAGATCCTGACACAAATATACTACGAATATGTCATTGCACTTGACACTGACATCTTTCAATCAGAATTTTCTTAATATAGTAGCTGTTTCTAGCATAGCTGGCTAATTTATGAAATTTAATTTCTTTATAAATTTATAACTCTATATCCATTTAATATGAAGTATAAAATGCAGTGAAATCGTATAGAGAATACAATGTTCTTTCATATTTATAATAACATTAAATGTGAAAAAATGATATTTAACATCGTTTTTTCAAGAAAAACTGTTAAAATCTGCAAATAAGGGTACTTCCGGTTGACCAATTATAACCAAAATCTAATCAGCTCTTCATATGGATGCAACGAAGAGGAATACGCAAGAATTATAATTTTTGGAATTGTAGTATTAGAGTTATCGTAGACGAAAATTTTGTTACACACACACATCCACACACACACACACACACACACACACACACACACACACATACAGACATCATCGTAAAAATAATAAAATCGTATTCTAGGGACCCTAAAACGTGCTTATTCATCAAAAACTCACCACCGAATTTTTTGACCAAAGACAATACCTTCCTTACCTAAAGGTGACGGAAGGTAATTAAATTTCATAATTTAGCTAGCTATGCTAGAAACAGCTACTATATTAAGAAAATTCTGATTGAGGGATGTCAGTGTCAATTGACATATTCGTAGTATATTTGTGTTATAATTTTACACGAAACCTCGAAATATAGGATATTTTTGCTCGAAACTTTCTGTATGGAATTTGTGTAAAATACATATAACTGTCGAAAGGTAATGTACATACAAGAAATTGAGAATCTTTTGCAAGGAACTTTCTGTATGGATTTTATAGAAAATACAAAGGCATTTACGAAAATTCTACCGGTAGGTACCGCATCTACTGACTGTGTTCGAAAACACGAGTGGTAAAAAGTTACCGTGTTCGAAAATTGTACAATATTAAAAGTTTGTTAACTATATCAAATTTCTAACCTGTTGCAAATTTTCAATTTTTTTGTAGGTTATGGATCTACTTTGTTTACCACTTGCGTTCTTAGAACATCGATTCCGGTAGCTATAACCTGATAAACAGCTGTTTACCAGTAAAAGTTCACCGGTAGAATTTTCGTATAACTGACGGAAGGTAATCTACTGGCCACATCAGATTTTTTACATATATAAAAGGAAAAATTACTTTTTAAGCGTAAATGTCCATTCCTAACCTCATCTTCATTGCCAGGTCACAAACAAATAACTGTTGGTGAAAAAACACTGACCGGCACGAAGAACGTGCCATTTATTTGATAAAATGTTGTACGAAATTAATTTATATGAGAATTTAGAACAAAATATTATATTAATTTACTTAAATATACATATTACTTGTCTATCGTTACGGAATAATGAAATTTATAAAATGTATACTTATCGTGTATATTAGTTTAATTGTCATTTTCATGCGTTGAGAATATAATTCATGAGTCACGTGACATGTTTCCCGCCATACAACATTCAGAATCTCCAAAGTTACATGTCTATCACAGCGATGATAAAAAATAAAAAAAAAACACCTTATTTATATTCGTTACTAAGGGATTTGTTTTCTTTATTTGACATTGACAGTTAATTTTGAGTATAAAACAATGATGCAAATAATAAGATAATTGTCAAATTAACCATGTTGTAATGCAATATATTAAAAGTTAGGTTAGCAGCACACATAATGTGTCCCAAAAATTCATTATATTCTCTCATTAAATATAAGCTCGTGATATGATTAATAATCGAAGATATTGCTCGTGAATTCGAAGCAGCACATTTCACTTGTCCTTCGGACTCGTGAAATCTGCAACTCGGTTTCACTCGAAAATATCATCGATGATAATCATATCACTTATTATATGACGTATGAAAATATCACTAAGCGCAGAAAATATAGCTTCCATGGTTGCATAACTTGAAAATGGAAGAAGTAACGTTGCTTAGCTACGAGTAGATACCTAAAAGGATATTTTAATTATGCAAACTAAGCTTTTGTATACCCTAATTAAAAATAATACATAACAATTATCTAAAAAAAATCTGATGTGGACACCATACGACTTCCTTGTACGCAAAACCAATATGAAGTATAGATCCAATTATAAAATTGCACGTATTTGACGTAATTTGACATTAACATCTATTTTTTTGTTATTTTTTGTCCTAATCCATAGCAAGCTTCATTACAAAAACCAAAAAGTATATAAGTTTATACAAAGGGCTAATTTAATAATACTTGATAATGTGCTAGACGCAGAATTTTATTCTCTAAAACTCTTATTTAACGCATTTATTTCTAAAATTAAAATGAAACCATTTTATTCAAGAAAAACTGTTAAAAATTTCAGGTAATATATCACTTTCGGTTAGCCTGTTTTAACCAAAATCTACTATGTTATTCCAAAAGTCTTATATACCAAAATTGAAAAGTTTTGGATTATATTTTAAAATAGTTTTTCATTAAAATCTATTAAAGGCTTCAAATAAAGTACCATTTCTAGAAATTATGTAATGACCAAACAGGGAGGCGCACAACTAGATGTTATAGCAGTCCTAAATACAAAATTTAAACTTTCTACGGCTTATTATTTTTGAGTTATGTGAGATACGTACGGACGCACGTACAGATGTCATGACGAAATTAGTCAAAATGGATTCAGGGATGGTCAAAATGGATATTTCCATTGATATCTGAAAACCGAAATTTTTCCCCATTAGAATACTTTGTTTACTTCGTACAAGGAAGTAAAAAATAGTCGGTTTTTCGTACAAGTCAGTATATTTATTACTAGAGTTTGGAATTAACGTCTTGGTTATGGTAAATCCATTTAGCTTGGGGTATGAACATATATTGGTATGTTAATGATAAATATATTTTGATATAAATGAAGATTAAGTTGAAAAATTTGTGTTTCTTACTGGTTATAATATTGTCTCTTTATCTGTATGCAAATAAAAGTCCAATTTTAACGTGGACGACTTTCGTATAATTTTGAATTACAAGAGTACTAACTACTTGACGTAAAGTTCATAGTTATTAGATAGTTACAAAGCAAGTTTCCTGAACACAATAAGACATAGTAGTGATCGTATGATCCACCCTCTTCACACACGTCATACGTCCTCTCCCAGTGACGTGCAGTAACCACATCTCCAGCACCAGCTCGAGCACGTCAGCACAGCAGAGCACAGCGTTCAGAGATCGAGCCGAGTGAGCAGAATCATGTATAATGTAGTCGGTTGACAGACCAAGCAATGAGGAGCATTGATTGGCACACACAGTTGGCTTAGCATTACCGGGTTAACATTAGCCGCATGTTGGTATTAGTGTGCGATCACACAGCCTCGGGCTGCTGGTTGGTACGGCATGGAGTTTCCCTAGGGTTCTCCTCCTCGTCCCGCGCATCTAGCACACCCGCTCATTTCCTCTTTCGTTTTCCTGCATACACATGCTAATTGCGATTTTCATTCATTTGCCTCAACATTAGAATGTGGGTGGATGAGAAATTGCACGAATTATTTCAAGGAAATTCGCTTAACATCTTAAGATCCATTTATAAAAATAAAATGTTAGAGGTTGAGATTATACTGGCACTGGTAAATCAAGACAACGGAAAGATATAGACACGGTCAAATAGTGACAGCGATTAGGTATATGTTTAGAATTTCAAAATGCTGTGTAAGGTTAATCAGAGCGCCACTTGTAACTATTTATCTCTGTGTCGGAATTGGAATGTTATATTCCAGCATGCTTATTGATGTTCGAATGACCTTCATTCTTAAACGATTTTCGGTCACATGTTGTTATTTGGGATTGGTATGACTGCGCTAAATACACAAAATATTTTGACAGTATAAAGAAAAGAAAACAAATCACTATTACCAACTAATCAATTTTGCAAAAAAAAATCCCTTATAAAGAAATAATGAAAATAAAAGTCGAAACAGAGAAAATAATATAAAACATTCGCTACAGAAGATTAGAATCCGCCAAATTCAGTGCCTTGTCAGCGTGCTAAAGTTCTAAGTAAGTCCAAACCAAATGATGGTCTCCTAATTAAGCATCTTCCATTTGACTATCGTTTAGTTGACCATTGCCCATTGTGAATTTGAACCGCCCACTTGACCATCACCCAATTGTCACGTACTGGAAAAAATAGTAGGGTGCTATATGATATTTAATAAGGTTAAGCAATGTAGTTTAGGTTGCTGCATCTTTTTCTTCTCACAGTTAATTAGTCAGACATTAATTTCCAGTCAGTATTGACAGAGATTATACTCGCTGCAAGAAATTTTCTATCCTTTATTTTAGTAAGTGATAGTTTGTTTCAGAATATGCTAAAATAGACTGATTTGACTTCACGAATGATGTGTGACAGGATCAATCAGGGTAGAATTAATAACAATTTTTAAATAAGTTTTCTTAGTCAGAAATATGGTATATTCGTAGAAGTCAGTATAATAATTTCATTAATTTTAAACAAAGCCACATACTAAATTAAAAATGACTTTATAAATTTAACAAATCGGCTGCATTGAGTGCATTGAGAGTCAACTAAAGCCTATCTACTAAATCTAGAAACGTATTCTATACGTCTCACCTACTTTTTACAATTCTTCAACAGTGCTTATTACTATTGTGTTTAGCATTTGTAATACCGGATACCTATGTAATGTAGAATGTAATGATACTTTTTTCTTCGTATTTCTGTTTTTTACGTTTTTAATAAATTAATAAATTATGACATTTTGAATTCCAAGAAACAATAATCCAGGAAGTACTCGTATGTGGATTGTTATTTGGTTTGCGGATTTATATACATGATTATGCGAAATGAAGAACGTCCACCTGTTTTAAAATTGTAACTTCAGAAAACACGGGTACCGTGAAAGGGTTGAAACCTTTTGAGATATAAATTAACTTCACAAAAATTTAATATAACCAGAGAAACAAATGCATATTAACATATAAATGTATAAATGCCGCGATTAATGGTGACATAATATTTTCATACAGTCATCCATCAAAGTTCTAACCTTAGCAACCACTACCTAACTGTTAATACAGTTACACTGACTGAGTTATTCCTTTCTGTTACGGAGAGTGAACTTACTATGGTATTATTTGAAAATTGTATAATCGCAAGTAAATTTGCAAACGTAACCATTCAATTTTTATTGTAATGTGTGAAAATAAATAAATAAATATATTTAAATTTATCTTTTCAAGTGGAACGAACTTGGTTTGCTTCAATGTATTTGACTATTTAAATAACAATAACATTAATGTAATTATCATAGATTATACTCGTAACATTAATCCATTATAAAAGCGATTAATGGTGACATAATATTTTCATACAGTTATCCATCAAAGTTCTAACTTTAGTAACCACAACCTATCTGTTAATAAAGTTACATTGGGCTGACTGAGTTATTCCTCTCTGTTGCGGAGAGAACTTACTACGGTATTATTTGAAAATTGTATAATCGCAAGTAAATTTGCAGACGTAACCATTCAATGTTTATTGTAATTTGGGAAAATTTTATAATCGCAATATAATATAATATCTGTATAAATCAAATGGCAATTACGTAACAATGAATGAGTAGAGCTAGTTGTCAATGAGAATTGCCTCGTTGCCTGCATTCTTCACAAGTCTCGTCCGCTGGCTGTCGATGCACGTCAATCTCCCGGAACGTCAACATGGACTGGGGATGCGAGACACGGGACACCGGGACAGGACACAGCTCAGCAACATTGGGGGCACCGCGTCAACCGCCGTCGAGGTGACACAGACAATCCCCGCTCCTCGCACAGCGCACACGAGCATCGAAAAACCATTTCGTCCGCATGTCTGTTTATTTACCCAGTCAATCCTGCCCACTCTCTACCCTCAACTTCACACATAATTTTTCTGAAGGGAGACAAACAATATCAAAATATATTTAGCACAAACATAAGCGTTAATAAATAAATTTATAGATTATCAAATATTTCGACTAATCGGTTAGCCGGTTACTGTAAATAATCGGACTACCGTGATTAAAAAGCTACAAGTAATTGGTTTAGTTTTGTAAAAATATATTTTTTTCATGAAATTTTAAGTAAATGACGAAGATCATTCGGTAGCCTAAGGAAATTGTTTTTCTTTTATTGTAATGTGTAGTATATTTACGTTTAATTGATTAACTAGTTAACCAATTACTTGTAGTTATATATCAATAGCCAGTGTTTCGTAATTAATCGATTAACTAGTCCATCGGTTGGTTCTATTTCTATTATCCATTTTGTTTCGTAGTTAGCCGGTTGACCGCGGTTAGGACCTACTCATTATTAACCGACTACCATTCTCTATAGGACTAATCATAATCTTTTTAGAAATCTTGTTAGAAATTTCCAGTGGCGGATCTAGCCAGTTAACTGCAGTGGCTCAGCATTAAGCGAAGGTGAATTTCTTTTGTTCAAGGTCAAATACCTTTACCTTTATTAAATGTTATTTTTTTATGAAATGAAAAGCTCAATTTTTATTTTATTCTTCTGGTACTTGGACAGTAATGTTATCGAAGTTATTATTTTGAATGGGATATTCTGATGTACTGATATTTAAGGTAAAAAATGTTGGGTATAACATTATGGATTATGCTAAACAATAACAGAATAATATTAAAAATCATAAATTTTCTTCTAATTCTTTTTGGCGATAAAAAGATATCATGTGGTTTGTGACGTATGAGTGCCTGATGAATATTCTAACCAATTTTGTGCATATAACTGTCTTGTTGACAGGAAGCAGATTTTCTGTCATTGACGCGATGTCAACTGTCTTGTTCGTGTCAGTTTTATTACATTGAGTGTGTTTACATGTTTTCTATTTCTATATATTCCTTAAATGTCATCAGCTACTCCTCCTACAACACATGCGATAAAATTCAAATTTGTAATATATTTAAAAATTAAAATATAGCTCAAATTAAATAAAGAAGAACTCAAAATTTTATATTTCTAATAAAAATATTTGAAAGTTTCATAATTTTCTTCTGTAAACAACAAATGAAATGTATATGAATGGAGCATAAGTAAACATTATTACTAATTAATACTATTAATACTAAGTATTATTTCTACTGAAAAAATTACAGTGGCTCAGAAAATTTTCACAATGGCTTGAGCCACTGGAAAAAGGGCCTAGATCCGCCACTGGAAATATCTAAATAGTTGCTGTTATAAAACTTAATATTACATAATGCCTTTGCTAATATGTTTTTGCATTCATGCTCGTAAATATAAATATTATTTAATAATGTAGATTTCTCAAATAACACGGATTTAAAAATCTATAACAGTATCGAGATCAGTCATATATACTCTCAAATGTTAAAAACATATTGTAAATTTAGGCATATTGTGAGACACATAGACCTTTTTGCAACATGGCTAAAAATATTAGTATATGAGTTGGGCAAATAGAAAAACGAATTATTCCGTAATGTGTCATTGGCTTCAGAATAATCTGCAAAAAACCGTTACACTATTCATCTTTGCACCAACATCTCAGCTTAGTTAAATTAGGTTGTTATATTAAATAATTCTAGCGCTAATGTTTGGTTATATGAGGTAAGATTACCGTTCGCGTTCTATAGCAGTGGTGGCGCTAGGGGGGGGGGGGGCATGGTGGTCACGTGCCCACCCTGAAAATTCTTGTGCCCACCCACTACCAACATACAAATAATATTTTTTGCATATATGTATAAGATATATGAATAAAATTTGATTTTTCATTCTGAACATTATTTGCGTATTTACACTTTTGTTCTCAAATTAAAAGGGCAGAATAAAATTAAAGCCATATAAAAATTTCATCATTGTATTACCTGTAATTCATAAAAAGTAAACAGCTGGTATATGCAATTATTTGAATATGGATACCTGCGTTCTCACCTGCGTCTTTGTTTCGTTTTATGTATGTATATGAAAAAATACTATATAAGGATGTGCCTGTAATCTATGCCACATAAATTACGTCATTATCTGGGCGTAGTAGTTTATATCATCAAAATTGGTATATTGTCTACGCCCACGTAGACTTTAATATTTTGCTTAAAAGAGGGCAAAAATATTATTTGTTTTTCAAGTACATTAGGCATTAGAGTAATTTAATTTTGTTAAAATTCTCGTTTCTTTTCACTTCTCATTTTTTTTTTTTTATTAGTATTAACAATAACTCATACTCTGACTGTCAAAATAAGTATGAAATTATCTACATTTCGTTAAACCTCCATTGTGCACATGCAATTACAAAGTTTACATTCTATACGCATTGTCTACATTTGACTGATATATATATATATATATATATATATATATATATATATACATATATATATATATATATATATATATATATATATATATATATATATATATATATATATATATATATATATATATATATATATATATATATATATATATATATATATATATATATATAATTTATTGTTTCGTGTATAGAAATTCTTAAATTTTTTCACCTTTGACCTGAAGATACGTAACAGGGCGAAATCGATAGTCAAAAAGATATTTTATTAAAAAATAATAGAAACAAAACAGTGTGCTATTCTTCCATTTCAGCAAACCTAGTTAGCCCACTGCTAAGTTGTCCTGTACTGAACTATCAGTGCCGCATTGAATAGAGTTAAATTTTCCACTACTGAGTTATCCAGTATTTAGTTATTGTACTCGATAGAGCCATATAAATAATATAACTATGCATATGACCTAATTAATTTACTCTAAAATTAAAAATGGTAAAGTCGTTATACAATACCTAGGTATACGTACTGAGGTTATACAAAAAAGAAAACGTAGATAGTCTGCAATATATCAGGTTATACAATATCCCTGCGACATATATGTACATAAGTAAGTACATACCGGTTGAATACTTGAATACCGAACATATAATTTTAATAAAGTTAAATTATACTTTCCTAATATCCTTATTCGCTTCCATAATTATTTTATATCAATTAAAAGTTGTAAAGCATAACATTCTATCAATAAGCTATGTTAAGGCATTAAAAGCAGATATTAGGTATGATAATATCGAAAATCACTCAAAAATAACGTTAGTCATGGGAGGCTAGGTTAGTTTATTTTTAATATTATTTGTAATTTCTATTCGAGTGAACAATTATTTATTTAAATTGATAATTGTTTACTTGAACAGAAATTACAAATAACTAATAAACTATATAATTAATAAAAACAAATTCGCCTAATTTGCATTGCTATTTTTGGGGTGATTTTCTACAACTTTTATTTGACGTTGTTTACTTAAAATATTTAGAGAAGCAGGAATGTACAAAAGTGTGATTTTTACATGTGGAGTACACATCGCAGGATAAAGATAACAGAAAACGGATAACCTCCACGAGTAGCAACATACTGCTGAGATCCGTTTTCTATTATCTTTTTGAATAAAAACTGAAAAATCTCTAGTATCTGTAAACTATAACTCAGTAACGAACGGTTTTAGGACATATATTTATAAAAACTTTTTTCCTTATTTTTAGTCGTAGAAGCCGCCTGTGTATACTCAGCCCACCATTTTTGTTACACCCTGTATATATTCCACTTGTGAAGGTGGTTGATATGTTTATTGTTAATATAGTATTCCTTGAATATACGTTGCTTAATTACGATTTATAATTTTTTTTAATAATTTAAAGAATTAGTAGATAAATATAAATATGGTTGACGAACAAATGTGCACTGCACATGGTTGTCAGTGGCGTAGAAGTGGGGTTATGAGTTGAGGCCGTAGCTGTAACTGTACATCAGTGGCAGTGGCAGTGCATCGTGGATGGCGGCGAGGCGCTGTGATTGACTAGTACGCGTGATGCCCGCCAGAGCGGCGCTGCATTATATATGAAGCATGCGCCTTGCTGTCAACCTGTCACATGCAAAGTGGACGTAGAGCTGCCGCTGCCACTGCTGTCTCTCCGCCGCCGCCACCATCAGCCCGCGACGGAATTATATTTGCGCCGACGACTACGTGTTCCGGGATTTTCGTTTTGTTTTATCTTCGTCCTGGGATGCATGAAAATTTCACTCTTTTAATGGAAAATGTTAATTCTTTTTCATGTGTTGGATTCTAATTGTCATTTTATTCTATAATTTGTATTAGATTTATTTTACGATATAGATACAAAAACAGTAAAAATGCATAAAATGATTTGTAATGTAAACTTTTATTTATTCCTGTTCACAATATATATTTGTTTCTTGATAAATTATGCCATGTATCTCACTGCTAACAGCTAATAAGTTTATAACTTACTCTTGTTAAGGAAATGTGTGTCACAGATGTTAAATACGAATATTGTATTCATTTATCCATGATAATCTCCAGTAGACAAGCCGGCATTTTGAACCCATCCTTTTTCGGAGCCAGCATATACGACAATCAAGCGACCTAAATAATATTAACTGATAATTATGAAAATTAACATAAAAAAAATTGTTTAAATACCTGTAGAACGTACGCCAGCAGTAACTCTAATGATGTCTTCGCTTTGCCAATATCTTTGAACCGTCATGTCAGTATCTACCCATGTTTCGTCAATATAATATATTTTTCTCTTTTGTGCTTTATATGTTTTTAAAGTTCTCAGATATTTACAACGCCATTGCAATATTTGTGCTCTTTCCATAAGAATTTTCCTTTTATTCTGGCACTTCCGCTAAACGAAGCCTTTTGATTTTAATAAAAGTCTTAATGACGATTTGTTATTGTAAGGAAAATCAATTTTTGTTTTTATTTCATTTAATAATTTCCTGCAAGTGGGAACTTGCTTCCTCACCAAATAAAAATCTTCTATATTTCTTTTAATAACATCAAAATCAATATCAGTAGTTTTTTCGCAAATATTCAATCTTTGTCTCTTTGCTCCGGGAGTAGATAACAATGCAGAAGGATTCTCTAAATTTCTGATTTTGTTCTCTTTCCTTATTCTAGATATTGTCCTTTCTGAAACCCCCGTATAAAAGGCTGCGCGTGCATTTGATGAATTTATTGGAAACTTAAATTCTTTATTATTGGCTTCTGAATCACAAGCCTCAATAACTTTGGAAATAATTTACCTTCCATCACCACTTATAACTTTGTTCTATTTAGCCATTATATTATTATTTAAAATTTTCAAACACTCAAAACAGATTCTGACTTTAAACTGAATGTTAATTATTAGCAAACAGGTATTTATAGTAAAATTTCATAGACTAGGGGTTGGAAAAGAATCATTTAATCTTAATCTATCTAGAGTTATTTTCTCATTAATTTTTGGTTTTAAGCTTCTTCTACTTTAATACCTGCTAGCTGGAAGACAGGTATTGATATTATTCGTATAATAATCGCATTGCATAATTTATACAAGGGTTTTTCTTGTTATTTATGTGTAAATCATAGTCGTTAGACAGAGTATAATTATAAGCAGATTTTATCTTACATTATACCTAATGTAAATTACAAGTTTACTACTAAGCTACAAATATAAATATTTGTCAATACGTTTACTTTACTAACATGTTATATGTAAAATGTGAAATAAATATTCAAAAAATTGAATTATTTGTAGTTTTCTTCTTGTCAGTAAGAAAATTTATGCACGTCTATGTACAAACAGAACTGTTTGAATATAAGTAATAAATAATCCGCTTTGAAAGGTTTTTCTATTGTGTTAACCCCCCAATAGTTGTAAAATCACTATTCCACTTTTAACGCAGTGCGGTATCTAAGAAAAAGTATATATTTAACAAGACGCATCGTAGGAATGGTGACCCGACCTACATACTAATCCCTTGCCAAGTAAAATCGTCCTAACTATACTGGTATACTGGGACAGCTGGCGGTATTGTTGACGAGTATTAGGAAGCTATAGTATATGAGGACAGTAACGCCGAGTCGGGAAGTTACTGGTATATTGGGACAGCTGCGGATATGAATACTCGGTAGTGTTGGCAGGCTTTGGGAAGCTATTGCATACGAGGACAGTAACGGCGAGTCGGGAAATTAGTGGCGTACCTGGATAGCTCTGGAAATGAATACTCGGTAGTGTTGACGAGTATTTTGGGAAGCTATAGTATATGAGGATAGTAGCAGCGAGACGGGAAGTTACTGGTATATTGGGACAGCTGCGGGTATGAATGCTCGGTAGTGTTGGCAGGTTTTGGGAAGCTATAGTATTCGAGGACAGTAACGGCGAGTCGGGAAGTTAGTGGTATACCTGGATAGCTCTGGAAATGAATACTCGGTAGTGTTGACGAGTATTGGGAAGCTATAGTATAAAAGGACAGTAACAGCGAGTTAGAGTGAATACATTGGTGTTGAAGAATTGCGGCATACGGACAGTTGGTGATACTTAATCGGACAGTTGAATGTGATATAAATGAATAATGAAATAAATAGTGATATAAATAAATGATGACATAAATATAGTGATAAAAATATCGCGTAAACAGTCTACAAGAGTCTGCAACAGACAGGCTATCTAATATTGGAATTCATACTGAAATAAATGAACAATTAGTTAAATAAAAGTATGAGAGTACAGTAAAATAAATAGAAGAATATTCCAGAACACTTTTCTATTTTCTAAAGCATTAAGACAGGAAAGTTCTAAAAGTTTAAAGCGGAGATTAGAAGAATGTTCTAGAGTTTGGAGGAAAATTCCGGAGCACCGGTGGAAGAATTAATGGAACATTCTACAATATTGGAAAGGGAATTGAAGGAAAGTTCTAGAAAAGCGGAGGAAAATTTTGATGCACTGGAAGAAGAAGTAATGAAACATTCTAGAACATTGAAACAGAAATTTAATGAGAAAAGTCGAAGAAGATTCTGGAATTCTGGAGCAGTAATTGGAACCAGAATTGGAGGTGTATTCTGGGAGAGTAGAGGAGAATTTTGAAATTGTAGAGCAAATGTTGGAGCGGAAATTGGAAAAGACTTTTAGAAGAATTGAGGAAGGCCTTCGGGTGTTTGAGGCCGACGTAGCTCGTGTGGTTCTTCTCACACATCCTGCGTCTCCTGACAGTGATTTGGAGTGCCTGCAAGCACTCATCTAAACAGTTCGAGACAGTAAAACTCAGCAAGCACTGCGCTTAGCTTGGCCAAAAACTATTGATGACGCACTGTCATATGTATTCGATCATGAAGTTGCCAGACATAACCCACTGTGAGTGCGAAATATTTATGCTGAGAGAAATATAAACACCAAATCTCAAAATGCAACATAATTGTTTAGTAAAAGAAAGAGACTCAGCTGTTACAAAAGAAGACATAAGTGAAAAAGAAAGAGAACGTGAGAGAGAAAGAGAACGAGTTAAGTAAGAAGCGTAAGAAGAAGGAAGAAAGAAGAAAAGAAACAGGACGTCTGGAAGTGGTGAGAGGTGAGGGGAAGAAAAAAATGACGGTACAAAATGGCACTTCCTTGAATACAAGTAAATGCGCTTGTCGTAAGACGCTGAAGAAGTCGCTGACTTCTACGCCAATACGCTCGACCACGACCATAAAACCAAGGACGTATTCAACAACATTTTCTTCAGGAACTGGCACAAGTGCATGACAAAGAAAGAGAGATCCACCATCATTGATCTGAAGAAGTGTAACCTCAAGCAAATGTACGCGTACTTGAAGGAAGTTACGGAGAAGAACAGGAACAGAACCAATTAAGGGCAACTTAAATTGAAGAAGAAGGAGAAGAAGAATGAAGATTATGAATTCTCTATCATTGATGGATGTTCTCATCGCCAAAATGTTCGGTACCTACAACGCTTCGTGGCCAAAGAGAAGAACTCAAACAGTCCATCGACTGCCACGTCTTTACGACTTCTAAAAACACCCAAGGTAATACGGATTTTGTAACGTGCGAGCACCGCCGCTGGGTTGAGCAAGCGTCTAAGTATAGCGATGACGTAATCGCGCGAGCAGACGCGCGACGTAAACAAACGAGTCGCGACGGTTCTAATTACTTCCGGTCGCCTGAACCTTTTGTGTTTGTTGTTGTTATGAGATCGAATATTCTAGAACTCTATAAAATAATGGAAGTAATATAAAAGAGACACAGCTACGCCCAGAGTTAGTTACATACTTAGTTACGTATATAGTTACATACTTAGATAGTCGGCTGAGTTGAATTGACAAGAAGTTACATAGATAGTGAGCTTAAGAGCATAGCAGTGTCGTGGTAAGCATATGCAGTATAGTGTCGAGTGGAGTACTTGACAAGTTACTCGTATACTGGGATAGCTGGCGGTAGTATAATAAACGAGGACAGTAGCGACGGGTCGGGAAGTTAGTAGTATACCTGGATAGCTCTGGAAATAAATACAGGGTAGTGTTGACGAGTATTCGGAAGCTATAGAATACGAGGACAGTAACAGTGAGTTAGAGTGAATACATTGGTGTTGAAGAATTGCGGCATACGGACAGTTGATGATACTGAATCGGACATTTGAATGTGATATAGATGAATAATGAAATGAATAGTGATTTAAATAAATAATGACATAAATATAGTGACATAAATATCCCGTAAACAGTCTACAAGAGTCTGCAACAGACCGGCTATCTACGATTGGAACTCATACTGAAATAAATGAACAGTTAAATAAAAGTACGAGAGTACAGTAAAATAAATAGTTTGAAAATAATTAGTCGTGTTAATTGTTTAAATAAATAATCATAGTTTTTAAGTAATTAATTGTATTCTTAGTCCTAAATTAGAATTTAATATTTGTTTAACCATAGGAATAGTCATTTTTATTGTTTTAATATTTATTTATCATTTAATGAACATCTTTTGTAATTAATAATAATTCTTAGATTTTTACACTTCACCCAAATGAATAAAAACTTTACAATATTAAACAATCAAAATATAAATTCCTACAAATGAAATAACGTATATTAAAAAAAAATTGTGACAAAAGGACCAAAATACACGTTGCGTAACATATTTCAGCGCACTTGTCCTCTTAGAAAACTCGCGGCAAGCCGCTCGTTTCTAACAAAGACGTGTACGTTAAAATCATGATTTATGAAACTTGTATTTTGATAATAATAATAATAATAATAATAACAATAACAATAATAATAATAATAATAATAATAATAATACTAATAATAATGGTTTCTGTGCCTATATATATATATATATATATATATATATATAGGCACAGAAACCATTATTATATATATATATATATATATATATATATATATATATATATATATATATATATATATATATATATATACAGGTGTCCCATACCTTCAGGTACATATTAGAAGGGCATACAGTTCTTAATGTCCTGATTACGGAACAAAAAGAATTTTTTCAAAATTCCTACAATTAAGGGTAGTTCACTTAAGAAGAACATTTTTTGTACCCCTGGATACTAAAATATTTGGAATAGTGAAATTAGTTATAACTATTACATAAAATAATTTAACAATGAAATTAATTTATGCAATTACGTAAAGCTTTGTCACACCAATTAAGTTTGGGAGATGTGTATGTAATGAAAAAAAAATCAAATTATTTACTTTATTTTTACAAAAACTGTTCAAAATTATTTCCATTAACAGCTAAACATAATGCAGCACGTTGAATTAAAGAAATTGAGCAAGCCCGATGAATTGCATTCTCTTGTCTAATTCTTTCAGCACAATTTTCAACTCGTTGCCGTAATTTTTCAAGGGTTTCAGGTGCCTCTTGACTATCATATACAAGGGATTTAAAATTACCCCACAAATAAAAATCTAACGGATTGAAATCCGGGGATCTAGGGGGCCAAGACGCGGGACCTCCTCGACCAATCCACCTGTCCTCGAATACTCTGTCAAGGTGATGTCTGACATTTCTAGCAAAATGTGGCGGCGCACCCTCATGCATAAACCATTCATTTTGACGTACATTAAGAGGAATATCTTCTAATAATTCAGGCAAATTATTCAGCAAAAATTGTAAATAATCATTCCCAGACATTCTGTTAGGAAGTATGTATGGTCCCAGTAACGATCCGTTTACCATCCCAGCCCAAACATTTAGTGAAAATCTGTGCTGAAAATGACTCCTGACAGCAGCATGAGGATTTTCTTCGGCCCAGTAGTGACAGTTATGAATATTATGTATACCATCACGAGTAAATATCGCTTCATCGGAAAATATTACTTTTAACGTAAAATTGCCATCCTGAGCATGTTGGTTTAGAAGCCATTCACAAAACCTTACTCGAGAGTAATGATCAGGTTCAATTAACGCATGGACCCGTTGAAAATGATAAGGATGTAAATTATTATTCCTTAAAATTCTCCAAATTGTCATTCGTGGTACACCTGGTAGTTGAAGAGATATTCTCCTTATGCTGATTGTTGGGTTATTGCCTACCAAATCCAAGACAGAATTTTCAACATTTACTGGTCTCCGAAGAGCCCCGCCGTATCTTCCCCGATTAGGTTGCAAAGAACCAGTGTCGCGAAGGCGTTGAGTAAGGCTTACAAATATGCGAGAATTCGGATGCCGTCGTCCTGGGAAACGTTAAGCGTAATAACGCTGAGCTAATCTACAGTTTTGCCCTGCTTCGCCATACATTAGCAACATATCCACTAACTCACTGTTACTGTAACCATTCATATTTGTAACAATAATCAGAAGAGCAATATCAAAACTGTTATAAGAAACACAATTTATGTGGCCGGCTACTAGAAACCTAATGAAATGATTGTATTATGCAAACATTTCTTATTAATTAGATATAATACAACGTAATATTTAATATTAAAACTACCTATTCAACCAGTGTCCCAAAACTGTTTCCTTCAAAAACCTAAAAACTAATAAATTCAATTGATGAAGCTGTTGGCACTCGGTGAAACATGATTATAAAAGGATATAAAGACACTAGGTATTGTTAACATTGTAAAAATTGTGCAACAAAAATTACGAATTCGAATGTAGCCAAACATCTGTTAGACTACAATCATAGCTGTTCCATAGAAAACCTTTCGATCCTACATAAAAAAAGAAAGGTTTGCGGCTTACTTTCTTAGAATCTTTCTCCATTTACAGACTTAGTTGTTAAGGAAATTCCCTAATCCCATCCCACACTAATAGTTTATTGAACCTTCTATATATACTTTGAAAATCTGTTTTGTAAATCAATTCATAACTTCTGATGGCGTAACTGCCGAAATTACGTAATAAAGGAATTTTATTAAAATTTGTGAAACAATACCTAGTGTTTTTATTTCCTTTCCTAAAAACTAATTTTTGAATTTTGAAAAAAATATTTTTGTTCCGTAATCAAGACATTAAGAACTATATGCACTTCTAATATGTACCTATATATATATATATATATATATATATATATATATATATATATATATATATATATATATATATATATATATATATATATATATATGTCACATTGAAAAAGTCAATAATATTACAGACTCTATTTGCATTAATGCACGTGCTGTTTACTAGAAATCTATTAAGTAGTTGTCAGCCATCGGGATTCGAACACGAGACTCCTACCTTGCCGGGAGAGTGGTCTACTAACTATGCTGTTGGCTGCTTCCCTCTCGATTTCTGAAACAATGTTTCACTTTAACTTCATATAACTGCTGAGGATATTATTAATCATCACATGATTATTTTATTTATTTCAAATATACAAACTGTTAACTCATTGTTAATATAAGTAGATTAGTTCTTGCAAAATGTGTTGAGAAGGCTACACATACGAGTTGATAATCTCGGTACAAAAATATTAATGAAACTCAAAATAATGGGACAGTCTATAATATTATTTAGTAATTTATACAAAAACAAAATAGATATATTTTTTCGGCGATGCAGTAAGGAAATATAGTTAAATCGCTGCAACAGAATAACATGGTCTATTCCCTTGGGTGGGTATTAGTTATTTTGTCTGTAGCATATATATTTTAGAAATCGTCTCTATATTGATTCTAAATCATTAACATGACAGTTATATATGGGATACCAAATTAGAGCACAGTATTCGAGTTAGGTAAAACAAAACTGCAATACAGTATGTTTAATAGGGTAATATCATTAAAACATTTTGTATTTCTAATTATAAAACCTGAAAGTTTGTTACAAGATGTTATAACATCTTCAGTATCATAATTAAATGATAAGCTTGATTCAAAGTAGATGCATAGATCTTTTATTTTAGTAGTGCACTCAAGAATATGGGTGTGTACACAGAATTCGAACATAATATGATTTTTTCTACGATGATATGAAACTACTTCACATTTGGACGGATAACAGTTATTGATTGTATTGATAGATAATTGTAATGTATTACAATCATAGAAACATCATAAAGTATGTAAAAACAGTTTTATATACATCTTTTCATTCCGAATAACTTTGCACTGTAAAATGAATAGGAGAGCAGGAAATTGTAAAAAACTAAAATCTCATGTTAAATCCCTATGTTCGCACCTTAGTGTCAACATCCTGTATAAAGTGAAATATTGTACTATTATGCTCTCTACATTATCTTCCTGTTATTTAAATACGCCTTTTTACCTTCTTAAATATATCTCTTAGAAAGTACACCATATGACAGCAACCTGCAGTGGCAAAACAAATTGAGATAATGCTGTTCACTTTCATATTCGACAAAAAATTGTCAGTTTCTGCTATGTGTAACCAGCAGTTGCTCGTTTTTGGAAGTAGATAATTGAACTAAATTGGATTTAAAAGTTGTATCACTTGCTGTTATTTGCCATAATATAAAAGTCATTTTACAAAAAAGTATCAGTTACTGCACTTTACCAAATCACGGCAGAATAAGCAAAACTATATCCGAGACTGGGTGATTTAGAGATCACTATAAGCAGTTGACTACTTTACTCCACTAAATTCAAATAAAAGTCGGTCAACGAAACCGGTGGATTTCCGGCCTCCATATGATATATGATTCACATACGAATAGTAGTTACCAATATTACTATTATAATCAAACCAGCCTTACAAACATTTTTATGCTTCATTATAATTCTAATAATTTATCATTGATACACTATTAATCAAATTGCAACATATCTAAAAATGCTACATGTTTTTTTTTCAGACATTTATTCTCGCAAACTTTATATTTATTTATTAATAAATCAATCAAACAGGACGATTATATGAAGCAATACTAAATAAATATGTTGAAACAGGAGATAATTATTAATAAGAATATAAGAAAGTTTACCAAGTAACAGTTATCCAAAAAATAATATATTATTCGTTTAAATTAGGTAAATAATCACCAAATTGTTGTATGCTACACCAGAGTTGTATTAAATTCATAATTAGTCCTAGATGTTTTACAATGAAATGGTATTTTATTTCTTGAACTGACTCGTGGAATATGAATTTTTTTAAACACCAAAAAATGGTTATGGTAATAGAACAAACGAAAAACTAAAGTAAAACTTTAACATCTTAATTCGAAATTCAACAATGATAAAAATATACGTAGTAGGTAGGTAACTATATGAATAAAACTAATTAACCCCACTATTCGAAAGAGTATAAAAAAGCGCATAAAGGGATGTAACGAAAATTCTCATAACAGTACATCATTAAACAGGCCTCCTATAACTTATTGAATTTAAGCCATTTAGTATTGCAGAGCATGGGGCTCTCTGATTGGCTGAAATTAGAGACAAGAGATAAGTTTACCCAATGTAATTTCGGCTACTTCAAATTGGCGCTATTGCCAGTGACATATACTGAATGGCCTAAATGGAACGGTATATAATGTGGCAACTTTTATCTAAATAAACCGATTCCCAATCTCTTATAGTTCTTCAGATCCCCATGCAGGACACATTTTTTGGGACACATGTATACCATCATGAGGTATAAAAATATGTCTGTACTTATTTCATATAAATAAATGAATACAATTTTCATCTTTGATAAATTCAAATCAATATTATTTTTTCTTGCACATTCAGTAGATTTTTATGAGTCTTTATCTAAATAACATTTTGAATGAACAACCTTCTGAAAACAAATAAATGTTTACATGTTTATTGAATACTTATCAACATCCCATTAGAGTAGAAAACCCAGGGCTTAACAAGAGCCGGGGAGCGTTGAAAACATCAGTGCTGTTGCTGCGAAGGGTTGGAGCATAAAGCAGCGAGTGGGGCGGTTTACATCACGCTTTTAAGTGGATAGGGTTGGCCACGGCTAAAGCAAGGGATGCGATTTTCTAGTCAATTTTACAATGAATAAAGCCCCGCTAATCCTCCGGGAGGACAGGTTTGATGCGAGTGCCGCCCGCCTCTCCGCCCCCTCTACGGAAAGTGCGTTCCCGCTCACAAGCATTCGGGAGCGTTTTTCACAGCGTGACCCCTTTTTGTAATGTCACTGTTATGGTGTTAGGAGCTTGTTAAATATTCATTGCCACTGAATTTATTTTATTGAGAATTTTATACTACCGACGTGTACATCGTAAGATTAAAAGATTGTTAAGTTGTAGTGTGTCCATGTACTTGCATTGTATTACCTATGTTAATACCTCTGATTTTCATTATATAATTTTGTTACTATGAGTCCCTAATATATAGTTTAAATTTTTCGTCATACACACATATAACTATTTTTTTGGTAAATATATAGGTATTTAAACTTCGAGTGCTAATATCCGCGGGAGAATAAAATATTAACTCTCAGGTGGTATATATATTTTTACCTTCCGTCATCTTTAGGTAAGGAAGGTATTGTCTTTGGTCAAAAAATTCGGTGGTGAGTTTTTGATGAATAAGCACGTTTTAGGGTCCGTAGAATACGATTTTACTATTTTTACGATGATGTCTGTATGTGTGTGTGTGTGTGTGGGTAGGTATGTATGTATGTATGTGTGTCCGTGTGTGTGTGTGTGTGTGTGTGTGTGTGTGTGTGTGTGTGTGTGTGTGTGTGTGTGTGTGTGTGTGTGTGTAACAAAATTTTCGTCTACGATAACTTCCATACTACAATTCTAAAAATTATAATTCTTTCGTATTTCTCTTCGTTACATCCACGCGAAGAGCTGATTAGATTT
>OY720452.1:30074490-30141990 GCA_963082715.1 Harpalus rubripes | reverse complement strand
AAATGAAACCTTACCTAATCTAACCTAACCTATACAAGATATTTTTTCGATAAACCCTAATGTCCCATTGTCTATTTATCTTAAACAGAACATCTGTTTTCGTTTGAAACTTAAATACGATACAAAGTATTTATCAATTCCCATTTAAGTTAGGATTAAATTTGTCTCGTATTTAAATGTTTAAAAGGTGTGTTTTACTCAAAGATGTAAATACTTAACAGAAGATTAATAAAGCTGCGTGGAGAAAATTAATGTTGTAAATAGTATCACACGTAATATAACAAGTCATCGATGATATTCTCGAGTGAAATGTGCTGTTCCGGTTTCACAAGCAATATCTTCGATTATTAATCATATCACGAGCTTATACCTAATCAGAGAATATAATGTATTTTTATGACACATTGTGCATGCTGGTAACCCAACTTTTCATATATTGCTTCACTACATGGTTAATTTTACAATTGGCTTATAATTTTTTATCGTTGTTAATATCAAAAACTATTACCGCAAATTTTTATACTCAAAATTAACTGTCGATGTTGTAAATAAAGAAAACAAATTCCCTTGTAACGAATAAAATAAGGTGATAATTTCTTTGTTTTTTATAATCGCTGTGATAGACATGTAACTACGGAGATTCTAAATGTTGATTGGCGGAAAATATGTCACGTGACTAATGAATTATATTCTCATATTTATATTTCTTTTAATTGATTCCATGTATCGTTTTAAAAAATATAGCTTATTTGGTACAGTTATTTGTATGTATCATCTTATTATAAAGAACATACGGTTCCATTGAGAGAAACAAGTCATATATAGAGCGAGCGAGTGTATCATGAGTACAAGCTGTGCACTTGGACATCACGACTCACGACAGGGGTTGAGGGTGGAGGTTCATTGAAAACAGATTAGTGTTAGCGCAAGGGCGGGCGGTGGTAATTTGATAATACTGTACTGGGCTCTCCCTGTAGCTTAGACCCCCACGGGAATTTCCCTTGCGACGGCACTGTGCCCTTTCATTTAACGGATACTAATTTTTCAGTGTCACACGACATCACTGCCGCAGTTTTTTTCTGTCGTAAACTCAATAGTGTAGCAACACTTCGAATATTTATTTATCCACTGTAATATTATTTCAAGAAATTTTTGTCTTATGTCTACAGTCTGATTACCATTTAGTAAATATATTTTTAACATTTCACTTTTCTTTGAATAAAATGAATTTGATAATTTTATTATAATAAATACAGGTTAGTAAAAGAGATGTTACCACGTATATGGTCATATTTCCGTCAAAAAGATGTTACCACATATGGAAATAAATGGATTGACATTTTTATTACAAAAAACTATGTTGTTAACTAAACGGCTTGGAGGATCTTAGTTATACTATTTCCGAAATAAAATATTCCTCACTACTGATGGTGACCTTCCATCCAAGCTGCAATCTTCCTTGTTTCTTCTGAGGTAGGTAAGTAAGGTAACAGGATAAGTATATACGCTGTTGTGATAGTTAAGTATGGCAGTGTAAGTGGTATTGGTAACAACTTTTTGATGGAATTGTTATAAAAATATAAAGTGGTAACATCTTTTTCACTGATCCTGTAATCGACTGATTAAAGCTCAATGTCCAGCCAGATCACAATATGAAAGTCAAATCTGGAGATTAGGTTCTGACTTTCCGGTTTTAAAATACACTAACTGCGCTCATTATAATAAAAAGTGCTGACTAAAAGTTTTAAGCGGCTGCACAACCCTTCCAACCCCACTTTTAGCTGACTAACAAATATTTTCATATAAAAATTGAACCGACCCAGCTGGAGTAATTGTCAGTAGTAGTAAATTCACGACCCAAGGGCTCGGGTTTCGAATGCCGGATAAAGTATGGTTGTTTGTGTGTGTGTGTGTCCCTTTCATAATTTCATCCTCGTCAACGACATTTAAAATGTATAAGAATATATATATGGAAAGAAAAACAGCCTCGCCCTCATAAAATCACTATTTACCTATATACAAAAATGTAAGAGAAAAGTGTGTAATAATAAATAATAAAAATAAAATAAAAATATAAAAATTTATAAACTTACTGGTATTACTTGACTGTTAGTATGATTATAAGGATAAAGAGAAATAATTGGAGTTGCAGTCGTGGTAAACAGTGTTTATTAAATAGTTATTTAAACGTAATTTATATAGCCTAAATAGTCTATATCTACGTTTAATACTTATATGGGATCTCATATTAGTTACATTTCAAATTAAAATAGTGAAGGCTAATATTCACTCATCTATTCAAGCGCATTGTTCGCGCTGAGTATTCATCTACTTCATTGGGAGTAGTGTACTCGCCAACGAAATTTGTAAAAAGATTTGTGGAAGATTTATGGACTTTAATGGGAGTGACCCTGTGGCTCAGTTGGTAGAGTGTCTCACTAGATATGAGAAGGTCCGGGGTTCAAATCCCTGCGGGGTCTATGAATTTTTCACAAATTCTTTCTTCGTTGTTTACCTAATTTATCCTTGATCCGTATAGCCTAAATAGTCTATATCTACGTTTAAACGTAAGAAAGTTAAATAAATTACTATTTAATAAACACTATTTACCACGACTGCAACTCCAATTATTTCTCTTCATCCCTACAATAAAAATTTATGTTTTGAATAAATTTTGAGTATAAACAAATGACTTCCAGTTAACTTTACACATATCTTGTAAATTTATACACCAAATTGTAATCATAAGGAAATAATATAATAATTAATAGGTTTTCAGTTAATTTGTTTTTAACGTACATTTCTGTTTCGCAAAAGGCATGAATTATTTCCAAGAAAGTTTTTCTTCATTTATGTCAAAGCAATTTTTCATAGTTAATAGCACAGAATTTGAAAATGACTTATACAATCTCTAGATTCTATAGTGCACATTTCAAATAATTATAGGAATCTGCCCTCACTGCAGAAATTATAGGAGTCGAAAAAAAAATATAAACCAATGACAGACGACCCATTATCACTATACCATTTCAGCAAGTCAATATTTCAGAACGTAACAGATAGCGATACCCAAGTTGAGCCTGAAGTGCGATATCCTGCTATTCCGTCTCTACTTTTTGTGACATGACGGAGCTTGAAATGCTCAAATATTTACAAGCAAAACCAAAGAGGACAAAAAGTCTGAAGCAACTTTAATCATACTAAAATTAATCAGAGAGACTAAATCTTAGATTACAACATCAACCAAGCTCCGGATTATACAGTATGGATTAAAGTGAAACAGTTTCCTTCCGTTTGCCAAACCGGTGAGATTAGCCGACGTCGACTATAGCCCCCGCTCCGCCGTGAATATATTCCAATCAAAGCTGCAATGCCTACTTCAGCAGCAGATTACAGTACTCGTCAGTGTTGTCGTACTAAAAAAAACATATCGATTATTATTTTTAGTTATTTATGCTACAAATGATAAAAACATAGGTATTTTATCCACTAACGGAAATTTTTAGCACACAAAGTTCAAACCGAGAGTGGATGAAATGTAAGAGGCAAATAATTTCTTTCCAACAACCCTTAAGATGTTTTTTTTTATATTTGTGAATCACATTTGACACTTTCCAAATAAAAATGTTACTCGGCAGCATGGTTTGAGAAATCTACAATAAGTCGCACCAGGTCTATATGGCGAACAAGCAAGAACGAAAAAAAAAATAGAACTCCTTAAGCATGAGGCCGTGCTTGTTCTACAAACGGACCTGGTGCGACCGACTAAAATTTTGTTCATTTTTATTCGTGTTAATGGGACCCGCAGAATCAATTGGCGGAGCTGCATGCACACCTGTCACGGCGTCTAGTAGGACCTGTCAGATTTATTTACATTTAAACTGCATTATATCTGACATAAATATAAATTTTGTGACAATTCTTCAATTCAACACGATTTTTAAGTTTGTTCAATCTAATGCGTATTCAAAAAACAAGTTGAAGGACAATAAAATATAAATTTTAGATTAATTACTACTGCTGGCGTAACACGAATTTAATGAAACTGGACTATGTGTTAATAACTGTTTCTCATGCATGTATTCGTATACTCTGCAACACAGTATTAAAATGGCTAAATAATAGTCAAATCAAGGAAACTATAAATTTTCTGCAAATAATTAAAATTAGTGTATATACCTCTACAAATGCCAAATTATACTATAATCATTCTTTGTGAAATACAAAGAGTAGAGCAACATATTAATTTATCACTTTTGAATTTTATGATATATTTAAATATATATGCTTTCTTTTCTTATTTCAAATTATGAATATAGAATATTTCTAGAAGTTGTAGTATACTTTTTGATGAACATTAGGGTTATTTTATTTAAATAACTAGCTACACTCCCAATTACTTTTTAATGGCGTAAGATAATATATAAGAAATAATTTAGCATTCAGAACCGTGATACCTATAATAACTATACATGTATGTAAATAATAATTGTATAAAAACAGAAACATTTGAACTGTTGAAACAGTGAGGGTGTGGTTCCTGAACCCCCAAGTGTGTCGCGGTGTTTAATAAGTACTCAATGCTCCGAAAGTAGGGTACACTTGTATATAGATTAGCACTAAGACAGGTGAAAAATTCATTGCCTTCGGACGGATTTCATAGCTCAGTTGGTTAAAGCAGTGTTTCTCAACCTTTTTTTCCTCGCTACCGCCTTCAGCCTTCAAATATTCTATGCGCTCCCTTGCACATATATTTATATGTATATTATTGTTCTTTTTGTATATTTCATACATATTTAACCCTTGTCTGACCAAAATTGGGTCACGACTGACCCAATTTCCGTTTTTTTTTTAATAAATCTCACAATGGAGATATTGCTAACAATTCCTATTGAGAATTCTCCTGAAATATATTCATATTTTGTTATAAGTATATATTTTTTGTTTATAGAAGATTAGAAAGTATTGAGTTATTTAACATTTTTTATTATTTGGGTCTACGGAGACCCGATTTTGGTATTCGATGTTATCATATAAAAACCATAGTAAAATAAAGAAATAATTTGTTTATATTGCTCAAGGATGGAGAGTAAATTGTGAAATATATTGTTTACTTATATTGCATTAAATAAGATAATGTTTATTTAAATTAAAAAGAATTACATGTTATATTTTATAGTTGTATATGTTTTCTATTAATATTAAGTTTAATTATTAAACAAATTCAAATTTGCATAATTATTAATAAAGGAAGTTTAATAAATATAATAGTACAACATTAATAAATATTGTCTAATTAATATAAAAATAACGCAAAAAAATCGGGTCACAGATAACCTTATTTTGGATACCTAAGTTATAAAATTATTTTAATCAGGCAAGGGTTAAGTATTTTTGCGTCCCTCTTAGAAAACAGTAGATTAGGGCATCCCACCGGCAATAAGAAAATCCTGGCTTCAAATCCCGGTGAAAACTATTTCTTCGTATTTAATTGAATATAAGTTCAGCTGAACTTTAGTTGAGTTAGAAATCCAATTAAAGTGGCAGGTGAAGGGTGAAGGATATATGCAGTATTTCTGAATTCAAATTATGTCAAAATATATATAAGTTTCTAGTTTGAATTTACGCGCTGATAGACTGGTTATATTCTTTACACATCTTTATTCTAAAATCAGAAAAATTGACAAATAATGTCCTTTGTTTCTTTAACCCGTATTTAAGCTGAAAAATTCCGCCTCCTAGCTGAACCGCACTTTGAGCTAAGCTTATCATTTGAACCTTAATTTATAGAACACAACCTGCTATTTCACTTAAATTCTAGATACTAAACCCATATTAAACAACTGGGTGTAACAGATAACGGATCAAAGAATACTAAAAAGACCAATCAAATTTAGAAAAATATTTATCATATGTATTATCTATAATATACGAATACAAATGCCAAAAGTCTATTTTTCTGTTTTTAGTAAGGTTTGAATGTTCATCAATGAAATCTTCTATTGAACTGCTTTATTACTCTTATATTGCACTTGTCTTTCATTTCACTTTTGACCCATATAGAAATACCATCGTCAGAATTTTTTTAGCTTTATATATATATTTTTTAGTACACTATATATTTTAATATAGTAAGTTAATCTAAAATCGACAATTTCATGTCAATAAGTAGTAATGAAATTTACCATAGGGTAGATAACATGTTTAAATTTAATATTTTACGTTATTATAAACGATAAAAATTTAAAATATACTAAATTTTATTTAAATACTAAAGTAAGAAATATTGAAGGTGTAAAAATGAGCTGTATCAAATTAATTTTTTATTGACGCAAGACATTCTTTATTAATTTTCTCCACCAAATAGATTAAATATTCACTATAAACCCGGGAGAAATTAAGCTAAAGAAGACAAAGAAAAAACCAATAAAAAGTACAGGGTTCCAGAACGCCCCTCTGCCAGTCCCAATTCTACTTGTTTTTTAATTAATTTCTAATTTGTTGTCGACAGGTCCAGGACCCCGCTTTAAGTGCTGATAACTTTTTTAATTCTCACATTAAGTGTGCTATAAACAAACTGCTAACAAGCGCTGTTAACAAGTTATTACTTCTCACCCTCTAAGAATATGCAGCTCCCATATGCTAAGTTTTTATATCTGGCTTCTCTTTTGTCCTGCTCTTCTTCGTTACACTTGTGCTTTAGAAAAAACAATGCGGGGAAAAAGTATATGATTACGCACGAAAACAATTAAATTCAGAATTTTTACAGAATTTACATTTTATAAAATTTTAAGGTAATTAAAGGATATAATCTAACAAGACATAGAATAATAAATACAGTAGATAAGGATATTTTATACAAAATATCTTGTATTTTAGGCACTTTTGAGATCTGTAAAAAGATTGGTTATTTTAGAAGACAAAAGTCGTGCTGCTGCTTGCCAAGTCATCCACGTTATTTGACATACCCTGGTAGGCACAGTAAAATCACTACAAAAAGTGTAATTATTACGTAGAAAACAGTGGCGTACCTAAGTGAAATGGTGCTCAGGACAAGGGCCATAATTGCGCCCCCTGTCAACAATGTAAAATCAAAATTACTTCTTTTTCGCTTTAGTGTAGCGAGATATGTGGCATTTGTATTGTTGTTGAAACTACTTAGGAATATCCATATATATTCTTAAGTAACTTCAACCATGAATGAATCAGCACAATAACAAAATAACTATCAATTATAATTTTTTTAAAATTTCTTCAATATCTCCGAAACACAGAGGAATTCACATATACGTCATATAACATTTTTTGATGGTAATGACCCCCGGAATATATGGTATGTTTATCGGTCGAGTCGCGAAACACCCTGTTTATGTTTATTTAGCTATCAAATATTTAGGAACATCATTAAAATTAAGTATGTATCAGTCGAGTATAAGTAGTCAGTCCAATTATCTCTCCTAAGGTGATCTTATGGGCATTGAAGTTGTAGGAGATCTCCCTAGTCTCGTTGTTCAGAGAGTCGATGTGCGGAAACATAAGCACATTCGGCGACGGCAAGTGGTACAAGGTACAACGAGGTCTAACAAACATATCCACGAATTTGATCTGCATGATTTTTACATATGCATCTTCCTTGCCTTCACTGATGCAAAGGCATTAATAATGTGCTCGAAATCGGTCTTTTCGGTTTCTTCCCTTTCAACGCTCATCAAAGCAAGATCACTTAATTGATCTTGATCCATGAAGACTCTCAGATAATTTAAGATTAGTTTTAATTTGTTGAAAGATCTTTCACAGCTAGCGATGGAAACTGCAATAGTCAACATTATTTGAATGGCTATTACTAAGTCCAATTTCCAGAGCTTCAGTCACCAAAGTTTCTCTTTCATTGCGAAAATAATATCTTAAATCTTTCAAATCTGAGGCGGCATCATGAAAGTTCCTATTTATATCTTGCAGTCTTTTCTGAACTCTATCAATAGGAATGAGTACTCTCGTCCAAAATCCAAGTAGAGTCAGAATATCGAGTGTCAACATACGGTTGTACAATTGGGTAGCATCACTTCTTGTTTCACTCGTTCCATTTGCATCCCTCATTATAGTCTCGAGAACTTGGAGTATGCCGTCAAGGTAGTTGTTCATGGGCTTCACAGCTACCACACTATTGTTTTAGACTCAGATTTAATAACTGGGCACAGCGTTTTTGAGTATTTCTCAGTGTTGAATAGACGATGAAAAAACAGATAGAGAGCTTCAACAGTTCCGAAAAATATCAATATGCACATTAATCAACAGTTTTTACACTTCAAATTCTGGCACCCAAGTTACATACGGATACCAAGGGCTCCAAGCGGCGCCCCCTAGGTTCTGGCGCCCAGGGCACCTGCCCTGTTTGCCCCGCCCTAGGTACGCCACTGGTAGAAAATGTTCAGTTTCTATATACAAAAAAAAATGTGAACTTGATCGTATACTAGCACACTATCTAACATACCACCAGGTTCTTACTATGTTTAGTGTTAAAAATAACACTACAATTTATTTTAGTGTTACAGATGTTAGGTAAATTATTAAAAATAAATATAATTTTCATTATATATTCTAACATGCAACATGTGGTCAATCACTTCCATGGTTACATATTATCGGCAAAAACTGACAGCAATGTAATATTTGTCCATTTTAAAATGCAACATACAAAATTTGTAGTTTTGTATTACCAATACTAACTTCCAGTAAATTAGCCTAGATACGATTATCAAAAAATCAAAACTTTAATGTAGCACATCTTAACAAAGTTTAGCCTACAAAAATTCATAATTTTAATGTAATAAATATCTAAAAACACCCCTATTCATACTGAGGCAATATCCTAATCGGTCTAGAAAGAATTGACACCATTTGTAATGTATTCTGCAGGTATCTCATGTGCTGTAATACTATTTATAATGCTCCATTTTAAAATGGACAAATATTACACTGCTTTCATTTTTTGACAACAGTGAGTAACTATTGAAGTGATGAACCATATGTGCATTTTAAAATAAATTCTCTGTATACATATAAAAATTATTCATAGAAAATATAACAATATAATAATTTTTTTATTGTATAGGTATACATCATGGTCGTTAATAGCTCGGGTTTGAATCCAACCGAATGCAAACTTGAAATTATTTGCAATTTCCAATTCGTACAAAAGTGGTCGTGTATGATTCACTCTTCACATCAATTATGTATTTGATATTTGCTAGAACTGCAGGGCTTAATATTGTTATCTTTAACTATTTCGAAATTTTGGATGAAAAATGAGCCGATTTGTAGATGTTTAATATATTAGATGGATTTTATTTGATTTTAACTTGTTAGCAATTAGCAAATCGTTTATCGGCACAGATCGTGTATGTAATACATGACATGAAAGAGAATTTTATGCTACATTCAAATTTTCAAACCGCGTTATTATATCTTTAACAGGATCAGAGTAGGGGATAAGAAATAAAAAAATTCAGGAAATCATTCACATTTTTTTTAATCATCGATACTTTACTTCTTTTGATGCCATACAAACTGTTATATGTATTAAATACGTAATATTGTTTGTTTTTTGAGTAATTTACATTTCTTTCGTAATTGTTATGAGTAAATGACCAGAAACTTAAATATGCCGCCATTTTTCCCAATTGGCGGAGGGTTCCCATACACCTACTTCCAAAAACTTTAGATTTGTTATTCAGTACATTTTTCTGGACAGAATTCCGAAAAAAGCTTTTGTTGCAATTACTTCGAGGATAAACCGTAAATAACTAAACTAATAACTCAACCAATTTATCTTAGACTAGTCTAAAGAACTTAATTTAGCCTAACCTACTTGAACAAAAAATTCATATAGAGAATGTCTGGGATAACTTATCCAATACGGAGATCTCTAGAACCATAAGAGATACAGTGTCGGACATATTAGACAAAAGTTGCCACAATAAGAGACCATTTTAATGGTGGTTTGTTATTTGCGAAAAAATACATAGGTCACTATTAGTGACTCGCTAGATATAGGCGAAAATAAAAATTTTCAGTTGTTTTATTTTTGCGAAATTCTTTTAAGTTAAATAATACTGGATTTTACTTTGTATTCTTTATGACACTTTTTTATATTCTTTCGAATGGCGATGCTCATTTTTTTAATTATTGATGGATTTCGAGATATAATGTCAAAGTTTCTATTTTATATGGACACTGTTACACTATTGACAATTTTTTTAAACATTACGACATTTTACGATTTGTATGTGTTCATTTGTTTGAAACAGCAAAATTACAACAATTATTATTACATTTATAGGCTAAAAACAATGGTTGTGACAAAAAAAACAAATTAAATTATGTTAGGTATTATTATTTAATATTATCAATGAGTTAACAGTGTATATTAGAAATAAAATGTGAAAAGATCATGTCATACATCTGGATTCGAACCCAAGACCTCTACTTTGCAGGAGTAATGCTGAGTTGGTAAGAGTGCTACTCCGGAAAAATAGAGGTCATGGGTTCAAATCCCAATGGCTCACATGAGCTTTTCACAATTTATTTCAAATATTATCATTTGTTTAATTTATAATCTTCCTTTATTTAATATTTTAAAATACATAGCAAATTTCATTAAAAATATCTCATTGTTTACTGTGAAATATACAAGACTATGTAACGATTAGATTATCTCATTATGATAATCTTTTCGTAATGGTTGGCGTATAATAAGATCACGGACTTCCAAGGCTTGGTCTGGTCTCAACGAGGTGACAATTTTTAAATATTTGCTTGTTTCAGATGAAATTCTGTGGGAGGTGAATTGTGCTTCTGCCTGGGCGAACCATAGCTCCGGGTCGTCGGGTCAGAATTCAGGTAGCTTGTATTGTTGTGTAGCCCCGACTAATGGAGGGGCTGCCGCTGGAGAAGGATCTGAGATTGCTTCAGGACTGGCGATTGGAAAGGTATCTTGTGAAGAGCCTGTTCAGTCATATTGCAGATATTAGTAAGGTAGAGCAGAACAAAAGATATTGAATAGAAGGGCGGATTCCTTCTCGGAGTCACCAATTTGTAACGAAAAGATTATCTTAATACGAAAATCTAATCGTTACAACTGTAAAATAAACGCTTGGACAAGGATATTGTAAATATATTGTATATTTTGAATTTAATTTTAACCGCGGAACAACTGATGAACAATAGTTGGAACTAACGTGGCGGGTAACTTGATAAATATAGCATTTGTTTCAAGTTTACTTGATCCGTCACAACTACGTAATTTTAAGAAATAATTATTACTATTATCAATGAATATGCCAGATTATTATTTTTAATTGTTTTCCAATTGTTTGGAACCAACCATTGTTTTTGACCTATAAATTTATGAATTGTTGCAGTTATGATGTATGAGACAAATGAACAGACAAATTGTACATCGGTGGAAATAAAAAAAATGCTCTCCAAAGGTATAATTTTCTAATATCGCTCCTTATAAAAGTTCAAAATTTGACATTATAACTTGAAATCCAACAATAATTAAAAAATTGAACATTTCGAAAGAATATAAAAAATGCGGTAAAGATGTGCAAATCAAAATTCAGTATTATTTCACACTTGATACATATTCGAAAAAATAAGAAACTGCATAATTCACATTTTCGTCTATATCTAGTGACCTATGCATTTTTTCTCAAATAACAAAAAATCATTAAAATGGTCTCTTACGGGCCTATTCTATAACTCACTGGTTAACTTTTAACAACTGGTTAAAATTGTTATCCAACTAAAAATCCATTTTTTGTTATATATATATATATATATATATATATATATATATATATATATATATATATCAACATACTTGATTGCTTATATTTTTTAACTAGTTCGAATAGGCCCCTTAATGTGGCAACTGTTGTCAAATTTAATCGACTTCGTATCTCTTATGGCTGAATAAAAATGCTATCCAAATAAAAATAAGTGTAATAATAATATTAACTGCGATTAAATTTTCTAGCGATATCAGAATGCAATTTGTATTTACATGTTCACACCGGAAAATAACAAAAAAAAACACTTATTTGTAAGATTTTTTCTTGTACATATAAGATTTGTTATGTCTTGAAAGAGTTTAGCACTTTAGCTATTTAAAGCAGCTGAAAAGAAAAGAAAAAAGCATTAAAATTTTAATACACGTCCAACCAACAAATTCATAAAGTAATATTTCTTCACTCATAGTAAATTCATGAACATGAAAGAAGTTAACCGGTAAATTAAGAAATTAACGTATTCCCACTTGCATGGTTTATTGTGTTGTTTACTTATTCAGCAGCAGAAGCTTCAGCTTCAGCGCGACGGAGTCAGCAGCAGCAGCCGTGAGCACTCCGCTGTCGCTGGCCCGGGTAGTATTTCCGACGGCTGCTCGACTCGGCTGCTCAACTGTTCGTCGTGAATCATGCATACTGAATTACCGACAGTTCGTGAAATGTCATGTCCAACCTTTTTTATTAAGCCCGCACGTCACTACTACAGACTTCTCAACGGAACCTTTGTTTTTTCACCCGAGAGTTTATAAGCCGTGGCCGTGTGTGATATCATACAATCAATACCACTGACTGTTGTTCTATGCTTTATTCAACCATTTTACTATTTTTCTGGAACAAATTCTGCTAAATATTGTATAAGACACTTTACATGGGTCTACGTAAAACTTACATATAGGTATGTTATGTATTTTATAAATATACAAAATTTTACCTATAATACTCAATACTTACAAATTATTGTGACTAAGTTAAAATTAAGACACTTGTTGTTATTGTTATTGCTGCTGTTCTTTTTCTTCTTCTTCTTCTTCAGCTTTTCCCTATATAATTACGGGCCGCTGTTCCTTATTCTGCATTTCCATCTGTCCAACGCATCTTCTTCCTACAGCCCTTTCTCTCTCAAATCTTTTGCGTAGGGTGACCAGACGTCCCGGTTTTCCGCGATTCGTCTCTGTTTTGAGTTCTATGCCCCGGTGTCCAAATGAACATCCTCGGGACACGTAATTTACTTCATACCCGACTCCAAAATTTATTAATTATATCATCTATCAACGTTTGTACTATATATTTTATTGCTAAATTGTTAATTGATTTAAATATTCTAATTTTATTCGTTGCATTTTAAAGTAAAGTACAGCGTGCGTGTGTTTCACAATTGTGTGTAAGTCTATGGTACTGTGCTTACGAAATGTATGGGTTTTGGGATTTTTTTAATTTATAAGAGCATATTCAATTATATGTATAAGTATTATTTTTATTTAAGTCAACAATCCGTTAAATATATTCTCTTTTCTTAAATGTTCTGTGACCTGGCAATTTATTTATGTACATGAAAGGGGAAAACATGCAGCTTCACATCCCTTGAAAAAATGTAACTTTCAATATTAAGGCATTTTACCTTGAATGAAAAAAAATTTCGCCTGCGGTGTTTTTTACTGAATACATTTCCTCACCAACCAAAGTTTTGGTGCACGAGCCACCACTAATTTTGCAATTCTCTAAAAAATATCCCGGTTTTGCAATTTATAAATCTGGTCACCCTACTTCTGCGACACAGTCCTTCCACCTTCTCTTTGCCCTTCCTCCCCCTCTTCGACTATCCACCAGCATTTCGCTTACCCTTCTTCCAACATAGTCTTCGTTCCTTCTCATTACGTACTCAAACCAATGTAGCCTTCTCTCCTGAACCATTCTTGATACCCCACTACTTTAGCCATTTCTCTTATTGTATCATTCCGAATCATATCCCTCTGTGTTTTATCCATCATCCATCTTAACATTCTCATCTCAGCGATTTCCAACCTTTTTTTGTGGAATTTCCTATTTCCAATTATCTTATTGCACAACACTCCTGTCATCTTCCAGTTCATCCATCCAGCTTGGATCCTATGAGTTATTTCCCTATCCAGTTTTCTTTTCTCATTGACGTATAGGTGCCTAGGTATTTGAACTCTCCAGTTCAAGCCAATCTAAAATCTAATATCCCTATTATTTCCATGTCCTCAGAACCACATGTTTTCTGTTTTTGTTCTGCTGATCTGAGTACTCCACTTTCAATGGCCTGCCTCCACTTCTCCAGTTTTTCTTTCAATCTTTCCTTGTTCTTATCCAAAGGCCGAAAATAGTCAGTATGGGAAAAACAAAAACAGCCACAAGACGTTGTGGATTTATTTAAACGTAAGACCAATATTTATTTGTTATACGTTAACATAACCTAAACTAACGCACAAATATTATGTGATTTCGGTAGGTATTTGTTTGTTTTATATTAACCCACATTTTCGGCCTTTGCTCCATGCTTCTAACATACATACATCATTTAATATAATTTTATTACTTTATAAACTGTAAACATATATGTAAATTTATTTCAATTTTTTTTTTTAATCATGGAACCCATACCTTTCAGGACATGTCCACAAAGTCCAGATTTCAAGTATTCAAAGCTCATCTGCACATACTTGCCACCCAAAACTATTAAAGTAATTTAGTTTATATTTATGAAAGAGATAATATTTTTAGAACATGTAATAATACATATGGTAATACTCGTTATTGATTAACCAAGAATAATATTTGATTGGAATTTTTGACAATTTATGATATTACAAATATTACATCACGTAATATTCAATTTTCTTAGTTTGCCAATAAATGCAAAAATAAGAAGGGTAGTATTTTAAATTGTAGTAACTATTTTTCATGGAATGCTGGATAATATAGTCGTAGTTAATTGTCTGAAATTTGTTTGTTAATTAGAGTGTAGTAAAATAAAGATATGTATTCTTTTAACAAAATTTTAATACGATAATGTGTATTTATTTTATTAGTATTTAAAAGTATACCAATGAGAAAAGTGCTTTTGTGATCACAATAAATATTAGAGTGTATATTTAAATAGGTAGGAAACAAATGGTAAAAGTACGCGTAGGCGGGGCAGTTACAACACTCCGAATTTAAGTTTGGAGAACATGCTTCCTCGTTACTGTGGTGAAGAGCCGTTCAGGCGTTCCCACAGGCAACACCTGGCAGGGCGGCCCCACGTCGCCGCAGGGGCGTTTCTCAAGAAGAAAGAGGAAACTTAACTTAAGACCCGTGTAAAACTCTGCAATTTGTTTGGCACGCGAGCAGTTTTTAAGTTTTAACTATCTAGATGCCACGGAATGGCAGAAGAGCGGAACAGCAGTCCTGTCTATGGTGGCGCCTCCACCGACACAGCCTACTTACTAACTAATAATTAACAAGTCTGAACGTTTATTATGCATAAGCCGAGGCGACAAGACAACGTCCCATCGGAGCAGGCCTATTCGAATAATCTTGCCTCCTGACAAAAACTGGAATGTCGAATTATATTAAAAATTACACAAATTATTCATCAGTTGGAAAAAGCACTGAACAAAATTTCGCAAGACCGTGATATTTACTTGCTTTTCCTTTATACTTTTTATAGTCGGCAAGAGGCCAAAAATTATAACAAGTAAACAAAGAATAATGAAAAATAATGGAATAAAAATGGATTTTTCTTGTAATACCATCCAAGTCTAGAGCTTTTTATAAATAACGTAAAACACCGTATAGACAATTTTATTTAGCAATTTTTACCTCCTTCGTATAATGCCAAAAATATACACCAATTATTTGACCCCATAAATGAGAAAATGAACGCCATTGTAAATTTTTCATTATCTTCTCTAAACTTAAGAAATTTTATCTTGAATGAGTAACTAGAACAATAATTAGAAAATAAGTATTTATAAGATATAGTTGCGGTTTGTCTTTGTTATTAGATATTATTAACCATTTAAATATAAGCTACATGATTCTATACCTTTCATCACTGGATACATTCAATGAGCCTGTTTCACATTTATCAAAAAGCATTTTAAATTAAAGTGTATGCAATATTTTTCTTAGTATGAATTTTTATTTTAATAATTTGTTGTTATTTTCATAAATAATTAAATAAAAAGATGGGTGCGAAAAATAGTCATAAAAACAACTCCCTACTCCTATGACGTCATAGCACTTACATTACGTCATACATAGCCAATAGGAAAACAGTTTGTCCATCACCTACGTTTTTAAATAAATAAAAGTAGGCAGTGTATGTACTTTGACGTCACATTCTGTTTCAAATCAGGTAATTTTTTATACATTTCAAAGAATAATTGTAAAATATCTAATAAATATTTCGCGATATTTTCAAATTTAAGGCTGTTTAAAAAATGATATCTTTTTTAATTTAATAATTAGAAGGCATATAAATTTCTTGCAACAGCCCTATTATTGTTATATTTTTTCCAACTATCTTTAATAACCATGAATCTTTTATATATATATATTACGTGTAAGCTATGTACTGTAATTTTTTTGCCAATTATTTGTATGGGGTTTTTTACCCTTGAAACAAATTATACTAAATATAAAAATAACGTAAATTACATAAATTATGAATATAAATAAAAGATACCAAAATATAAGCTATTAAAGAAGTATTTTGAATTTTTATACGCATAATATTCAATATTCCATGTAAAAGAGAAGGTAACACTTTACCAAAGCTTATGTCAAATTATCGTACTTAAATTAATCATACACTATATAGGAAGTCTAGTCTTAGGTTTAGAAAAACTAAATCAATATCATTTCAGTGAACAGCACCAGATCTTGTAGCTCTTTAAAAGAGAAATAGGGACACACTGTACTGAACACATTATTATGCTTTATGCATGATAGTTTTAAAAAGGTTGCAAACTACTAAAACCAACAAGGATTTTTAGCGTCTATGACCAGGAATGGAATAGCGCCTTTTACGAATTTTGTTTTCAACGTATTTATTTAATAAGTTAATAATAGTCGCGTTCTTTTTATCATTTGCCTCAGCTCATATGATCTCAAAATGAGATGAGTTTGATATGAAATAAGCTGAGATCAAGTGAGATTTTTATGAAGTAAAAAGAACGGTAAAAGACAAATTTTGTTGGTAACTTGAACGACTGATGTCTGTGATACTTTTCAACGGTCAACCACGATATTTTCAGGTATTATTTTGGATCGCCTACTATTATTTAGGTTTCTATTATTCTTTCGATTACATAATAACATATAGTGCGACATATTCTAAAATGTTTAAATTATATAGTACTATAACTTCCACATGATTTTCAATTCTATGAAGTTTACGTCTCTTTGTTATATTATTTTCCATGGAATTGTCTGCATATTTAATTATTCTTCAAATAATAATATTATTTATTAAAGGAATAAACAAATAATCATAATAACCAAACTAATTGTGACAGCCCGTGACAGCAAAACATTTATCCCCTCCATTCATCTAAGATTAAAAACTCAACAAGCACAACCTCCAGAGGTCACTAAGAATCGGGAAGGGGGGTGGAACTCTTCTCACTTTATCTTATCTCCGTTAGGATAAAAAGAACGGTCAAAATTAGCGAGGCAACTGAGGTGAGCTGAGATGAACTAAGATCTCATGTAAAAAGTGGTAAAAAGAAAGCGACTAATATAACCAAAAAATTTTAGGGGGGAATTATATATTGTGTTTAGGATCGTCTTATCTTTTTAATGGGTGATACCAGCGACCAAAAATAACTAGACAAAACTTCATTTGATTTGTTGTGATTTCGGCTGGCCAGACAGAGAAACTAGAGATAGAGATATGTCTTGTCTAGTCCGAGTATTTCTCACTAGATGTCACCACTGAGGTCACGTAGAGTATCAGTGTCTAGTTTGAACGTTGCACTCTAGAGGCGCAAGTATTCTTAGTTAAAATTTCGTGGTTAACATTTAAGGTTAACATTAAATAATTTAGATTTAATATTAAAGGAAAACCAATATGTCACTCACAAAACCGCTACAACTACAAAACAAATACAAAATACTCATGCTTCTACGTGGCCTCTATTGAGCAACGTTCAAACTAAACACTAGACTATACACTAACACTCTACGTAGCCTCTAGTGAGAAATACTCGAACTAGACAAGACATATCTCTATTTTTGTTAATAACTTTGGTACTAGTTACACTAAAATTTTGAGACTTGCTATGAGGATACTAATTATTTAGATGCATGTTTATACTTTTTTTTTGTTTATGTATCTTAACCAGAACCAGAGACGGTTCGTATTGAGAAGCCTTGGACGTTGTTCATTGTTATTACCTCCCGTCATACCGTAGGTAAGGGAGGTAATGTTATCGGTTTAAAAATTCGATAGTGATTTTTCAGTAAATAAGCACGAATTTAGGTCCCTACAAAATGTTTTTACTTTTTTACGATTATGTCTGTGTGTGTGTGTGTGTGTGTGTGTGTGTGTGCGCGTGCGTGCGTGCGTGCGTGTGTGTGTATGTGTGTGTGCGTGTGCGTGTGCATGTGCGTGTGCGTGTGCGTGTGCGTGTGCGTGTGCGTGTGCGTGTGCGTGTGCGTGTGCGTGTGCGTGTGTGTGTTTGTGTGTGTGTATGTGTGTGTATATGTATGTGTGTGTGAGTGTGTGAGTGTGTGAGTGTGTGAGTGTGTGTGTGTATGTGTGTGTGCGTGCGTGCGTACGTACGTGCGTGCGTGCGTGTGTATGTGTGTGACGATTTTTTCGTCCACGATAACTCTTATATCAAACATCCAAATATTTCTATTTTCCATATTTAAGCTTTCTGCATTCATGTAAAGAGTTTATTAGATTTTGGATATAATTGGATAACCAGAAATGATACTTTACTTGAAGCCTTTAATGACAAACTATATTAAAATATAAGCCATAACTTTGAAATTTTATTATTTAAGATTTTTATATCAAGGGTAATAACATATTGTATTTTAGCTACAGTTAATAAAACGGAAGTGATACATTACTTGAAGCTCTGAACAGATTTTCGTGAAAAACATATTATGATATATTGAAAAACTTTTAAAATTTGTTATTTAAGACTTTTATATAAAGGAGAACAACATGTTAGATTTTGGCTAGAATTGATAATCTGGAAGTGACAATTTACTGGAAGCTCTCAAAAGATTTTCGTGAAAAATATATTACGATATATTCTAAAACGTTTCAAATTTGGTATTTAAGATTTTTATATTAATAAGAACGACATGTTAGATTTTTTCTAAAATTGATAAACCGGAAATGATACTTTACTTGAAGCTCTGACCAGATTTTCGTGAAAAATATTTTATGATCTATTCAAAAACTTTTAAAATTTAGTATTTAAATCTTTTAATTGAAGGAGAATAACATATTAGATTTTGGCTAAAATTGATAAACCAGAAATGATACTTTATTTGAAGCTCTGAACAGATTTTCTTGAAAAATATAATGATATATTCCAAAACTTGTCAAATTTAGAATTTAAGTCTTTTATATGAAGGGGAGAATATATTAGATTTTGGCTAAAATTGATAAATTGGAAGTGATACTTTATTTGAAGCTCTGAACAGATTTTCGTGAAAAAAAATATATTAAAACATGATCCAAAACTTCTCAAATTTGGTATTTAAAACTCGTGTATAATTTGAAACAACATTAGATTTTGACTATACCTATATGATAAACCGTAAGTGGTACTTAATTTGGAGCTCTTAACAGATTTTCGAGGAAAAACATTATAAAATATAATCTAAAATTTGGTATTACAGACTTTTCTATTTATTGGAACAACATATTAGATTTTATTTACAAACGATCAACCGGAAGTGATACTTTACTTAAAGCTCATTGCTGTGTTAAACATGGGATTGACGGGAGGTCGTGTGCTGGCCACCTCAGATTTTTTTTACTTCCCGTCATATCGTAGATAATCATAATAATAATAATAATAATAATAATAATAATAATAATAATAATAATAATAATAATAACAATAATAATAAAAACTTTATGTACGGACTATACCCTTTAGTACAAAACAAGTTACACAAATGAAATAACAAATATAATGGAAATTTAAGTAATGTACATATATAATTAAAAACATAATAATTATGGCAAGATAGATTTTAAATCATTCTTAAAACTGTTCAAAGGTCTATTAAAAATACATATATTATCGGTTCTTTTCAGCAGTGCAGTACTACGAGTAATATATTGAGGTACTAATAAAGACAACATATTAAGAATTTCAGTTGAGAAGATCAAATTATTTAAAATTTTGAAAATGAAAATGATGTCATAGTATTTTCTGTTTACATTTAGAGGTGTTAAACCAAAATATTGTAGTAAGAGAAAATAATTTGAATGATCAAACTGGACATTACTTTTGTAGGCTAAATATTTAACAAACTTTTTTGAACATTTTCAATTCTTTCAATATGTGTAATATAAGATGGCTACCAGATAACAGAGCAGTATTCCAATGTAGATCTAATAAAAGCATTATAAATTATTAAGAGAGTACGGATGTTTGTAAAATCTTGCGAAATTCTTTACAAGAAACCTAATAATTGTAATGATTTATTTATTATTAAATTAAAATGTTCATCAAATATAATTCCAAGATATCTTATAGAAGTGACTAATTGTAAAGTTACATTATTTTTTTATAAAGGAAATCAATATGTTCTCGTTTTCTTGAAAAACGCATATGTTTACATTTTTCTAGCTTAAGCTCAATGAAATTGTTTTTACACCAGGTGTAAAATCTATCCAAATCTGATTGTAACTTGGCACAATCATCAAGAGTTCCAATATCTTTATACATTTTTAAATCATCTGCAAAAAGAGAAATTTTTGAATATAGTATAATTGCATGCAAATCGTTAATATTTAGAGAGAAAAGTAAGGACCCTATATGCGACCCCTGTGGAACGCCAGAGGTAACTCTGATCATTTTAGAAAAAATACCATTAACCTTAAAAATTGTGTTCTATTGACGAGACAAGATTCTAACCAATTTTTGAGTGGATATCTAATTTCTAAATTATTTAATTTATGAAACAGTAGTTCAATATTCACCCTATCGAATACCCTTTTGCAATCTGTATATATATATATATATATATATATATATATATATATATATATATATATATATATATATATATATATACTATCTACGTAGAGACCTTTATCCATACACGTATAGGCAAACTGTATGTATGGTGATAAATTAGTAGTGTAATAAGACGAGGGTAAGCGCAATAACAGATAAATAACTTTTTATAAACTCTTCTAAATTATAGTTTTGATAATCATATTATAACTCTGTTTATCTGTTTAAGTTAAAATTCAGTTTAGAAATTCATATTGTATTATGATAGTCGCGACATTTATTTGTTTATCATTAGTCTAGAAATTATTATGTATACGTGCGTGACTTTGGAATGCCCTTGCCTATGTACCCCGTACCCCTAAGATAATCCTGTCCTGGAGATAGCGTTTTGTTTTAAGATAGTCAGTTTAGATACTCGTTAGGATAAACATGTAATAGTCGAGTTGAGAGAGCCATGGGGTTCGTAGCGTCGGGTAGACGTGTTTTGTTTTTGAACATGTAGTCTTTTAGTTTGGGGCGACGCCCGCCCGCTGGGTTACAGAATGTAACTTATTAGTTGTGTTAGTTATAGTTGTATTAGTTTAAATGTAAATAAAAGTAGTTAGTTATTAAATCAACAAGTAGAGTCCATGTCCGTAAGTTCCCTGCCGTAAATTGTCCGTAGTTGTTCATCAGTGTAAAGTGTAAAAGTTAAAAGTGTGTGTGTTCTTCCTTCTCGTGAGTCCTGCGGCACGAAGTGTTGGACGCCAACCATGAGAGGCGTCCACCAGTAAGTGAAAAGTGTATCATCGTTGCAGTAATAAGAAGTAGTATCATCATTCTACTCCGCACCCCCCTCGTGTTACAGTAGCAGTAGATCTTCCTGCATAAAATCTATGATGTTGGTCTAATATAACATTCTTAAAATTCTCAATTAATTTTTCATAGACTATACATTCCAAGATTTTTGGGATAGCTGACAAGATACTAATAGATCTGTAATTGGAGATATCTGCTCTATTATCTGATTTATAGATCGGTACTACATACGCAGATTTCCACTGATCAGAGACACATTCTGTAGTTAAGGACAAATTAAAGATGTAAGTTAAAGTTTCAGCCAATATATCGGCACCTTCTTTAAGGAAATAATTTGGTATTTCATCAGGTCCTGCTCCTTTACTATTAACTAGATTCGAAAGCATTATTCTGACATCGTCGCTAGTAACTCGTACGTGATTTATGGTATTAGCCACAGTAACGTTATTATGGTGATACGATTGAAAAAAATCTGATGTGGCCAGCACATTACCTTCCGTCAGTTCTATGTATTTTGCATAAATGTCATACAGAAAGTTCCTTGCAAAAGATTATATTTCTTGTACATTACCTTAAGCCAGTTGTATGTATTTTATACAAATTCCATACAGAAAGTTTCTAACAAAACATCCCATATTTCCAGTAAAATTATAACGTAAACATACTGTCAACTGCACTTGACACCTTTCTATCAGAATTTTCTTAATGTAGCAGCTGTTTCCAGAGTTATAGCAAAGCTGAGTAAGATATATGATATTTAATTTCTTTATAATTTTTTAACTCTGTCCATTTAATATGAAGTATAAAATGCATTCAAATCGTATAGAGAATAAATAATTCTTTAATATTTATAATAACATTAAATGTGAAAAAATGATATTTAACATCGTTTTTTCAAGAAAAACTGTTAAAATCTTTAAATGAGGGTACTTCCGGTTGACCAATTATAACCAAAATCTTATCAGCTCTTCACATGGATGTAACGAAGAGTAATACGAAAGAATTATAATTTTTGGAAATGTAGTATTAGAGCTATCGCATTAGAAAATTTTGTCACACACAGACACACACACACACACACACACACACACACACACACACACACACACACACACACATACATACACACACACACTCACACACACACACACACACACACACACACACACACACACACACACACACACACACACACACACACACACATACAGACATCATCGTAAAAATAGTAAAATCGTATTCTAGGGACCCTAAAACGTGCTTATTCATCAAAAACTCACCACCGCATTTTTTGACCAAAGACAATACCTTCCTTACCTAAAGGTGACGGAAGGTAAAAATTACTTGTAGTTTACACTGACTGAAAGTAATCAACAAATAAGTCAGCAATTTGATTACCCTCTGAAACAGAAATATCATTGTAAAACATACTGTTAGGAATAATATTATTTTCCTTTTCAGAATGCACATATTGCCAAAAGTACTTAGGTTCTTCGATGATATTTAATTGAACTTTATTTAAGTAAGAGGTATAATTATTATGAACAGAATTTTTACATTCTTTGCGTAATTCGGAAAACACATTGTAATCATTAATAGTACCAGATTCTTTATATTTTTTAAGTCTTTTTAAATATTAAAGATTTAGTATTTGCTGTAAACCTACAAGGAAAGGTATTGTTAATTTTTTACTGTTGTTAAAGGCACTCAGTTTTCAATAGTATTGTCAAATATAGAGAATAAGCAGTAGCGATAATTCGCTGATTTTCGTTCCAACCTGCTCGGGTTGAAGGGGGAATAATGAGGAGCGGGATTTTGAATCAGATTTAAATAATATATTACATACAGATTCATTGCATTTGTAATAACTATCAGGTATTTGTTAGAATTTTATATATATATATATATATATATATATATATATATATATATATATATATATATATATATTAATATTATGTACAGGTCTATGGAAGTAAGTTCATTCTATCATAAATTTAAAATACGTTGTCCGGTACAATATATAACAAATAGCTTTATTTATAATAAACATGAACAATAACAAAAATCTTGTGTATAATACGTAGGAAAAGTATATTTTTCCTTATTTGCACAAATAGCTATTTTTATAATATAAATTTTTATCTTAGTGATAAATATATATATATATTTTTTTAAATAAAAGAGTTTACTGCTTCTTACTTGTTTACACATGCACCTAAAGTGAGAAATTGGTTGAAACACAAAGATATATAACTCGTAGATGTGTTCAGTTTTCATTTATATTTAGACACAGTTAAAAAAATTTCAATAGGTTTGTTCGTTTCGCTACTTTGGGTTTACGGTTTACTGCCGCCTCCATACAAAGTATATGGGCGTGGCAGTAAACCGTAGACGCAAGGTAGTGAAACGAACAAACCTAATATGTGTTCCAAAAAATATTTAGACGAATGTGCGATACGAACTTGTAAAAATATGAGAAGCATATCAAAAGTTTCGTTCTTTTTCGTTCCCTGGAAATTTTATATTATCACCACAAACATCTTCTCATGATGAATCACAACAAACAGAAGAAACACTGAGCTTCAATTCACCGAGAAAAAATTCTTTCACTATTATCTATTTTTACCATATCACACTTTATCATTTGATATTAAATAACAAATATTAAATATATATTTTTATGTTTTCTTCAAATTTCGCGTTCCTCATTATTACCCCCTGCACGCCGAGAAGCCTGGAACGAAACATCAAAGGTTCCGACAAGAGTGTCGCTACTGCTTGTATTCTCTATACTGTGGTATTGTATAGTTTGGAATATAAACAGTTTACAGCATCGTATAAATTAGCAGTTACATAAAGTTCACTCCAGTCAATAAGAGATAAATTGTGCATAAGGATATCGAGAGGTACAGTTTTGTAATCCAATCTAAAACAGTCAGTTTTAGGTAGCTTATTACTAGTTTTTTACTATAGTAGATATTACAATATTTAGTGTTGTTTAACTAAGTCAATATTAGATTTATTTACAGATATATCTGAATTTGTGCTTCAAATAAGATCTAATATTACATTATTACCATTTTGAATGCTATTTAATTGCATAAGGCCTGCATGACTGAATTTATCGTAAACATTTTCTTCGTTGTTATTAGGACAAGTTAAAATATTACATAAATCAGGATCTTGTTTCCAAGTTATATTGGGTAGGTTGTAATCTCCAAGTAGAATAAACTCTGAGTAAGGATAATTACGCATTCGCATTACAGATTTAACAGATATGTAGTATAGGATTAAAATAAAATTTCATTTTTTATACCTACATTACCAATCTTAATAATAAAATTGACTAATAATTTATTTAATTTTAAACTAAAATCCAAAGACCGAACATCATAATATAAATAAAATATATAAAAATCTGAAAAGTACACGGCTGGTCACTGCATTTAAGCTGACATAAGCACTATAAGAACTATATGTCTTGAAAGAGAATATTCCTCAAAAGATATGCAACTGCATTCGTAATAAGTACATGGTTTATATTTTCTAAGTAGGTACGGTGTACCTATGATTCAGGCAAAACAAAAAATGAAACGACAATAAATTAAATCTCAAAGAAAGACATTTACGGTAGGCTTGTTGAGGATTAAGTAATATAACTTATAATTTCAATAAGATATCTAAAAATAGACAACTGCTCAGTTTTCTAGATAATGGAATCATTATAAAAGTATATTCGTATTATGAACAAAAATAGTTATTTGTATACCAAGGTTGTAAAAATGATCTTTTTTTGCCGAATCTAAAGTTATTTAATACTATAGGGTGGCCCATTGGGTACGCCGGATTTAATTTTAAAATAAAACAGTAAATTCGGTATTATTTATTGATTTATAAAGTTGACCTGTTGAGATTAATTATGGAATATAATGTCGGCCAAATAACCACTGCACCTGTGCTGGCAAACCCAGGCCCTTTTGATTAAATTTTTCGGGTAGGCCGAATATCAATTTTTCGCTATTTTTTCTATATTTAAGTTCCTTACCTTGATGTTTTTTTGTGGGATCAATTGGACGATATGAACCTCGAAGAAATGTGGTTTCAACAGGATATGCCACATGCCATGCAGCGGCTTGATGCCATTCGATTTTTTTCTAGGGTTTTGTAAAGTCCAAGGTCTATGCTAGTAAACCACAAATAATTCCTGAACTGAAAACAGAAATTCAACACTATATTGCTGAAATTGAGCAAAATGCTTTAAAAAAAGTCTTCGAAAATTTGATGTAAATACCAGGTTATGCCAGTACAGCCGCGGAGGCCAATTGACCGACGTTATATTCCATAATTAATCTCAACATGTCTACTTTATAAATCAATAAAAATTGCCCAAATAAATAAGGATTTTATGTTTAATTTTAAAATTAAATTCAGAGTATCCGATGCCACCCTATATACTCGTATTTCATATCTAATCGATTTATGTTAATGACAGAGTACAATTCTGGTCATCTGTACAAATAAGAAAAAATCTGTTTGGAGTCAAAATATTTTATAATCTAAAAGTTAAAATAAAATAACTACAATAATTAATTTGTTGAGCAAGAATATAAGTGATAGTGACAGCAAAAATATTTTACCCAAAACTCCGCCTTAAATTTATGAAGCTGCTAGCATTACAACACTAAATTTACTTGCTATTTGAACAAACTAGTGATTATTGTGTAACAAAAACGATGGGATTTTTCAATACTTCTGTTATAAAATAAAATGATGTGATCGAGGTGGAATGGGAATCCATAAAAGTTAGTACCTGAACATATGAAAAATTATTTAACCCGATAGTAAAACATAAATTTTATTAATGCAAAACTATTAAAATCATGTGTAACGAAGTCACTTTAAGAGCCCTCGGATAGAAGGACACGTGCAAAAAGGGTTAAATAGGCGCGGGCTGTCAATCAATCAAAATTTGATAGTGCCACTAAGTTATTCAATTTATACTCACACGTTGTAATGTAGGTCATTAAGACACACGCTGAATATGGCGAAATGGGTAGAGGTGAATGGGGCAAGACGACGAAAAGGGCAAGGTAACAATTTTAATTTTTTTGACAATGAAAAGTATGTATGTGTAAAGTGTTTAAGCGAAGATAGTCTACTAAGTACCTACAGTTGTACCATGTGGAAAATTCTGTTACTAGTGCCAGTTCCAAGGGAGCTAGAAGCAAAGATTATTTTTCACATGCAGTGTTATGTATTCGTCATTGTCAAAATAAGGATTTTTGAGGAATACACAGATAATTTCTGATTGAATAATATAAAGAGTGTTAATGAATGCGTGTTACAAATTTATATGTATGTAGAGAATGCAAAATAGACTAACTTTTACTATTTAACTCAAATTCAGAAACGCACCGTTTTCGAGAAACAAAGTCTTAAGTGAGTTAAAATATATATTGATTTTAGTTGGTTGTGACCTATTACTTCATTTATTGTTTTGTTTATTTTAATTTTTAGTATTGAATTGCAGACGCATTGTGAATGAGCATACTGTACGCGATTATGCTAACATGGTATTAATGTTTGGCCAAGTCTACGGCAACAAGGCAACACAAGAAATACAAACAAATCCTGGCGTTTTTGACCGTATATATCAAAATATGCTCCGAAGGTGCAATGCTTCCATTGAAGTTGATGGTCCTCATTTTGTGCAATTATTATATGTAGGTATTACAAAAATGAATAAAACTTTTTTTAAAAAACCAAATTAATAACTAAAGTGATAGGCCACAGCCAACTAAAATTAAGGTAGATAATTACTCTTTTAAGAACCTGTAGCTCGAAAACAGTGCGTTTCCGGATATAAGTTTATAAGTAAAAGTATCCTATTTGGCATCCCCTACATACCCTATAAATTTGTAACACGTATTCATTAACAGCCTGTATATACGTATTCAGTAGCATATGAGGAAGACAAGTAAACATTAATTTGCAGATTATGTTTTAATTCATACTTTTTACATAAATTTATATTTTGAGGTTACCTGTAAGGCAAATTGGCAGAGGCAAAATAACGAATTGCTCAGCATGTGGCATAAACGTACGAAAGAATAGGCCGATTCAAATGTGATGATTGTGCAAAACTGCCATTTTGCCCTGATAGGCTCGTCATTTTGCCCCATAGGTGAAGTAGGATGACAAAAACTTACCGAATAATTTATTTCTTTTATCAAGATTTTGAATAATCAATTAGTTCTTGTTTATAAGATAAAAAACCTACATACGTGTAATTATTATTAATAGAGGCTTGTTTCAAAAATGTAATGTTTCTGTTATACAATAGTTTTCCTTTAAGCCGTCATGTTGCCCCACTTTCCGCTTCGCGTCGTGTTCCAAACTTTCTTCCCACAAAATAAAATATCACTTTTTAAAATTGAATTTTTCGTACACAATTATCCGTCTGTCGGATGTTCTTGCTGGAACACTTTCGATCGGGTGTGGTCCGTGGAAACCAAAATAAAACATCCTCTGAAGAGCATTAACATAACTTCCGGTGCTAATTTTTCTACGAACTTATGTTATAAATGACGATTAATTATTAGCGCTGAAAATTAGAATATTAAAACACATTTATCACCCAAACCGCTATATACAGTATTAATACAAAAATAATAACAAATCTAGATGACCGTCGCCTGGCCGAACCCGGTCACGCGGAATCCTCCTTCACGCCGTGATTATTTCTGTAAAAGAATTAACACATGAGAAATACTCAGTGAGGAGGCAATCATTTACGATAGGTTCAGGCATTCACACACCGTACACACATGTTGGCAACTACGGGCAGTACCGCTAGTTACTACGGACCCTCTGCCGCTTCGGTGGTGATCCGGAGACAATCCTCTTAACCAACTGGATCAGATCACTACAGCCCTAACTGCTGCTACCGTTGGCGACACCAGATGCGGGTCACTACAGCCTTCCCTGCTGCTACGCTGGCGACCCTCGGTTTCACACGAGTGGCCACTACGGAACCACTGCCGCTTCGGTGGTGATCCGGAGACATTCCTCTTAACCAACTGGATCAGATCACTACAGCCCTAACTGCTGCTGCCGTTGGCGACACCAGATGTGGGTCACTACAGCCTTCCCTGCTGCTACCGTTGGCGACCCTCGGGTTCACACGAGCGGCCACTACGGAACCACTGCCGCTTCGATGGTGATCCGGAGACATTCCTCTTAACCAACTGGATCAGATCACTACAGCCCTAACTGCTGCTACCGTTGGCGACCACAGATGTGGGTCACTACAGCTTTCCCTGCTGCTACCGTTGGCGACCCTCGGGTTCACACGAGCGGCCACTACGGAACCACTGCCGCTTCGGTGGTGATCCGGAGACATTCCTCTTAACCAACTGGATCAGATCACTACAGCCCTAACTGCTGCTGCCGTTGGCGACACCAGATGTGGGTCACTACAGCCTTCCCTGCTGCTACCGTTGGCGACCCTCGGGTTCACACGATGCGGTCACTACAGTACCCAGTACTGCTCACACGCACACACACAATCATACACATGCTAGATTAACTCTCTCACCTGAATCACTATAATATCGATGTTCTCACACTGAAATCTAGAAATAAACTGACATAAAATACGTGAATACCAGTATCATTAAATGTAGCTCTTATCCAACAGCATCGGTTACGTACCTAAATAGCTAATTAGAGACAAAACATAATAAATTTAATAAAAATAATCTTACGCAAAATAATATCTGTGACAGTTCGGCCATCCTGAAAAGTTCCTCGTCCTCGAGGAATTAATCCCAAATTCCTGCAGCATCAGCATCAACATCCGAAGCGCTGTTGTCTTCCGACAGTACACGTGTATTTTAATATGGTTTCATCCTGTCAATCGCCACTACGTTACTATATTCTCCTCTTCTACTTCTATTTGTACCAGGCAAATCTTCTACTGAAAATCTATCGTTCAGTAGACCTTTCTTTATTTGGAATGGTCCTTCATATGGATGGTGTGAAATGGAATTGATAGTTTCTCAATTAGATTCAATAGTTCTGGCTGCTTTCTTATCTGTTGTTTATGGTAAAAACATCTGATACACAAGTCAGTGTACTTCGCGAATTTTCTCATTCCAGGAAACCCGTAAATTCCAAAATGTCCAAACTCATCAAGACAGGAACGTACTATCTGCAGCCGCTGTCCTCTAGGTACAACCCACTAGATTCCGGACGCGGTAATTCGGTAAACTCGTTCGTCTCGTAAACAGTAATTTTTATAAATATTCCTTTCGTAGTTAGTTTCCGGTGGTTTACTTAAAATGTTCTTGATAATTTTCAATTTGTCATTTGTCCGGCGAGTATCCAGTCAGCTTATTATATGAAAAAAATTCAAATTCTGCAGAAAGTCCTTCTCCTGACACGGGGTTTCGACTTAGCGCATCGACGTGACCCATTCGTAATCCTGGGCGATATTCTATATCGAACGAATATTCCTGCAGTTCCAGCCAGCATTTTCCATTCCATTTAAAATGTATTCCCAGCAGATATACTGTGAATTACTTTAAAGTTTCGACTACTGCTAAGTCCCTAGATTATACGAATGATACTTCATTTCCGTTGGTGAAGTTTGGCAACTGAAATAAGCAACTGAGTGGAATTTACCTGTGTCCAATTTCTGCAGCAGGATCCTCTTAATCCTGACTTGCTGGCGTTCATGTGCACCTCTGTTTCGGCTTTCGAATCGTATAGTCGCAAAAATGCTCGTTCCGTAAGCTTTTCCTTTAGGTCTTCAAATGCTTTTTGTTGTTTCGCTTCCCAACACCACCGTGTATCCTTTCTCGTTAGATTAGTAATCGGTCGCACAATCTTAGCGTAATCTTTAATGAAGTGTCGAAAATAACTTGTAAGTCCTACAAACTGTCTTACTTGATGCACATTTCTCGGTGCCTGAAATCCGGTGACGGCTTTTATATTCTCCTTTCCAGGTCGAACTCCATCTCGACCAATCTGAAATCCTTAATAATTGATGCTGCTCTAAAAAATAAACATTTATTCATATCCAGTGTAAAGTTGTTTGCCATAAACAAAATGTCAAATAGTGTCGTCAGTCGCTGAATACCCTCTGTAAATGATGATTGGCAGATGATGTCATCTAAGTAAGCCATGGCGATGGTGTTACGACATGAGCCTAGAACTTTGTTGACCAGCCTCTGAAAAATTGATGGTCCATTAGATAATCTAAAAGGGAGACGATTAAACTCGTAATGTCCGTCCGGTATTACAAATGCAGTTTTGTACTTCGAGCTCTGCGCGATAGGCACCTGATAATATCCTGACGTCATATCTAAAGTTGTGAAGTACTTCGCTCCTTGCAATTGATCTAGTTGGTCATCAATTCTTGAAAGGGGTATCGGTCTTTTACTGTTACTTTGTTTAAATGCCTGTAGTCTATACACATTCGCGCTTCTCCGTTCTTTTTCTTCACTAGAAGAATCGGTGCTGAAAAGGGTGAAGTAGATTCGCGTATAATGTCGCCATCAAGAAGCTCTTGTACTATTCCCTGAACGTGTTGTCTCTCTGGAATTCACAATCTGTACGGCCTGTAAGTAATGGGTGTATCATCAGTCAGTAAAATATCCACTTCGGTCGCATTCGTGCATCGAATATCCTTCACATTTTTTACAACACATTCCCTATATTCCTTCAGCAGACGTATTAGTTGTTCGCGTTGATCCACACTTATATCCATTCCCACGTGTAGTTCATCCTACGTAAAGTAAATTCCTTCATTTTCTGCGCTTCTGTATTATCAGCTTGACACTTCCATCTTCTTGTTATAAATTTTATCCTTCTGAATTGTTAATTCAGCATCAGTTCAAGACTGGTAGAACACATTCCATATCTTTGTGTGCTACTACATTGTTCGCGGGAATACGTGCTCGTTTCCTTCATGGTTAAGTCAGTGGACCCCATATCGACGTACGCTTAGACAATTACCGCTTACCTCCGCAGAAGTTGTTAAGATGTTCCTTTCTGACAGTTGTGGTTGTGGCTCTTGTTGACGTTGAACATGCTGATGTTGACGTTGTTGTGGTCGCTGGTTCCTATTTCCACTGAATTCGCCTCCATTTCGTCCTGCACAATTCGATACTCGTTGCCGTTTGTTGTTATAATGTGAGCGTGTATGTCCCAATTTTCCACAAATAAAACATCGAATGTTCGTCATTCCATCGTCGTGCTGCTGCGTAGTATAGTAAGGCTACTTGTTCTTCTGAAAAGTACGATGTAAATCGCGGTTAAGGGGAGTAGAAAAGTTTCGTGTCGCTAATTTATCCTCGATCGTCTTCAAAAATAATAAAAGAAACTGCGGCTTCTTGCATTCTCTGATAAGAGCAAGTGTTGAGTAGCGCCAGCTTCTCATAATAGTATTGCAACATGGGTTCATCCGGTTTCTTGTTGCGAGCAATCATTTCTTGAAGCAACTGAAAATAATTTTCCTGTGACGGAAATGCCTTCAACAACATAGCCTTCTATGACTCCCAAGAATGATTTATTCCTTGCAGCGCTTTATACCATATTTCTGCATACCCTCTCCAACAAGATCTCACATACATGAATGTAGTTATTTCGTCCCATTTATGCATAGCGCGTAAGATGAACGTACATACTGAAATTGAGGACTGTTGTTAGGTAACGCCATGTTGTAATGTTGTTCCAGTTACGTAATCCAGCTAAACATAAACGTAATCAATATCCTAACTGTTCCAAAAGCTGTGCTGGTGAGATCCCAAAAGCTGAAAGTCAAAAATGTTCTGATCCCACTTCTGAAATGTTATAAATGACGATTAATTATTAGCGCTGAAAATTAGAATATTAAAACACATTTATCACCCAAACCGCTATATACAGTATTAATACAAAAATAATAACAAATCTAGATGACCGTCGCCTGGCCGAACCCGGTCACGCGGAATCCTCCTTCACGCCGTGATTATTTCTGTAAAAGAATTAACACATGAGAAATACTCAGTGAGGAGGCAATCATTTACGATAGGTTCAGGCATTCACACACCGTACACACATGTTGGCAACTACGGGCAGTACCGCTAGTTACTACGGACCCTCTGCCGCTTCGGTGGTGATTCCTATTAACCATCTGGATCAGATCACTACTGCCCTAACTGCTGCTGCCGTTGGCGACACCAGATGTGGGTCACTACAGCCTTCCCTGCTGCTACCGTTGGCGACCCTCGGGTTCACACGAGCGGCCACTACGGAACCACTGCCGCTTCGGTGGTGATCCGGAGACATTCCTCTTAACCAACTGGATCAGATCACTACAGCCCTAACTGCTGCTACCGTTGGCGACCACAGATGTGGGTCACTACAGCCTTCCCTGCTGCTACCGTTGGCGACCCTCGGGTTCACACGAGCGGCCACTACGGAACCACTGCCGCTTCGGTGGTGATCCGGAGACATTCCTCTTAACCAACTGGATCAGATCACTACAGCCCTAACTGCTGCTGCCGTTGGCGACACCAGATGTGGGTCACTACAGCCTTCCCTGCTGCTACCGTTGGCGACCCTCGGGTTCACACGATGCGGTCACTACAGTACCCAGTACTGCTCACACGCACACACACAATCATACACATGCTAGATTAACTCTCTCACCTGAATCACTATAATATCGATGTTCTCACACTGAAATCTAGAAATAAACTGACATAAAATACGTGAATACCAGTATCATTAAATGTAGCTCTTATCCAACAGCATCGGTTACGTACCTAAATAGCTAATTAGAGACAAAACATAATAAATTTAATAAAAATAATCTTACGCAAAATAATATCTGTGACACTTATTTCGATCTAATGCCTAATGTAGGTCTTATTCCAAATTTTACCACATATTTTCCAAAATTTTAGAGCAATTCTTAAAGAAATATATATATATATATATATATATATATATATATATATATATATATATATATATATATATATATGTATATATATATATATATATATATATATATATATATATATATACAGGGTGTAAATGAAATAAGTGCGTTAAATTTAACCAGTAATGTAACTCGATGAAAGGAACAATATTTCTTAATAACTTTTTTTGTAAGTCTTTTAGATTTTGAGTTAAAATTCTTTAAAGATTTGCTGCATATTTCGTTACCCGCTCATGGAGAACAAATGGCAGCTGCCGTATTCAAATGGGTTACAAACAGCTCAAAAATTGTCGGTTATCGGTTACACTTACAGTCACAGTAATTAATAAACGAATCAAGGGAAATAACATTATTATTAATTAATACGTAATAGTACAATTTTTAAAATAAATAAATTTAAATTTTGGATAACAAAATTATAAACTTGTGTATTAAACCAGGCTGTGAATAGTGTGAATAGAGGAAGACAAGGAGGGACGAGGAAGAGCAAAAGCATAGTTGTTAGGTTATGAGATGATTATTTATCGTCGACAAATCATAATAGTTTAAATACGTTATTCAAAAAATGTAAGTACAAACTTTTGTCCATTTAAAAGAGGTACATGAGTACCAATAATTAGTCGTTCATTTATTGTTCCCGCCCAAAACATATTTTAATGAAAATTTTTACAGCATTTTCGTCTGTCGAGATGTGTATTGTGCATAATAAATACACCTTCCCAAGTAAATTCAGTCTCATTAATGAACATTATGAGCCATTCCCAAAATTGAAGTCTGTTATGTGCTGAAAACAGAACTTTTTGCACATGTTATGGATATAACTGTTGCTTTTTTTAAAATTGGCATATGTGACACTCCGTATTGTGATGTGATAAAGATGTACAAGATTAACAAATGTGCGAATATTAAAAACAGAATGATTTGGTGATGATTTGGAAACGCTCCGTGTAAATGCGTTGGCAACTCCATGACACTGTCTTTATGTCAACCGTGATGTCAAGTAAAATGTAGTACAGATACGAGTAAGAAAATAAATAAATAAACCATAGGTAAGTAATTACAATATCTGTGTACTCGCATTTTGACAGAGTTTTACCTTATAAACAAGTTTATTACTAATATCAAAATTTAATTGGAACAATTGACAGGACTATCAATTGCTAAAACAAAATTTTTCATAGCTATTGCTACTGCATTCAATTATCACAAAAATATTTGGAACGACTCGTGGTGGTAAAAATGCTAAAAAAATATGCGATTTCGAGAAAAAGTTATTAAGAAATATTGTTGCTCTCGACGAGTTATATTACTGGTTAAATTTAATGCACTTATTTCATTTACACCCTGTATATATATATATATATATATATATATATATATATATATATATATATATATATATTCTGTATTCGGACGTCCCTCTTGGTCTTCTATAAGATTGTCTTATAGTAATTTTATTGTATCTTTAATAATATAGAAATTATTTGAAGTAGCTCGTATAGAATAAGAATACTTCTTAAAAAATATACAAATTGTTTTAAAAAAATATAAAAATTAAAAATAAATTTCTATGCCTATATATACAAAATGTCACAAATTAATTGGGTTACCATTGGCATCTCGGAAACTATAAGAGCTACGAGGTCGGTTAAATGGGCAATGCTGTGCAGTTTTGAGTGCTCATTCAGATTCCGCTGAGAGTAATTCTAAACAGTTTGAAAGTTATTTTAAAAAAACTGAAAATTGCGATTTTAGATAATCTCAAATAACTCCGTATGTATAAAAGATATAAAATTATGTTTCATATAAAAGTTTTATGACTTAATGAGACAAACGTATATATATATATATATATATATATATATATATATATATATATATATATATATATATATATATATATATATATATATATATTGTTACACGTTTGATCGGGAGTGTGTCAGGGCAAAGTAACATGCGGCAACTATTTGAAATTTTGAAAAACAGTTTTGTACAGGTAAATCAGTTGCTATTCAAATACTTGAAAGGTACTGTGGCGGTAGAAATTTTGAAAGAAATAAGCAAATTATTTAAAAATTTCAATTTTCCGTGGAATCACAGACCATACCTACCAAACGGAGGGTTAAGGTAGCACCATCTATTATTTCCAGTGTTAATAAAGAGAAAGTAAACGTTTCTGAAGGAGTCACAAATACATACAGTTGATCAGTTGTTGTTATAAATAATTATACTAATAAATAATAAATAAAAATGTAACAAATTTGTAAATTTTATAAAGTAGGTCGAGTAAAATTTGTGTACACCGTTGCCAAAAAGTGTTTTCTGGCCGAGGCCATTAAAATCAGACTCGACTGAAAAATCTTCACTTTTTGGCCTTGATATACAAATAACTATTATTTTATTTTAAAGAAAAACGTGTCTAAAAACAAAATTAAGTATTTATTGAAAATTTGTTGTCTATTATTTCTTGATCTTTTTCGTAAGACACTTTAATAAAAGTTTGCTCTTAAATATGGTGTATTAAAAATTATATAGATAATATTATTGATATACATTAGCTTTATTCTCTTTCTAGATATAAAAGAACAATGCACTTGAAACATTTCATTGTGCCCACAAATTTATTACCTAATGAAAAATTCAAAGCAAATAGCACTAAAAGCGTTATATTACTCAGAAATATATTTTTTTACGTTATACAAAAAAATTAAAATTAACACATGGTTAACAATATGTAACCAATAAAAAAAATCTACTTGTATTTGTCGGCAATGATTAGAACAATGGCTCTTACTCATGAGTACGCTCGGGGTCCCGGGTTCAAATCCCACTAAGGGCAGGAATGGATGTTTGTATATGTGAACCCACTCTATAAATGGGATTTAATCATGTTGAGGGGTTTAAAAAATATATTAGTATCACTCCTATTATGAATGTCCCAATTACATACCCTATATAAGGTCTCTACTAATTATATAAAAATGAATCTATAAAAAGATTATTGCTAATTTTTATTATAATATTGATTTCGATTTCTTTAAAATTGCATTCATTCTGCAAATAAAGAAAATCAGATTTGATACGTAATATACTACTATTGTTATGATAATTTAAATTAATTTGTTAAGTGCAGTGAGTTGACGGAAAAGCAAATGGAACGAATAAGGAAGGAATGCAATTTGGGTAGTAATGAGTGGGATGAAGAAAAGTCGTTGGCAAAGTCTAAACATGGCCGTGAGAGCAGAGCACTCTTTTGCCGGAACTGAAAGTTTTATCAGATCTGCTCATTACTGGTTTGGAGGCTGCATGTTTCATGAGCGCTCTTGATTTCGGGGCAGCGTAGCGAGGGAAGCGACGACCGACCGCTGCCGGCCAGCGTCCATCTGCATTATTGATACGGAAAGATGGCCATGTTTTCATATTATTTTACTGCAATTCGTTTTGGTTCTCGCGGTTATTATGAACGTGTTACGCTAAACTTGTTACAGCTGGTTTCACGTGTAACTTTTAATCTAACCTAACCGCTGCCACTGGCGCCAACGCCAACTCTGACGCGTCAATAATGTATCGCTGCGGTTTAATATTTACTTCGCACACTTTACTTTTATCATTTTATTCCAAACTTAGTTTTGCAAAACGGCTTAACCACTGCTTTATGAAAACTAAAATAAGATTGTTTTATATGGGATTTAGTTTACTCTATATAAATTTTACATTTTAAGTCTATTAACAAAGTTCGCTTCTACTAAATACATTTTCAAATTGATCGTTTCTTTTTTTACTAATAAAACAAAACACTTTGCAATAAAATCAAAGTACTCTTACGCCGTAATGTAATTTTTGAACAAAGTTCAAAAATCCGAAATATTCAAATAAAAAAAATGGATTTTAAAAAAATATTCGACGTTTTTCATTCTATTTTATTAAAAATTAGACTTTAAAAACTCAAAAAAATAAAACACGAAATAACTGTATCATAATATCCATTCCTAAAAACTACTACTTTCGTTGTTGGTACCTATTGCAAATAAAATTTATATTTAATACGAGTATCATTTTCAAATATAAATTTGGAATACGATATATTATTTTAGTTATTTCAACGATCTCAGTATTCCAATATTGGACATTTCCATATGTAGTGATTAAAAAATATCAATTAATATGTTACGGATAAGAATAAGAGCTGAATAAGGGATTATTGTAATATACTCGGGCAAATCGCTGTGAACTAAACTTGGGCTTATCCATGTTAACCAGATCATTTCTTGAAAAGTCCGGTCAAATCGCGAAGGAACTACCTATAATTGATAAAAACTAATGAGCAATTTTTTTTAATATTTGGACATTTTTATCTTGTTACTTTTCTAGACATAACATAACCTTGCTTAATGCACAAAACTCATGCTTGTGTAATTCGGGCAGTTATTCTTGTTAAGTTAGTTTATGTTAATATCATTATCTTGGACCATTTTATCCGTTCCAGGACTTCCGAAAGCATTTGACACAATTTCGAGATATGATGAAGATTCCATTCAATATATTTGGACGACGCTACAGGCTCGCGACATTATCTCCGTGGATAGGGAGACCTTGGGTAAGTTGTATTTTAGAAGAGGACTGAAGCAGGGGTATTTCTTAAGCCCCACGCTTTTTAATTTAGTCTTAGACAAAATATTGATGCTTATTAACAATAACTACCCCGACGGTACCATCTCTGATGACACCTCCATGGTTGGTCTATCTTCCGCATTTAATGGGGTGTTCCATACCCAAGCAGCTCTTCAGGCACAGAAATATGGCCTTCAATTCTAATAAGTACTTATGACAGTGAACGTGCTATCTACGCATCTACGGCAAGGTCGTTGTCTTCACAAGACTCAAGGGTTCAAGGTGCCGACACCGACGTCAATCAGTTCCGTTATTTGGTTCTGTACAACTTGAAAATCTGGCTGTATTGTCTCTCTAGCGTGCTCCGTTCAAGCCCCAGTAGAAATTCATACCAATTCTCCTCAAAATCCACCGAATGCGACCGTGTCGTCTGGAATTCCACAAAAAGATATACCATTTTAGCATCCGCACAGAATTCTTGGAGATAGGCTTGTTCTCCTCCAGGAGTATTAAGGACTATCATGTAGGTACTGTCCTCATTTGTCCGAATCTCCAGACTGCCACTTAGCACTATATTCTTACGGTTCATATGAAATGAGTGATATTTAATTGTGATCTTATTTGATGTTTCCTGGTGACGATTTGATATAGAAGTAATTTAAATCCTTATTCTAAGACATTTACATAAATGTAAATATTATTTTATGTTATGATATTTCTAATTAGTTTAATAAACTTAAACAAGTACAAATAAATATATCATCATGGCTTATTACCCATTTCTGGGTGTGCCAATCAGCTTCTATCCGCAAATTTCGGCTATAACGAAATATCTGTACCGTTGAGAAGGTTTACCAGGCGTCAACTCACGGGATCTCAAAGCCGACTGTCATGAACAGAGTGCACTTACTACATGAGTGACTTTTATGCTATTTGAAAATTACAAACAATTTTCATATTTCAAGTTTGACGTCAGTCGGAATCGAATCTGGGCCGTTCGGATCTCAACTGGTGACCTAACGCACACAGCAATGAGACTCATTATTTTAGTATATTTTGCAGAGCTAATAATTATTAAAAATAAATAATAACTTACATGGTTTTGTTTATCAAATGTCAATCCCATAGCCATAGCCATCTTGAAAGCTAAGTTTCTATTTCCGGTGAAACTGTTTAAAATTAATAAAATTTGTAATTACATATTTTTTACGGTTGCACAAGAAATATTGTTTACAGCTTCTCTGCGCAATCCTTTAGTGCCCTCTCGGTACGCTAAAGAGTGACTTCGCGGCTCTTGAGTTTTTATAATTTTGAAAAAGACCTGATAATAAGTATTAATTCAGAATCCTCAAATCCTATTAAAATAACGAAAGGTGTGCTCCAGGGCGAGATACTTAGCCCGCTCTTATTTACTATATTTATAAATGATATAGATAATCATTTCCGACAAAATGGAGTTAGGGGTATCAATATCGACGGAGTTCATGATATTGTTCTTACAGCTTACGCTGATGACTTGGTCATTTTCGGAGACTCTCCCGTAGATGCTAAAAGAAAGCTAATTATCTTAGAAGAATATTGCAAAAAAAATAAATTAATAGTCAACACAGAGAAGACAAAAATTCTTAAATTTCACCGTGGTCGTTCTCCTGCAGATAATTTTGTCTACGATAACTTTCCCTTGGAATGTGTTAATTCTTTTAACTATCTTGGCATTGAATTCTCTTCTTCTGGAAAATTTGGCCGCGCTGCAAACGAAAGCCTCAAAAAAGGAAAAATGGCTATCCATAAAGTAAATAATTTACTATGTAAAAGTAGGTCCTATGGATGGAGAGAAAAGATAAAATTATTAAAATCCACAATTAATTCAACAACCCTATATGGATCAGAAATCTGGGGCCTAAGAAAATTAGACAATATAGACTTATCCCAAACGCGTTTCATGAAATATATGTTACAATGTCCCAAAACTACACCAAATTCTATGATCAGACTTGAAACGGGTATCGTACACATCAGCATTGACGTTTGGAAAAGAGCTCTTAAATGGTGGCATAAGTTAATATATATGGAAGATAACCGACTACCAAAACTTTTATATAACAGATTACGCAACCTCGATAATTCAATTTCAAATAGCGTAGACTTTAACTGGTGTACCCAAGTAAAAAACTTTTTAATACAAGTAGGATTTGCTCAAGTATGGGAAAGCCAAATAATTAACTCAAATATAATTGAATCTATTATGGAGACACACCGCGCAACTTTAATTGAAAAAGATATTGAAAATATTAATTCCAGTAAATACAATCCATACTATAAATATATAAATCCAGTCAATATGACATCTCACTATTTAACATGCAATGTACCTATTTGCAAACTTCGGGTCATTGCTCAATTAAGAACAGCTTATAAAAATAAATTAAATTTTTACATTAACAAAATTAAATATACAATTGATACAACAACAAACTGTTCATTATGTAATTTGAACATGACTGAAGACCTTTATCATATTCTGATAATCTGTCCGATCTACTCCCCTTATAGGAAACACTATTTACAAAATTCTAATATAGAAAACTATACACAGACAAACTATTACCAATTATTTATGGATTTAACGAAAGATAAAATTAGTAACATTTATTTTTTTATAACTGGGGTACTTAAAACCAGAAGTTTCATTATAAATGAATAAAACAAAATACTCAACAATTCAATTGATTTTAAATATTCTACATATTTATATTTTTGTTACACTAGTTATAAATAATATTAACTCGCAATGAGCATTGAATAATGTATAAGGGTAAATATAAATTTTGCTTTATGTCATGGTAAATTAAGTTATTATTGTTAATTTCAACGTATGTATAAGATAAAGCAACCAAAATTAAAAAAAAAAAAAAAAAAAAAAAAAAAGGAAAAAGGGGGAAAAAGTTATAAAGATTACTAACTTGCACTGAATAATGTTTGTTAAATAAACTCTATTTTTTAGTTAATAAAAGTATGTAAACTAATAATTTAGTTATATATATGTGGGTAATAAATACATATTCTAATTTTATGTGAAGGTATTTATAAACTTTTATTGTTTATTTCAATGTATGTACGTATTGTCAACACTTTGTATAAGATTTGTGAAAAATCTAAAGACAAATAAACTTATCTATCTATCTATCTATCTATCTATAGGCTTGTTCTCCTCCAGGAGTATTAAGGACTATCATGTAGGTACTGTCCTCATTTGTCCGAATCTCCAGACTGCCACTTAGCACTATATTCTTACGGTTCATATGAAATGAGTGATATTTAATTGTGATCTTATTTGATGTTTCCTGGTGACGATTTGATATAGAAGTAATTTAAATCCTTATTCTAAGACATTTACATAAATGTAAATATTATTTTATGTTATGATATTTCTAATTAGTTTAATAAACTTAAACAAGTACAAATAAATATATCATCATGGCTTATTACCCATTTCTGGGTGTGCCAATCAGCTTCTATCCGCAAATTTCGGCTATAACGAAATATCTGTACCGTTGAGAAGGTTTACCAGGCGTCAACTCACGGGATCTCAAAGCCGACTGTCATGAACAGAGTGCACTTACTACATGAGTGACTTTTATGCTATTTGAAAATTACAAACAATTTTCATATTTCAAGTTTGACGTCAGTCGGAATCGAATCTGGGCCGTTCGGATCTCAACTGGTGACCTAACGCACACAGCAATGAGACTCATTATTTTAGTATATTTTGCAGAGCTAATAATTATTAAAAATAAATAATAACTTACATGGTTTTGTTTATCAAATGTCAATCCCATAGCCATAGCCATCTTGAAAGCTAAGTTTCTATTTCCGGTGAAACTGTTTAAAATTAATAAAATTTGTAATTACATATTTTTTACGGTTGCACAAGAAATATTGTTTACAGCTTCTCTGCGCAATCCTTTAGTGCCCTCTCGGTACGCTAAAGAGTGACTTCGCGGCTCTTGAGTTTTTATAATTTTGAAAAAGACCTGATCCTCTCATCTCCTCAACATACAGCAATACAACCGATATTTAATTAGAGATGGGCGTGTGAAAAATTATATTTTCATAATACTATACTGTTAAATGTGCTTTAACATGGAGAGATAGTACCGTCGGGGTAGTTATTGTTAATAAGCACCAATATGGAGTCTAAGACTAAATTAAAAAGCGTGGGTTTTAAGGAATACCCCTGCTTCACTGCTCTTCTAAAATACAACTTACCCAAGGTCTCCCTGTCCAGGGAGATAATGTCGTGAGCCTGTAGCGTTGTCCAAATATATTGAATGGAATCTTCGTCGTACCTCGAAACTGTGTCAAACGCTTTCGGAAGTCCAAGGGTATAACGATGTAGGATTTACGTTATTGTTTCCTGGAACGGATAAAATGGTTCAAGATAATGATATTACATAAACTAACTTAACTCGCAATACTCACGTCCGCAAAATTCTAGTTGTTATAGATGTAAACAAGAATAACTGCCCGAATTGCACAGGCATGAGTTTTGTGCGTTAAGCAAGGTTATGTTATGTTTAGAAAAGTTACAGCATAAATGTCCAAATATTAAAAAAAAATATTTTGCTCATTAGTTCTTATCAATTATAGGTGGTTCCTTTGCGATTTGACCGGGCACTTCAAGAAATGATCTGGTTATTATCGATAAGCCCAAGTTTAGTCCATAGCGATTTGCTCGAGTATATTACAATAATCCCTTATTTCGGCTCTTATTCTTATCCGTAACATATTAATTGATATTTTTTAATCACAACAAATGGAAAAGTCCAATATTGGAATACTGAGATTACCTTGCTTTCATGTGACGTAAAAGTACTTTGACTTTATTGCAAAGTGTTTTGTTTTATTAAAAAAAGAGACGATGAATTTGAAAATGTATATATATATATATATATATATATATATATATATATATATATATATATATATATATATATATATATATCAAAATAATCTAAAAAATATACTAAATTATGTTTCAAATTTACGTATTTTACGTATTTGTATTTTACATATTATACATTATTTACGTAAATGTCTCAAATATTGTATTGTTATTGTAAAAAATATTTTTTACGTGACGTATTTTACGTGCCCATCTCTGTATCACTCGTAAGATATGTTAATTAAAAATCAGGCTCCAGCTGTTTGGGACATCAGTTCTTCATGCGAAAAACAAATGTAAAAGTATAAAACTTCGAATTCAATTTTATAGGTTCTAAAACGTGCGAAATAAAATATGATTAGTGATTTACGTGTATAATTTAATTATCTGCAACTTTTGTCTAAAATAATTAAGGAAGCAATAACCGTTAAACAAAACTTAACTCATGACTACTATGCAGCACCATATTTTTCCATACGTCCTACGCAAAGGTCCATTTAATATACAGTAACAATATTAAATGAATATTCTTGCCAATGTACTTGCTAATATATAAGAAAACTTTATTGGATATATTCAGTATTCAAAACAAGTATTACGACTTGATTATTCGTTAGCGTAAGACATAACTGCCTCGCATCAAATGGAACCTATTTTGAAAGCAACAAAATAAATTTAGATAATCTTTTGCGTCTTATTGAAAATTTCTCGGAATTTATATGACACTGCGTATAGGTACTTAACAAAAATCACATATTTAATAGTACACATGTTACAAATTTATTAGTCGTAAATAAAAAAATCTTTTGTGGCCAGCACAATTCTAATTCATTAATATTGCACTGCAATGCTACAAAATTGTTACATGTTGGCCCAGTATTTTCTTCTTTGGTTAAACTGTCCGTTAACTTAATTATAAATTAAAACACGTGTAATTTTTACAACTTATTCTATAATATTAATGTTATATTTTTCGTTTTCATTGAATTAAAGTAACCAGAGGTGAAAATACCGGGCCTTCAGACATGCTATTATAGTTTAACGCGTATAACTTGTGATTCACAATTCGTAGAATACTCAACTAAACTTTTATATCGTTTTTCTATTTCGGTGTTCTTATGAGTTTATAAAAGCACTGTTTATCACTGAAAACACAACGTTTAGAATATCTATAAACGTACTGTTTTTGGCACCTTTCATGTTCTAGAGGTGGTAGTTATGTTTTCATTAATGACAGATAACCTCAAAATGGTAAATTGTTTGTGTTGAAATATTATTTCTAGTTAAGAAAGAATAAGAATATGTGAAGTTAAAATTTCAACTAAAAAATTATGAAACAAGAAACAATACGCCCAGGTTTACTTTGTCAAAATAATTAAAACAGTAAGTTTTATTTATTACAATTTAAATTTATGGTAATGCAATATTTAATTGAATGTATTGTTATTCCAGGCAGATTACGAAATGTATGATGCATGTTACTTGAAAATGTTGACACTGTCTACTCAATTTGTGGCGGCTAGCAAACAAATATGAAAAGTTGACGTGTTAATCCATGATTTCCAGTTCCACGTTGCGACGAACTATCAAATATATGCCATATTATATTTTATGTATAAAAAATTGTAAGAACAGCTGTTGCCGTTATCTGTGCAACTGAGCAGTGAGTGTTGACAAAATGGTGGAAACTAAAAGTCTAGATCAATAAATTGTTCATTAAAGTATTTCATTATTTAAAGAGTTTTATTTATATGTTGTTTTCTCAATAAAAAGGCTTGATGGTCCACGTAACGTCCTTCAATCCAGTATTCAAGTTTTATTTATGATAATAACCAACACGAACCACCGATATGCCAAATCAGGATGGTTCATTAATGAGGCTTGGAGTTCATCGTATGTATTGGTTTTCCTCTTTCATAATTGTATAATGCTTGATACAATGTTTCAATGTAAAAAATCAGACTAAATCACAAGATACACAAACTGTCAAAAAGTGAAATTTCAATATTTAGCGGGAAGCACTGCCAACATAACTGATAAAAAAAACACCAACTCATATTTATGACAAATCCTTTTTTTATAAATCTAATTGTAAAATTACCTCAATAGAAAAAATCTTCCGTCAGTTATATGAGGTAGTTACGAAAATTCTACCGGTGAACGGTTACCGGTAAACAGCTTTTATCAGTTTACAGCTACCGGAACCTATATTTTAAGAACGCAAGTGGTAAACAGGGTAGATCCATAACCTACGAAAAAATTTGAAAATTTAAAACAGGTTAGAAATTTAACGTAGTTAACAAAATGAGCAGAGTCCTACTTTGAACACATTTCCACTTTTACCGCGCACGCTTCGCTGTGCATCACTACCTTTTTTTGAGATTAGATTCTTCATGAATCCGGTAGATGGATTTGGTAGATATTGAACAATTTTCGAACACGGTAACTTTTTACCTCTCGTGTTTTGGAACACAGTCGGTAGATGCGGTATCTACCGGTAGAATTTTCGTAAAAGCGTATGTATTTTCTATAAAATCCATACAGAAAGTTCCTTGCAAAATATTATAAATTTCTTGTATGTACATTACCTTTCGACAGTTGTATGTATTTTATACAAATTTCATGCAGAAAATTTCGAGCAAAAATATCGTAATACAAATATACTACGAATATGTCATTGCACTTGACACTGACATCTTTCAATCAGAATTTTCTTAATATAGTAGCTGTTTCTAGAATAGCTGGCTAATTTATGAAATTTAATTTCTTTATAATTTTATAACTCTATATCCATTTAATATGAAGTATAAAATGCAGTCAAATCGTATAGAGAATACAATGTTCTTTAATATTTATAATAATATTAAATGTGAAAAAATGATATTTAACATCGTTTTTTCAAGAAAACTGTTAAAATCTGCAAATGAGGGTACTTCCGGTTGACCAATTATAACCAAAATCTAATCAGCTCTTCATATGGATGCAACGAAGAGGAATACGAAAGAATTATAATTTTTGGAATTGTAGTATTAGAGTTATCGTAGACGAAAATTTTGTTACACACACACATCCACACACACACACACACACACACACACACACACACACACACACACACACATATATATATATATATATATATATATATATATATATATATATATATATATATATATATATATAGACATCATCGTAAAAATAGTAAAATCGTATTCTAGGGACCCTAAAACGTGCTTATTCATCAAAAACTCACCACCGAATTTTTTGACCAAAGACAATACCTTCCTTACCTAAAGGTGACGGAAGGTAAAAATAGTATAAAAAACATGTATCATAAGGCCTGTTGATGCACTCGTCCTTTGTAAAACTCGCCTGGCGGCTCGTTTTCCAAACTTGGACTCGTACGTTAACAGATTGCCTTATGATACTTGTGTTTTAATGTACTATTATTGCGCTTTTTAATATAGTTTAATGTAAATCTTATCGAATTATTAACAAATTCGTTGTAGGAAGTTAACATATTTTTTGCAACATCCGGTATATACGTATCTCAGTTTGACTAATGAAACACTTGATACATCTCTTTGATCTGTTTAGTGACACATTATAGAATCCCATGAGAGCCGCAGAAATGGTAGGCTGAGGGACTCAAGCTGCGAGCAGTGCGAGATGCATCTAAGCAACCTGCAATGAGAACCAGTCAGTGAGATTAGCGTGCTCTACCCTCTCTCGGTCATTTTCACTCAAAAGCCAATGGACATGTGTTTGTGAATCTGCAGAATCTATTAACTAACTGTATTTCTTCGAAATTACATTGAGATTGTTATTTAAAAGCGTGTGTGTTAATTCAAATACCTTTTAAAATTACGAAATACAATAAAATTTAAATATTAGTTTATTTTCGCTACTGTTTACTTTTCATTCCTCAAATATTTCATATAATAATATTAGATTTCTCTAGACAGAAATTTTCAATTGTATTTCCTATGGTCTATAAGAAAAGTAGGCACCCGGACACCCGGCATGTATATAAATTAACAGTAGTAGATATAGTTTATTCATAACAATATACAAGGACTCAATGTTTGCACGACGTAACCATAATCAATTCAACATTTATTTAAGAGATTATATATTTACCCATCCAATTAAATTGTTGAATATTCTAGTATTTTTCATACGTAGGTCGAGTATTTACATATTTACCGACTCCTAACATTCCTGTTGTATTCGCTCGGCATTTTGATACGTGTCCATATTTGCAATTGTCTCCTTTGTTGTATGTCCGGTTGTAGTCGAAGTAACAAATAACGTTTTCTTTTTTTTTTGGCAGTGATTCGAATTTTGCGGTGGCACCAAATGGCTACCAGGACTTTAAATACTACTTCGTTGATGTTCCTTAATACTTTTCAATCTAATCGATTTGGTCCACAAGCAATATTTGGTATTGGCAATTTAATTACACCGTATTCTTTAGTACGCCTCCCTAACTCATGCGGTGTGGTCCACAGGCTCCCATACATCGGTTTACGGAAGTGTTTGTTCTTGATTGCCATAGTACAACTGCAAACTGCTGTTTTCTACTACGGAGTGTAAACACCGTATTCCTAAAGTTCACACATCCGTCTTAAATTTCTCGTAACAAATTTTCCTATTCAACTCGACTCACTCCTTAATAAATGAATCAAACTGTTTGCATCAGTCTCTATTATTAAATATTTATAAATCTTTCGGCATTCGTTCCTGAAACTTCAATTTCATCGTACTCACTTTAGATATGTAATAGCCTTGTTATCCCATTCAGTACGATAATAAAATTATTACCCTCGTGATCACCACACTATAGTTTCATTATCGCATTTATTTGTATAACAAGACTAGATATTCACAGGCTTGGCTGGAAGCTTGAAAGCTTGACTTGGTTTCAAAAAGCTTGAAAAAGCAAGCCGAGCCTACCGTTCAAAAAAGCTTGATTTTTTAAGCCAAGTCAAGCTTCTGTTTCATCAATCCCAAGCCAAGCCTAACTTTAAAAAAAGCTTGAATTTTCACCCCCCCCCCCCAGCCTCTTTGACTGTCAAGTAGCTTGATGAAAACAAGCATTTTCAGGCTTTTCATAATAATTATTGACGAGGTCCACAAAACCGTAATTTTATGGTACTAACGTACTTTTATTTTGTTTTGGTCGACACAGTTTTGTGAATTTCTAGGAACTGGGGTTCCAACAATTTAGTTGGCTTCAAAAGTAGTACGAAAGTACGAAAGTATACCCTTCATCATCCTTATGCGCAGACTACTTATTTTCATAATCTGAACCAACTAAGTATAAAATAAGATTAAACTTATTGAAAAAAAAAATTAAATACATAATGATATATATATATATATATATATATATATATATATATATATATATATATATATATATATATATATATATATATATACGTATGAAAGAAAGACAGTACAAATACATTCGATAAAATAATACATGAAGAATAAGAAAAAAAAACAAATTAAATACTTTTAATTTTTACTATCCAATTTTTAGTGCATCTTCCGTTAATAGGTGAAGTTCAGCGAAACCTTGCTGAAATTTTGATAAGGGATATTCTTCAACTATATGCTGAATTATTTCTCTTTCTGCTCCACAATCACATTTTGGACTATCGCGTATTTTCCAGTGATATAACATATTATTACATTTTCCATGGCATGTTCGAAAACGATTTAACTTACACCAAATAGCCCTTGTTTGAACTAAACCTGTTACTTCTTTTGTGGGATCTGAAATTAAATTTTTATTTGGAATATCGGCTGTCTGCCAAGCAATTTTCCAATGTTCTGAAGTGCAGAAAGGTGCATTAAGAAATTTTTCATTCCAAAATGGTTTACGAGATTTTAGTCTGTTGGATGGTAATTTCTCTAAATCTTTTGTAATCGAAAACATATCAGGTGAATTTTGAAATTTATCCCAAAAACGTTTAGTAAAGTAGTTTCTTCTAATTTCATATGGTGCGATATGTGCTAAAACATGTAGCCATGGTATAAGAGTTGATTTAATTGTACGAGTTATTATCCGTAACGTTATATTTAATTGTGCATGTACATGCTTTACATGAGCACTGTTCTTCCAGACTGGACAACAATATTCTGTTGCAGAAAATACCAGAGCTAGTTCTGTAATTCGTAATGTATGCCCATTAGCTCCCCAAATGGAGCCGGCAAGTTTTAATAAAATATTATTACGTGTTTTCAGTTTTAATCTCAATTTTTCAATGTGATATTTATATGTGAGAGAGGTATCTAAGGTTACGCCAAGATATTTTGGAAAAAAATTGTGGTTTAATATGGAACCATTAAAATTTACTTTAAGTTTATTATTTTTTAGATTATTCGCAAGATGAAAACAACAAATTTCTGTCTTTTGGGGGTTAGGACATAATCGCCACTTTGTTAAATAAATGTTTAGAGCTTCTAAATCCTTTGTAAAAAATTTTTCTAGTTCCTCAAAATTTTTGTGTTGAGTCGCCAGTGCAATGTCGTCTGCATAAATAAATTTCCGAGAACCGGTAGCTAGTAAATCACTAATATATAAATTAAACAAAATTGGTGATAAGACGGATCCTTGAGGAAGCCCATTATTTAAATTTCGAAATTTACTACTCTTGTTTTCAATGAAAAAAATGATAATTAAATTGTATTGTTTAATCGTTTACATTCATCTAAAATATATGTAGTAAAAATGATATTAATATAAAATTTATTGCAAATGTCAATCATTACATAGGTATAGAACTTTTATTTCCAAACTAAAAGAGTTATTGTTAAATTCATTTGATTGTATTTCGCACAAAACTAAATAAAATTCATTAACAAATTTAAGTATCTTGATTTTTAATACTAAGCAGCATCAAGCTTCAATAATTTTTTTTTATTTATGGCACTGCTACACAAATAATTTTGGTGCATTTTTAATATTGATTCAATAAAAATGTAATTCGACAAAGAGAGTAGGTATTTTATTTAAAGATTTCCTTGATTCAAGTTTTCATTGTTCATATAAATGAAATAATAATAAGTAAATACCTATATCATCACGCTTTATTAATTAGTTTTGAGGGTGCCATTCTGATTTTATTCGCAAATTTCGTTAATGATGACATATATGTACTTTCCTAACTTTATTCCATTCGGAAAAATCAGTAGAATTTTACAAATAGAAAGACACAAGTATTTATCTTACGGACAAACAAAATTTCGAGGAAATTCCCGTCTATAGGGTTTTACGATTTCCAGCTGTGGGTATTTGAAGTACAAAAGGGATAACAGAATAACAGATCAATTTTATCCCATTATATAATATTCCAAAATTATGTATTTATTTGAACCCTGTTGTCGAGTTATAAAGGGTCGATTTTCCTATATTTATGCAGGGTAAATATGAGCTATATAGTTTAACTAACTTTAACAGTTTGTTGGAGAAATCGATAATAATTATAAAAGTAACAAAAATTGCAAGGTATTTTTTTAATAATAATAATATCGATTGTTTACTCTCAAAAATAAAATAGATGAATAAAAGGTACATTTAAATATATATATATTACCGTTTTATTTCATCTTTACGTATAGTAGTTATACCATCAATTTATGTAAAATAAAACATGATTTATTCATAGTTACAACAATACAATAAAACAACGATATATCATATCGGTACTTTAGTACATCCGATATATTGATACATCGATATACCAAATACATCAATATATCGGGTTTCGGTTTATATCGATATATTTAATTTAATTCACATCGAATATTGACATTCAAATCTTGATACTGAACAGCATACTTACTGGCTTAATTTAAATTTTCAAGACCCGTATATTATATACCTACTGTGAAACTAAAAGAAATAAAATAGAAATCATTATATATGCGTGCGAAAATGAGTTCGTGCCTTGAAAAAGCTTGAAAAGGCTTGAAAAAGCTTGAAAATCAAGACAGGCCTAAAATTTTTAAAGCTTGAGGTTTTCAAGCCAAGCCTAGCTTTGTTTCCATTAAGCCAAAACCAAGCCAAACCTAATATTTAAAAAGCTTGAATTGCAAGCCAAGCCAAGCTATTTTATTTCAAGCCAAGTAGCTAAAATGAGTGTGATATAGTACAACTTATACCACGGTGATAGATAAATTAGTTTTATTCAGTTTTGCCTTCTAAAGTCATGTTTATTTAAGTGGATACAGGTCATTAAACCAGTTGTTTAATAAACAACAAAATAAAAAAAAATATTCTTTTAACGATTTAAAATTTAAATTTAATTTTGCCTTATAAGTCATGTTTATTTACTAAAGATTATCTCGTTGCTATGATTACAACACAATCATGGCGATGCGATAATTGTAATTGTCTAAAAAAAACTATTTATGTTAGACCCAAAACATATTATTTAATAAAATTAATATTGACTTGCGTCTAAAATAAATGAATTGAGTACGTGAATCAAACCTATAATTTAAACGCTTGTAAAATAAATAACTATTAATTTCAATAGTTAAAAAAATTAAATCTAATTTGAGAGTTTTGTAGGTAGACCATAATATGGAAAAAAATATAAAACTCGTAATGTATACCATAATACCATAATTTGGAACAGAGAGAGTAACATACAATCGTATTAATATTAATCTAACATAGTTCGTCAAGAGAAAGAAACTATCTCCCACACAAAAAAGTAACATTACCGTCGTATATAAATCGCATTGTAGATGTAGAGTATCGGATCTATCGAGTCTTCGACAATTGATCGAAGCGTCGAACGAACAGGACGCAATAAAAAAGTTTCGCGTCTTTCGTATTTGTTTAGGACAACTGTCCGTGAGTTCGGAAGGAAACTACTTTAAAATAATTACCGCAGTGATTGGCGGCCGATGTTTTCCCGTGTGGTCCCAAGAGGCCGGGTCAATCCTTGCCGCCACCGCCGCTCCCAAATGCACCTCGACAAATCCCGTCCACTTAGTGGCGTCGTTCTCCAGACAACTTTGTCTCTATGTGGATTTCTACTTGACAACGGATACGGTACGATTACGATACACAGCAAAATACATTCAATTATTACTTTATACTTCTTTACAGCCAGTATTAAGAGTTCCATATCGTTGTTAATAATCAAATTTGTTAATTTTACCATGTGTAAAAGACATGTATCAAATTTTAACACTTTAGAAAAGTAAATTTAGCAAATACGAGAATAGGAGTTTATTTGTCAAATTTAGTTACTAAATTAGACTAATGGAAAATTTAGAACAAATTTAACTGCACTAATGGGGTATGAGCTCAAATTTTGATTTTTACATATGCACTAGACAAAAAAATGAAATACCCGTATTTTTTAAATCGATTAATTATTCGTAGTTTACGAGAAAAATTTGGGGAAGGGATATGTGATGTTACCATGGTAGGATCATGGAAGAAGACAAATAGACTGAGAGGGAGAGAGATAGTTTTAGATCAGCCGATCAGCGTCTCGATTTTGTTGCTAATAACAATATTATCACAAACTAATGTTTAGTTTTTATTATAATGATGAGAAGCTATAGTGGTTCTGGTTAGTTTTCATAGTTATAGCTAGCTGTCGGCATGCCATAACCTACGACAACATAATCGCTACGCTGGACTTCTCCCACGATCCTACCATGATGGCACGATGAATGACATCACATATCTTTTCTCCAAAACATTAAATTGCTAATGACAATATTATTCCAAACTAATGTTTAGTTTTAATATTATAATTAAAATCTATAGTAATTAGTTTAAATATTTTTTCCAAAATCGATACTAAAGTACACGATATCACAACGCGTAGTTAGCCAAAATACTAACTAAAGTAAAACTTTACAGAATTTTAGTTCAAAATTTAACTTTACGTAGTAACTTGTCAAAATTGAATGACAGATGAGTACGCTAAATTAAATTGTGACCTAAAATTCTGTAAAGTTTTTTTTAGTTACTATTTAGGCTAACTTCGCGGAGTGATATTGTGTCTATTTGAGAAAAAATATAATGTATACCTCAGCACTAAAGTATTTTTATTTCCCGTCATACCGTAGGTAAGGGAAGTAAAATGTTATCGGTCCAAAAATTCGATGGTGAGTTTTCAGTGAATAAGCACGAATTAAGGCCGTCGCGCACTTGGGCGAGGCGAAGCGAAGCGCAGCGAAGAGCCGTTTTCATTCAATATATTATTATGTGTATACGCGCACTCTGGAGCAGCGAAGAGCAGAGAAGAGAAGCAACACGCCGGAATACTTCGGGGAAAATATTTTTCTCTGCTTTTCTCTGCTCTTCTCTGCTCTTCGCTTCGCTGATCTGTGGTGGAACTCTGGTCTCTAGCGTAGCGATAGTATGACGTAAAAGTGACGTAGAATTGCGATTTTGGTACTCTACTAGATCTTTTCCATCGCTTCAATTCGTTCCCCTTACCCCTGCGAAAGCGACAGTTTCGAAGCGAGCGCAATGTGCTCTATCCTTTACAAAGTAATGCGAATATGCATTAGTCAGACAGAGAAGGGTTGTAGGAGCACATGTACGGACAACGGACAACCCGGCATTTCAAAACAAGTGTCGACAGCAAACAGGGTGAGTGTTTCATAGAATTTAGAATTGTCAAGGTGTGAAAGTACATTTAAATAATAACTGTAAGGTACAAAAACAAATTTAATTATGTATATAATGTTATTAATAACTTTATTAATTGTTTATCGTGTGTTAGCTAGAGAAATAAAGGTTATATTTATGTAAACAAAACATTTGGCCACCATTTGGCGCTAAGCATAAACAAATATTTAAAAGTAAAATGATATAAAAAAATATAGTCCGGTAATGGATTAAAAAATATAAATACTTTACAAATTGATATATTTTGGAAATATGCTAGTAACACCATAAAATATCAATATTTTAAATAATGTTATAGTAGATATTTTTATTTGTATATTTATTTATTTATTTAGATGAAAGTGAACAGACATTTAAGACTTGTAATGATGGACTTCACAGCAACGGGAAAATTTGAGGGTATAAATGGAAGACAAAAATTTGCTTGGCGAATATTTTCTTGTCTTTGTTCATCCTCTACTTCTTCATACAACATAATTCGAGCAGGCAACATCTATATAAATAATTATATATTTTTACTTTACTAAGAAATAAACTATTTACCTTGACATAAAAATAAATATAACCTAAATATTATTTATTTGTTGCCATTGACACTTATCTCACTAAAAATGGCAGCGATAAACTTCAAACTAACGGGAAAAATCCCTAAAAGTGATTCAGTGAGTTTGTATTTATCGCATTATATCGAAAATACACGAAGTGGATTGCGACTGTTGAGTAGAGTACCAATATCGAAGCTACTAGCTTGACGTCATACTATCGCACAGCGTTGCCGTTTCGGTACAACTGTACCGAATTCAGTACATTTTTACTAAATTCAATACGCCAGTACTACTTTTTGCAAAAAGCCCCAATTTCAGTACGAAATTCGTCTTCAGACAGAAACTTCAAAAATACGCTAGAGAGACATAAAAATCAAGTTTTTCCATATAAATTTTATGCAAGTAATGCGCAGATTGCTGCAAATCTGTAAGTCGGAAAGTTATCTGCAACTGCGACCTGCCTTCTGTTGGTAAGTAGATGACTGATATATGAACAGCTCGCCAGGTTTCAATAATTTTTAATGCGTTAGTTAATCGGGGATTCACTGAGCATCATTTTCTTTATAAAATGTGTTAGTGCAAATTCATAGAGTAAATTACTTTAAAATTCGCAAAGGTTTTACTAGTACTGTGCCTTTTAAGTGAACAATTTTAAACAAATATTCGTTGTTATTAACGAAATGGATAAGTACAAATGTTATGATTAATTAATTCAGTTTTTTAGTACACTTACATGTCACAAAAAAAGAATTATTTTAGATATTTAGTACTGTAGCAGGTGCAGATAGTTATATCTTGACTTTTACTGTTTAGATTTGTGATTAGGAAAAAGAAAGAAAGGTCTCGACAGAAACATAAAGTAGGTTGTAGGCTATATAGCATCTTTAAAACTTCGTTTTTCAATTGTATTCCTTTTTTAATATGTTTTTTTGTTATATTATTCTATTTTATTTTAATACATACAATATAAAAGACTGGTTTTTGAAAAAACTTGTATTTAATTTGAATTTCCCGCTTTACAGTACAAAATTTAGCAATTCAGTACATTTTACATAGAAAGTTCAGTACGTTATTGAAAGAGGTCGCGGCAACGCTGCTATCGCATCGCAATACAGCAGAGTTGCACCACTGAAGAGTGCGATACCGCAGCGCAGCGCAGCTACCTAAATGAGAACGAATCTATCCGAAACGCATCGGAAATAGCCGATGTAGAACTAAATTTCACACCTTTCACACATCATAGCAAAATAATACGTATAGATTATGGTAAAATGTGAAAAATTAGTTATTTTGGTTTCAAAATATAAAGAAATGAATGTACATAATATTGATTTGATTTAAAAGGGGAAACAGTTTATAAAACTAGTTCAGAAAATTCCTTACATATTAACCAACTCAACAAAAAAGGAGATTAACTACCTGGTTACAGAATGTAGTAGAATATATCAAAAAATTTAAACATTTTTTTTGGCCTCTCTGTACCATGGCATTTTGCTATTGCACTGAACCTGCGGATGAAACAAAATAATTTATAAATTTGTCTTGTATAGATAGTGCCTGGGTTGTTGCGTTTCCTCCGAGCTCTCCATCTTTTAAAGCAAACGCGGCCGTTTCTCGTTGAAAACTACTCGCAAGTGCGCGTTGGTTCTAAAAATGAGTCTTCGCCGTTCTTCGCTTCGCTCAAGTGCGCGACGGCCTTTAGTGTCCCAACAACACGTTTTTACTATTTTTACGATGATGTGTGTGTGTGTGTGTGTGTGTGTGTGTGTGTGTGTGTGTGTGTGTGTGTGTGTGCGTGTGCGTGTGCGTGTACGTGTACGTGTGCGTGCGAGTGCGCGGGCGCGTGTGCGTGCGCCTGCGTGTGTGTTTGTGTGTGTGTGTGTGTGTGTGTGTGTGTGTGTGTGTGTGTGTGTGTGACGATTATTTCGTCCACGATAACTCTCATAAGAAACTTCCAAATATTTCTATTTTCCGTATTTAAGCTTTCTGCATTCATATAAAGAGTTGATTAGATTTTGGGTAAAATTGGATAACCGGAAGTGACTCTTTACTTGAAGCCTATAACAGTTTTTAATGAAAAATTATATTAAAATATAATCCAAAACTTTACAATTTTGGTATTTAAGACTTTTATATCAAGGGGATCAACATGTTAGATTTTGTCTAAAATTAATAAACCAGAAGTGATACTTTACTTGTAGCTCCGAACAGATTTTCGTGAAAAATGTATTATGATATACTCCAAAACTTTTCAAATGTACTATTTAAGATTTTTGTATTAATGAGAACGACATAGACTTTTTATAAAATTGATAAACCGGAAGTGATACTTTACTTCAATCTTTGAACTTATTTTCGTGAAACATATAATAGGATATATTCCAAAACTTGTCAAATTTAGTATTTAAAACATATATAAAGGGAAGCAACATATTAGATTTTGGATACAATTGATAAACCGGAAGTGATATTTTATTTGAAGCTCTGAACAGATTTTTGTGAAAAATATAATATGGTATATTCCAAAACTTGTGAAATTTAGTACCTATTTAAGATTTTTATATAAAGGGAAGCAAAATATTAGATTTCAGCTAAAATTGATAAACCCGAAGTGATACTTTATTTGAAACTCTAAACAGATTTTCGTGATAAATAAATTGATACAATCCAAAACTTTCAAATAACTTTTATATTAATAAGAACAACATACTAGATGTTTTCTAAAATTGATAAACCGTAAATACTACTTTGCAGGGAGTTATAAACAGATTTTCTTAAAAAAATATATTGAAACATGATTCAAAACTTCTCAAATTTGATATTTAAAACTCGTGTATAATTTGATACAATATTAGATTTTGACTATACCTATATATGATAAACCGGAAGTGGTACTTATTTTGGAGCTCTGAACACATTTTCGAGGAAAAGCATAATACAATATAATCCAAAATTTGATATTTCAGACTTTTCTATTTATTGGAACAATTTAGATTTTCTTTACAAACGATCAACCGGAAGTGATACTTTACGTAAAGCTCATTGCTATTTCAAACATGGAATTGACGGGTGGTCATGTGTTGGCCACATCAGATTTTTTTATTTCTCATATGGTTTATTCTTGTCGGCTATCACCTCGGAGAATAAATTCCATATTCGTAATAAAAAATTGTACTTTAATGCCTAGGTATACAAATAACTCTTATATATTGAAATTCGATTATTCTCCCATACCTCATTAATACAAATTTCTTTTGTGCGATTGACCTCAATAATTTTACAAGAGCATTTTTTTTATGTGTTTCAGTACCGAATAATCGCCATTTTGTTTTTAACTCACTACAATTTTTATACCTACTCGTATATGAATATAAAAAATATAGATAGTACGTGTATAGTTGTGCGTGTGGGCATTAATACACATTTTTTAATGTTTTTGTTTTTTTCCAAAAACGCAACCGCCATTTTGTTTCAAGCTCACTAAAAATATTATATTTGAATATACAAAATGTAGTGTGCGTATGTGTTTGTGTATGACTTGTTGATAGGTGTACGTGACCTTACGTTTCAAATATTTATTGTCTTTTATCATTTAACATTCTATAACAAAAGGCTACATTTTTAACAACTGTTTCAAATTGTTAACTAACAGATTTCACTTTATTATATGCCAACATCCTTGACTTGTAAATTTTTTTAACGTCCGACTTGTATGTTATATTCCAAATAACACCCAAGAGCGTGTTATGAATTGTTGCTATGGTAATATTGTTAAGAAATTGATATTGATACCGGGAGAAAGACTAATAAATAAGCAAAAGAAAAAAAACTTTCTGATCTGTAATCCTTAGAATATTAAAAAATTATAGTCGGACGTTAAACGTTGAACGCACCACGGGAGTTAAATGGGTTATAATGCTTTCGGTCAACGTACACACCTCGGGCCAGAGGCCCTCGGAAAGTACGACGTTGACCTTAAGCGTTATTGTCCTTATCTAAAGTTAATCACTGAATTAAACAATTGGGTCTACAGTGCAATTAATTGTAGTTGCAGCATATAGATTTTTTTATTATGAATCCAACAAATAAAATATCCGCATACATTTTTTTCTTTTTTACTTAAACGTTTAAATTAATAAAAATGTACAGATATAGTTTATTTCACATACAGGTGGCTAAAATGTAATTTTTTCTATTTTCATTTTCAATTAAAATGTCTTTAATTATAAAAATACACAAAAAAATGTTATTTAAAATCGACATAGATAAATAAGTTATATAGAAAACATAAATAATTAAAATCTTAAGTTAAAATTTAAAATATTGCCCAGATTATAAATTATATTTTTGTTAACTCCATATACATACGAGTATAAACAATTGCCAATATATGTAAATTTTTAAATTTAAATAAGATTCTAATTTTTACGTAACAGTTTTGTATATTTATTTTTAATTTTCAAGTACTTTTCTTCGAAGGCGGATCTGTATTAAAATTAAAGAAGATTCAGGCCTTCTAATCTAAGGAACTCCCATAAACTGCTAAAACTTAAAAATTATTTTCAATTTATAAATACAATAGTTTTCCATATAGTTGCTCCCACTTTCCGCCCGTGTTTTTTTTATATAATCAAATATTAAAATTTAATCAAAAAGTAACAATGAGCCCATTTTAATTTTTTAAAGTTATTTTAAATATGTTTTTGCCTTTTTTCATAGTAATAAATAATTTGTTGTTGTTTTCCTAAATTAAAAAATTTGGCGCGAAAAATAGTCATGAGTAACAACCGACCACTCCTGTGACGTCCAAAGCACATACAGCATGTCGATCATAGCCAATAGGGTGGAACACGATGGGGAAGGGGATCTTGTAGACTTGCATTTACATTACGAACGATGACACCTTACACTTTGTTGATGGATGAACACTTACATTATAGACAGGGATATTCTTTGGTATTTTATCAAAAATTTATTTATACATAATATTAATTTATTACTAACTATTAAACGAAACATAATCAACTAAACTAAACTGTTACATTGTAACTCTGCCGGTTTGCGTTTATCACGCGCTCGAATTAAAACCCGAATTTGTGAACGTTCCTAAGGAGTTCCTTAGCATTTCCTTAAGTCTTCCTTAATCAAGGATTCCGTAGGCTTTCCTTAGTGTTAAGGATTCCTTAAATAAAAACCAAATTTATGAACCTTCCTTGACTTACCCCTTATTAAGTAAGAACTGAAGGAATCTTTATATGAAGTCACATAACAACAACAAATCAGTATCATGTACTTTTATATTGACCAAAATTAAACAGGAGTAATAAAGTTTGTAAACGTCATCTTGACATTGTTGTAATTAGTTGAATAGAAGGAAACACATTTAAATTACTAATTTTAGGTATATTGTTTAGTATAAAATAATTAAAATATAAATTAAATCGAATAACGTTCACCAATCCAGTGGCGGAATGCAGAAACCTACGGCGGCAAATTTTTTTACAAACAAAAATAATTTTAAATGAATCAAAATTGCCGCGTGTACATTCGCAAATACGAAAAGATGAATTTCAAAGGGCGCTAAAAACTAATAATTTTGTAGTTTAATGAATATAAATTTTGCTTTAATTATATCTTTTATATTTATATTTTTTTAAAAAAGGTTTTTAATTGTAACAATGAAATGCTTGATTACAATAATGAGAATATGATCCCAAAAAAGAAAATGACCAATGACTCAGAAAATTGATTATAGTAATTGTTCTTGCAACAAAAACTTTTAATGAAAATTTGATTGCAATAATAAATATTAGTAAGAACACAAAAATAAATTGATTACGTATATAATCGTTATTGGAATTAGGTGGCAAGCTATCAGACTACAGGCGGCAAAATCATAAATCCGCCGCTGTATCAACCTAATTATATGATAAAGATTCCGTTATTGTAATTCAGAATATAAAAAGATGTTTTAATTGTTCAACTTTTATTTTAGTATACTCATATATTACACACATTAGTAACTAACATAAAGTGTTTTGAAGTAAGTTCATCATTTTTTAAAATCTTGTCTTCATGTCTTCTAATTTCTTTTATTCAATCATCATGTCAATAATACCAAATAACCTCAATCACTATAAAAATCATTGGGTTTTTTCAAATTCTTAATATATGTACTGTTAAATATTTACCCTTCAAAAATATTCATTTAAATATTGAACTAACTGCAAAAATTCAAAAATATCGTTGCAAATCGGCGAAAGTTTTACCTTAAGGTACTTCACAAGCTACCTTATCTTAAGGCTTGTCTTAAGGAACGATTGAACTGTCAAATTTAAGGAATTCCTTAGGATTTCCTTAGGAGCAGTTGCTAAGGAACGTTTATAAATATCAATTTTGTTAAGGATCTCTAAAGAAGAGGTTTTTAAGGAATCCTCAATTAAGGAACTCCTTAGGAACGTTTATAAATAAAATATTATGTCAAAAATGTCAATCTTCAATCATTTAAGAAATATTGGTTATTTTTCTATATAATAATTGTTGTGTTCTGTTAAATAAAGTACATTCAAACCATTGAAGTATTTATATATTAAAATATAATAGTTATCATCTTCGTGATATCTGAGGGAGTGCAGGGCATCATATGGCATCCATTTCAAAATATAAACCCTGCACGTAGGCTTGAAAATAACTTCTGACTTAATTGTCAAAACTAAAAATGTCAAGACTATTGACATATACACTAAACAGTTAATAGAAAAATGATAATTATTTCTAAACAGAATTGTGACTAACAAGGATAATAGGGTTAAAATATCGTTCCTGAAACTATAATTTAGAAAAAGTTATAAAAAAATATTTATTTGTTATTGCTCTTGCCTTCGCCTTGATAAGGAGAATATTTTGTCTGTCACCTACGTTGATAGGTATGTGTTAGTTTGTCACATGTTAAGCTGTGTGAACTTTGACGTTACATTCTGTTTCAGATGACGTGACTATTTCAAAATATGTAATATTCAAATTTCAATAATTGTAAAATAAGTATTGTATATGTTGTGATATTTTCAAATTAGAGGCTATTTAAAAATAAATTTTTGAAATTTAATACTATTGAAATTTTGCGTAATTTTATGCCTTTGAGTTTACATAAATATTCTAAAAAATTTTTCATAACTTTTTTGTGTATTTTGAAAATTAAAGATACTCTATTTGAAACTCAACATAGAAACTTTGGCATTCTGCCTACGAGTGTTATATATGTAGTTATATGCGTTATCATAGCAAACACGCATTACTTTTATTTTTTTACTTTATCACGTGGTTTACGTTACTACCTCGAGCAAGCTTTTTTGACAGCCCCTAGCCGTTGCCTAATAGTTAAGAGATGAGAATTTTATTCTATCCCAACTTGGAAAGGTAACGGGAGTATATACCGATCAAGACCAGGGTTGAAAAATTCCCAATCTGAAGCGGGTTCGAACTCACTATCTCTTTGTCTAGAGGATAACACTCTCTCTGTGCTATCCGTCGCTTCATCTTTTGTACTGGTACTATAGAAATTATATCTATGAACTTTAAGTAGTTTCATATCATTCAAATAAAAAAAAATATTAGTGTTAATATTAACATTTTATATTAATCTAACATCTAACTCTAAAGAATAGAACATCAATACCTGAGCGGGACTCGAACTAGGCACATTTTCTTATTAATAAAGTACTTGCTCATTGAGCAATAAATGTTGGGAGAAAAAACAAAATTTAAACAAATATATAATTGTAGAACCATAATGAAAATGTAGCCATACTGCTAGGAAAATCAAAACTAAACTTTCCGGAATACAAATTAATCAAAAAGTTCATATTTCACTTTTTCCCTATAATTTTTATAGTTCATGTTGTGCAATAAATTTCCGGAAATTATATATACATTCCAAAAAAACCTATTACAAATATTATACAACAAAAAATTTAATGAAGTTTTTTCCATTTCCAACCTTATAACAAAAAATACATTGGCGAATTTTTTCGTTAATTAAATCAACACAAAACGAACAAAACCTCAAACTCTGGCAATCATCTGCAAAATTGATCTCCCGACTCCCGATCCCTTTACCACGAGAAATCAATCAATTTACTTGAAATATGCAAACGGCAGAATAACAATGGTTAATCGGAAGGCGAGATGCGAGTGAGGAATCCTGACGAGCCGAGACACATTGGCGTCGGAAGACATGCGGAAAGATTTGTGTGCCAGTCAAGTGTGATGACGTGGGTTCGAGCCCACGTGAATTATATAACGCCATGCATACTGCATGAATTGACTAAACGTGATAGTTAGCGGGAACTTCTCCCTCTATCGGTTGCCAACGATTGGCAACCGGTAATTATAACACAGACGTAAATTTATGTACCGGTATACAATCAGACTATAAATATATTTTGATACCGTAAAATGGGGTTATTTTGATTTCGCGTGGTGGCTTTGATTTTCATAGGGAATACTTTTGTTATGCATGTAGCACTACTGTAAAGAATCATAGGGACTTTTTGAATACGGCAAGTTGTAACACTGACTCAGAAAGAACAATAATAAGTATTATTGTTTTTAATTAAAAAATATTAAATTAATAGGCGAAATATTGCTATTTTTCTAGTACGTGTAACTTCCTTGTATACATGTGAAACTCCAAAATCTGTCAATTAATATTTTTTTAAAGTGAAAGATTTGCCTTTCAAGTTCTTAAGTGATGGTATTTTTTATTTATTTAAAGATACAACGCTTAACCAATATGAAACAAAATATACTAAAACGTTTACAAAGTGACTCTACTTTACTTGTTAAATGAACCGGCTTATTATAAATAAAATATACATAACAGTTTTATAATTATTAATTTCTAATACTGTTCAAATATTTTATCTACAACCAATCGAAAAATGAACTACTTTAACCTCTCGCCATACCGAAGGTAAGAGAGGAAATGTTTTCGGTCCAAAAATTCCAATTCGATAGTGAGTTTTCAACGAATAAGCACGAATTAGGGTGTGCGTGCGTACGTGTGCGTGCGTGTGCGCGCGTTTGTGTGTGTGTGTGTGTGTGTGTGTGGGTGTGTGTGTATGTGTGTGTGTGTGTGTGTGTGTGACGATTTTTCATCCACGATAACTCTTATATTTAGTGTTTCACAAAAATCAAGATATGCTCTTGATCTTGTCTTGAAATCAAGACAAGACCAACACAGGAAGTATTTTTTATTTCCCAAGACAAGACAAGAAAGTATCATCAAGATTTCTTGACAATGAATATTGCAAATCTGCATTTGTATGCTTTGTGTGTCTGGATCCTCTTAACGCTCAACTCAAATAGGTACTATTGTTCAGAAAATTTCGAAACCCTGTATTTCTACCTTATTGTAAAATGGAAAGAAGAAAGGAGCCATTAGCCAAGGGCAGAATTCAGAATTTATATCCCTATCTAAACCAATACTACTTTTTTACGATATCTGTGTACAAAGCAGATTGGCACATCCAGCAATGGGTAATAAGCCGTATTTATTTATTTATATGAAGTTAACTATTATTTACGAAAGATGACTAGTCAAGGTCATATGTGAGTAAATAAAATTACTTGCAGATAACTTCATTGCATTTCGTATGCATAGGCGTGCAACATCAAATAGTTATGGACACACACAAATTCTGTATTTCTAAATAATGTCTTTCTGAAAGATTTATGTTCTTCACTTATGTTTTTGCAAAATACAAAAACATAGGCTTAATTTATAATCCAAGGAATAGTAATTTGATTTAAACGTCAACGCCGCTGTGTAAATATTAGCACAAAGGGCTGTGTAGTAGATAATTAGGTATCTATAATTCTACGACATATGTCATTATTATTTATAGTGTGTTAGAAAGTAATGCAACTATTTACGTATAACTGTCACACCACATAAATTAAATAGACATAGGTCGGATAATATTTCTCTTTCTACGACAAAATGTTGCTAGGCTACAGCTCTAAAGTGATGTGTATTCTTTCTTCGAACGCATGACCTTGAATAGTCATATTTCATGAATAATAGTATATAGTATTATTCACGAAAGATGACTATTAAAGGTAATTTATGAGCCGTCTGATATTACTTGCAGAACGTCACTGCATTTCGTACCCATAGGCGTGCAACGCTAAATATTTATGGATACATTTTAAATAAAGAATAATTGTAATTTATTTGAAAATTTTGTTTCTTTTTAAATAATGCTTTTCTCAAAGTTTAATTTTCTTCGGTCTATGTTTTGGCATAAAACAAAAATTTAGGCTTGACATAAACCACACAATAATAATTTGATTTAAATGCCATCGTCACTGGATAAACATTAGTACAGAGGGCAGTGTAGTCTCTACGACACACGTCGTTACTATTTGTGGTGTGTTACAAAGTAATACCATTTATGCATATGTCACACCACATAAAATAAAAAGACGTACATCAAATAATCTTTATCTTTCTACTGCAAAATGTTGTTAAGCTACTTCTATATAAAGTGTTGTGTATTGTGTCTTCGAACAAATGACCTTAAATAGTCATCTTTCGTGTATAATAGTATGTAATAACACTTTAATGACGAGAGGTATTGTGCTGTGCTGGCCAAATCATATTTTTTTTTTTAGATTAGAGGGAGATATATTATTTTGGGATAAAACCGATTCCGAATCTGATTTACTTTGTTTGAACATTCATTGTTTTAAATAAAAAGCATGGAATATCGAAATAACACAAAAAATAAATAACCAATAAGCAGCAACTAGTAATTGATAAAAAAGTGGATTCCCCTAGAATGTCAAGAAACAAGAAATATCAAGAATTCTTATAACAAGACAAGAATTAAGTCGCCAAGAAATGAGCAAGACAAGAAATTTTTATTTTCTTGTCTTGAAAATCAAGCCAAGACATGAAATGATCATCAAGACAAGTTTTCTTGTCTTGATGAAACACTACTTCTATTAAACTTACAAAAATGTCTATATTTTGTATTTAAACTTTCTGCATTCATATAAAGAGTTGATTAGATATTGGGTAAAATTGGATAACCGGAGTACTATACTTGAAGCCCATAACATTTTTTAATTAAATACTATATTACAATATAATCCACAACTTTTCAATTTTAGTATTTAAAACCTTTATATCAAGGGAAACCACATAACAGATTTTCACTAAAATTGATTAACCGAAAGTGATACTTTACTTGAAGCTCTGAACCGATTTTCGTGAAAAATATATTATGATATATTCCAAACCTTTCCAAATTAAGTATTTGAGACTTATATATGAAAGGAAACAACATATTAGATTTTGGCTATAATTGATAAACCGGAAGTGATACTTTACTTCAAGCTCTTAACAGGTATTCGTGAAATATATATTTCACTATAATTTCTATAATTTTTATTACCTTTATAAATTCACAGTGTGATAATTTAATATTCTTTTATAATATAATATCATATTTATTACAAATAAATAAGGAAATGGATTACCGCCAACCTGAGCAGCCGCGGTAAGTGTGTGACAGTAATTTTCCCTTCGGAAAATTACTTCCAAAATTTATGTTACTGTACATTATTATTATTATTGCTACCATTACTTCACATATATATACAGGGTGTAAATGAAATAAGTGCATTAATTTTAACCAGTAATATAACTCGATGAGAGCAACAATATTTCTTAATAACTTTTTTTTCTAAGTCATTTAGATTTTGAGTTAAAATTCTTTAAAGATTTGCTGCATATTTCGTTACTCGCTCATGGAGAACAAATGGCAGCTGCCGTATTCAAGTGGGATACAAACAGCTCAAAAATTGTCGGTTATCGGTTACACTTACAGTCACAGTAATTAATAAACGAATCAAGGGAAATAACATTATTATTAATTAATACGTAATAATACAATTTTTAAAATAAATAAATTTAAATTTTGGATAACAAAATTATAAAGTTGTGTATTGAAACAGGGTTTTTTTCACCTGTGAATAGTGTGAATAGAGGAAGACAAGGAGGGACGGGGTAACTGGAGGAAGAGAAAAAGCTCAGAAAAAGCATAGCTATTAGGTTATGAGATAATTATTTATCGTCGACAAATCATAATAGTTTAAATTCGTTATTCAAGAAATGTAAGTACGAACTTTTGTCCATTTAAAAGAAGTACATGAGTACCAATAATTAGTCGTCCATTTATTGTTCCCCAAACATTTTTTAATGAAAATTTTTACAGCATTTTCGTCTGTCGAGATGTGTATTGTGCATAATAAATACACCTTCCCAAGTAAATTCAGTCTCATGAATGAACATTATGAGCCATTCCCAAAATTGAAGTCTGTTATGTGCTGAAAACATTGAACTTTTTGCACATGGTATGGATACAACTGCTGCTTTTTTAAAATTTGTCATATGTGACGAGTAAAAAATAAATAAATAAACCATAGGTAAGTAATTACAATGTCTGTTTACTCGCATTTTGTCAGAATTTTATCTTATAAACAAGTTTATTACTAATGTCAAAATTTAATTGCAACAATTGAAAGGACTGTCAATTGCTAAAACAAAATTTTTCATAGCTATTGCTACTGCATTCAATTATCACAAAAATATTTGGAACGACTCGTCAATTTTCGGGGTGGTAAACATGCTAAAAAAATATGCGATTTCGAGAAAAAGTTATTAAGAAATATTGTTGCTCTCGATGAGTTGTATTACTGGTCAAATTTAATGCACTTATTTCATTTACATCCTGTATATATATATATATATATATATATATATATATATATATATATATATATATATAT